>JAODKE010000068.1:22974949-22988595 GCA_026779605.1 Mormyrus hasselquistii
TCTACAGTCAGTCCAAGAGAGAAACCATTTTATATGATGATGGAGTCCTACCAGCAGAGTTAATCAGGAAATTAACAGACAATTTATTTCCACAAATTACTGGAGGAGTATCTGAAATGCAGGCCTGCCAAGGCGAGTATGAAGGAGTTCTGTAAAAATAAGAGTAATAGTCAAGCTGTATTTCTGAGAATGGCCAGACCCCCAGTATGCAATTCTGCAGCTCTTCCAGAACATTGCTGCATTTATGTATTAACCCTATATCTCATTTCACCCGGTCCCTCTATAACTGCCTTTGAGCTAGAGCTCATTTCCAGTTCAAGACCTTGGTACCGGCATGCCAGTATATCGTGGGAGCCACAGAGTTCGTTTCGAATCCTCGCTCGGCCCACAAACTCTGCCAAGACCTCCACAATCTTCATAATCAGGATTCCTGACTGTCCTGTGACAGGAAGGCTGAGAATCACTCGCTTGTCTTTCAGTTTTGGTCCCTGCGTGGTGGAATGATTTTTCCCTGTCAGAAAAACAAGGATGCACTAAAAGGAAGGACTGAGAACTCTTTACCTATGGCTGAAGGTAGTAACTAGCAAGCCTTTAATATAACCTTTCTATGGCGTTGGATGTGCTTCACACATTTACTTATTTTTTGATGATTCTGATCACCTTTTTTAGTCCTTTTGTAATTTTGTGGCTTTGGACAAGTGTGTCTGAGAAATTGATTTATGTATTGATTTATACATAAAGTGGCAACACTGTCCATCGATGAAAGGACCTGATCTTTGTCCTGTGCCCCTGGGACAGGGGGGGGGAACCTGATCCATGGAGAGCCGGTGCAGGTTTTTGGGGTGACCTCTCAATCAGCCAATAATAAAGCAGCGGTTCTGAGCTCCAGTCCTGGGGACCCACTGTTATTGGCTGGTTGTGAGGTCATCCCAAAAACCCGCGCCGGCTCTCCATGGATCAGGTTCCCCACCCCTGGTCTAGGAGATTTGAAGAAGATCGTCTTTCCGTAAATAGTAATTTGAGGAAGCTGTATCTGAATATCATGCTATCTGCTTGGATGGGTATGTTCCACCATCCGCGTCGTTGACTGGGGGTGGCTCATGTCCCAGAAGCCTCAGCACTGCAGGACTACGGAAAGCTATAATCAAAGATGTAGTGTCTCCTATGGACGATGCAGTGTGCAGGTTTTGAGGATCCGGTTGCAGGTAACATTACACGGTCTGGTATCACCTATGTTTCAAAGTTAAAGAGGACGCAGCAGCGCCGGTCAGCGATTTGTGGGTTTTTTTTTAATTTTTTTTTTTTTAAATCACTGACAAAGTTCCCCTGACTTCAGACAGGGACCAGGTATCAAATCGTTGGATCAAGTCCAGCTTTCTTTTGCATGGAGGTAATAATGAAAAGCTGACGTGCTCTCAGCAGCGAAAAGCCACCAGAGGGATCAGCGCAGGCTGATGCAGAGGCTCCATTAAGAAAAAGGGGCCAGACGGAAAGGGAGTGGAAGGCGTCAGGAACGCTGGTGGGTCCCAGCGGGACGTGACGGCCGGAATGATGTCCGCGCCGGCACTGCTGGCGTCTCTCCTGCTCCGCTCCTGCTGACTCTGATGCTTTTGGGACTTTGATCAACAGAGCTGTGTGCAAACTATACCCTGGCGTAACAAACAGCGCCTCTTATAGGAGTTTTTCTGTAACCTTACCTGCACAATAAATTCCCTGGGGATTAAGTGGATCCATCCTCAGTGTCTGCTGCTTGGATATCCGTCCATCCTCCAACTACTTATCCTATTTGAGGTCACAGGGAACCTGCAGGCTGTCAGGAACGCTGAGTACAATGCTGGTGATCACCCTGAATGGGAAGTCAGGTGCACACACACACACACACACACACACACACACAAATATGGGCAAGATTTTTGGACTGCAGGAGGAAATCTCCATATCCAGATGAACTGGGGGGGGGAGGGGGGAGCATAGAACTCCTCAAACACAGTGTGGGAGGGATTTAAACCCACAAACCAACAGACATGAGTAGTCAACAGCGAATAATGGTGAATAAATAATTTGTTGATGGATGTAACAGGAAACAGGGAGTCAGAGCAGTTGGCTGAGCTTTACCACAGCAGCTTGGTGGGTCACACACACCTACCTGCACTCGTGTCCTTGTGCTATCCAGTCTGGCGTGTTCAACCGTCCTGCGTGTGTCAGCAGTTTCCCGGGAAACCAGCTTCAGACGGATGTGTTTTCTCAAAACCCTGCGACACTGTGACTCTCCAGAAGAAGTGCTGGTCATGATTAATCTGCGGAAGAGGGGCGCGTGTGTGACGCCGTGCGCCTGAGCCACACCTGGTGTTCATTCATCAGCTGCCCGCGAGTGTATGCCTATATATGGGCCAGCAGGTGGCATGACTGCTAAGGACTTTAGAAAAACCTAAATACCACAAACACAAGGAAGCATAAGGTGTAACCTTCAACTCACACTGACCTCAAAAGATATATATTTATAATTAATACATCTTTGATGTTTATACTATATATCACTTATGCATATATTGGCATGGCAGAATGGAGTAAAACTCAAATCGTTAAAGCCAACTGTCATAGGAGAAGCTGAAAGCAGCAGCACCCCCTGCTGGTAGATTTCTTTTTAGGTTTAATAATACAACGCTGTACTGTTGTTCTGTGACAGAACATGTCTTTGGGCATCTGGACTGACATATATACATTTTATTTTACTGTACTGGTAACACTTTACTCGATGGGGTAAAAATAGTAATTACTCAGTCACTTCTGAGGTACAGATTATGAATAAATCATGAACAAATATATGTGCTGCTTTAGATAAAAGATGTGTCATGATTCATTAATGATGAGATCAGTATTTCACTTGTGTTATTCATTACTTGCTCCTACAGTAATTCACAAAAGTTTGCACAATTAACAGATATAGTAACAAATATGACTGCTTGAGACAAAACATGCATCACGATTCATTAATGATGAATTAACATGAGATCAGTACGCAACTAATAACTAAGTAATAATACTATATTATTTGTGCCCTGCCAAGTAAAGGGTTACCACTGAATTATCTGCCTCATAGCATTTCAGTACTGCGTCTAAATACATCTGAACAGGTCCTCATGTATGTCTACCAAGGATCTTATATGTTGTATGAATGCGGTGTTTACTGAATTTGCTCATAATACCAAACATTATTTTTTGGCACCTGTTAGGTGCCACTGGACATGCCTGTACTGCACTCCACCCCCAAACACAGTAAGGATTTAAAATCCACAGAGGAAGCAAGACACAACCAAACATACATAGACGCATATATAGTGAGAAGTGGTGAGGTAATGGCACCAAAAAAGGAAATGAAGGCAGCAAACAAATCGTCCAATCAATGGTGGAGAAATTCAAGTATCTGCACCCATGAACGCCGCCACCTTCACCCCCTACAGTCTGCTGCCTCATCCATCTCCTTCAGCTGCCCGACTTACCCTCCACGCAAACATGGGTCTGTCAACTTCAGGTAAACGAGTAAACCAGGCACACGAGGACAGATCAACCACACAGACGCTCACCCAAACACAAACGAAGCAGGTGCGTCATTAAGAAAATGAAATTAAATACCAGAAAGTAAGCAAAGCAATTTAATGGTTCCCACCAAAATATCAAGTATAATTGCAGATGTTATAGCAGAATACATTGTGAGAACTGTTTATGTCACCTGACACTTCTGCACTACGTGTCCCTGTCACTTTTGAGAGCTGGCGTCTGCTCACAACTCTGGCCTCACACCCGGGAAGAGTGCCACTCCTGTCTTTCAGACACACTGGCCTCCATGTACCAGCGCCCGCCTTGAATCGACTCCATTTCAGCGTCTGCCAAAGTGTTTTTTGCGCCGCATGGATGTTTACAAGGAAAACGTGTGAGTGAGCATGTAGAAAAAGTAAAAAGACTTTTCTTCCTACAGATTAAACTCACTGACTAATAGCAGCAAGCCAAGGGAGGCCAAAGGGCCCTTAAAGAAAGACAGATGTGAAATAGTCCTCCAGCGCCTTCTGCTTTTCTTCACAAACAATACTTTCTTTCCTCAGATGTGCAATCAGGTTCTCCAAAGTGTTCATTTTGGCCACCGTTTCCTCCTCTCTCTTCTCCAGCTCCATGATTTTCACGTGGAGGCCGGCTATCTTGTTCCACAGCTGCTCCTTGTCAGTGTCCTGCCGTGTGTAGGAGTGCTCATCCAGCAAATTATACTCTGTGCTCGAGGGCTCCCTCTCCTGGTCCCCAGTGCCAGCTGTGGGGTGCTCACCTGGAAGGCTCAGGGGGAGAGACCTGATCGCCTGACTTATGGCTACCTGCAGTCTGTCCTGCGAAGCCAACCTAGGACACTGCCGATCTTCATCGAGCTGGTTCACGCCAGAGACTGTAAGTGTTCTCTCACCCCCCAGCTTCTCAGTAGTTTCCTCACTGTGCCCCAGAGGCAGAGCTTGTAGATGAAGCACCTTGCCTGAGTCGGGTCCTTCCGAGTCCAAGTCCCTCAGGAATAACACTGTGGGAAACTGGGGTTCGTCACCACCATGATTAGATTCCAAACCCTCCCTAACTGAAGCTACCCCACTTTCCTCGTTGGAGATCTCCCTTTTCAAGATCAGGGCTCTCTTCTTCGTGGGTGAAGAGGGTTCCAGGAGTTTCCCATTTATGTCAGATGTCTTTGGCTTGGGCTTTGAATTCTTTTTACTCTGCAACCTTTTCAGCTCATCCTAAAAAAAAAAGTGAATGGAAACTGAGTTTACTTTCCCTGCGCAGCTCCATAACTAGACATCCCCAATTATCTGGTGACAGACTATTTTATGCTTTCAACTGTTAATAAAATGCATACCTAATTTACTTCTTATCCTCATTATAACTTTAAACAACACACAAGTTAACTTGTACTGTACGCAAATGTGATATTGTTCAATTTCCCAAATACCAATCAAATGATAGATACTTTTAAGTACCTGAAGAGGAGACGTTTCATCTTCATAAATGAAAGGAAAGATAGTAGGCACAGCGGTATTCTTCAGGTAGCGAATCCCCCATCGAAGGTCAAATGAGTCCTCGGTAAAATGGTCACTGCACAAGTACTGATGTCGGCTTGGGGTCCATTGCTCTCGTTTCATATTATCAACCCATTTCTGGAGACGAGCTTCGTCCCGCAAAGGAAACCTTTGCAGGAGATAACGGTCTTAGTCAAACAGGATTAAATCACGCATACATAAATCATTATTCAACTATGACTATAAAAGCCTGAAACAACTAGCTCCAACACAAGAAATCGGTGCTTTTTCCCTAACCAAAGTATTTTTCAGTAAGATTCACCACTCTCCATCAAGATTCAGAATACCGGATAGCGAATACCTAGCCGGAATAATAAAGTTAAAGACAATGAGTAAGTGTTAGTAGTCATAGACTTTAAACATCCGCCTGTCAGTCAGCGGCGGACTACAGAATACAGCTAGCTAAGACCATACACATTTCTCCTGCAATACAACTTGCCCAGTCGGCCGAAAACTTACGGGTAGAAACTAATTTTCTTGTTGTCTTTCGAAAGGACCCCTCCACGATTTTTACATAGTTTCACGGCGCAATAGCGGGGCATTTCAGAAATGAGACAGCGTGCAATTTCCAAATCATAAAGCTTTTTTTCTATTACAAATTCGAGCAGCTCCCTTAATATGACATTCTAATTCCGGGTGTGACGTTTCCAGTGAACGGATGTGACGACAGGAACTAAACTGTTGCACGTGCTATGAGAGTCAGAGTGTCATGTGATGCAGCAGCGAACCAATAAATTGTGCTCGCTCTATTTTGGTTAGTAGGGCAACAGACCAATAAAGTGTATAATATTTTATAACTAAAATTGCAACATATGTAATTATAAATGTGGAGTCTAAACCTATGAGTTCGGATTACCACGCGCCGTCAAATGGTTTCAGATTTTCAGCCATTTGAAATTAATTTGACTTGTACATTTATTATGGAAAATGCTACTTTAATAAATTGAATGTTTTGATTGCTTAAAATTTGCCTATAAAGTTATTATTCTTCTAGACAGAGGAAATTAGGCTTTCAATTCTTTCTTAATCCATCCGAGAGTTTTTCCTTGTCAGTGTTTACTTTATCTACTGCTTTGTTACAGTGCTAAATAGATTAAAACTGAATGGCATATTTGACGATTCACTCTCTAAATCTTTAGCACATCTTCCACAAATACATTCTAATATTAGATTGCCAGTCCAAAAGGTGCAATGGCAAATGTCTGTGATTCACAACGCCATAAGATTAGTTTTACAATTAGTACTGCACACTGCTTTTTTTATTCCGTGGGACCTTTTTGGCATGCGTACACCCAGCTACGGTTGTCTCGACAACGGAGACAATATTCTCGTATTTGCAGACGTATGAACAACGTAAATACAGTGTTTTTGCGTTTAACTCTTGGAAATGTAGTTTATTTCAAGTGATCTGGTATTCTATTAAAGGTAAGACCGATATGTGGAGACTACATATCCCAGAATGCTGTGCCAAATTTTTGTGCGCTTTTATGCCTTTGGCCGGGTTGGTTAAATGGTGGCTGTGTTGCGGACATTGGGTGACTTTGTGCCTGTGTTTGGCAGGGGTTGCTGACTAGCTGGTTCATTCATTTTGACAGGTGCCCGTTCTGCCAAGCCATGGAGGCTCTTATACCAGTTATAAATAAGCTTCAGGACGTCTTCAACACAGTGGGTGCAGACGTAATCCAGCTGCCGCAGATTGCTGTTGTCGGAACGCAGGTATAAGTAACGTGCTTATCGCGACTACAGCCGGCGCTTTTTACTTTCATTATTGTACCTGATGAACGCTGTCTGCTATAATATATATAATAAAAATATCCCAGTTACTAATCGATTAAGGGCCGCTTAATTGTCACTTTTTGATATAAGGCCGAAAAAAATCGTCCGCAGGTGACGTTATAATTGCTTGGTTATATGAAATGACACAACGTTGAAAGTCAATGTAAAATTGCATGGCAGAGATGTTTGTCTCAAGAATTTATCCAGCTGGGGGATTCAGAAACTGTGTTGCATTCTTCACACACATTTGCAAACGATTTATGCTTGCCCTCTCTACCGTTGATCTACGATTGCCCTATCTGTATAGGCTGTCATTCACTGAAAAATGCACATCAGCGTCTATTTAAAAACATACAAAAGCAAATAAAACCGTGACCATTTTTGTTACTGAAAAAGTCACCTTCGTAAATATATATTAAATTATGTAGCTAGAATTACCATAATTTGGGCAGAAGGTTCCAAGTTTGAGTTCCTGGGAAGGGAAATCTTGTTATACCAAGATAATGAGGAAATGTCTTTAAGCCATATTGCTTCAGTAGCAGGAACAGGTGAAGTTAAAACTAGATGCCGAGATTCATAGATTGGTGACAAGTACAATGCTGTCCGTCCCTAGAGCAGCGGAAAGAGCTCGGTGTTGGAGAGCTTGGTGGGTCGCGACCTGCTGCCACGTGGTACGGGCATCGTCACCCGCAGACCTCTCATCCTGCAGCTCGTCCACGTTGACCCCGAGGACCACAGGAAGACAGCGGACGAAAACGGTACACTGAAAAGCTCTAGCTGCATAGTCCCCCCCCCCCACACGTTGACATCACTTTACTGTATTACATCACATCAGTACTGGATGCTTTTTCCCTCTACTGTAACATTTTGCCCATTCATGCAACTGGATATTTCAAGTACCCCTGGATAATTTAAGCAACTCTAGGTGAGTCTCTTCAGAGACTTTGGTTCTGCAACATCTCTGTTCCAGTTCTTCAACCTCTAAGCATCCTTTTTGCTAAATCTCAAAAGGCCTATGAAATTCTTCCCGAGCTTTGTGTGTGTGTGCGCGCGCGTGTGTGTGTGTGTGCGTGCGCGCGTGTGTGTGTGCGCACGTGTGTGTGTGTGCGTCTGTGTGTGTGTGTGTGTGTGTGTGTGTGTGTGTGTGTGTGTTGGCCTGGGCTGTACGAAGGCACATTGCCATCAGGGTATTGTTCAGAATATGTGCCACAGTACAGTAGCTGCCATGCGCTTAAAGACGGACAGTTGGAGACAGCAAAGCTCCAGACGCTCGGCCCTAGAGTAGCCGCGGATGTTGGATTATTCCCTCATCTTCCTGCCTCATGCTGGTGTTAAAGCGCTACAGGAGAGGAGGTCTGGCTGCTTTGCTGTGCCTCTGCATCAAGCGCATCTATTGGCTGAATTTCTGAGATGGAAGCTCAGAGTCCTATGTGTCTTTTCAGATCTTGAGGTTTTCGATTTACCATGTGTTTTTATTTTTTCCAGATAGTTATTTATTACAGAGTCCGGGGTGGTGGGGGGTGTATTGAGGCGCCGGGGTAGATTTTGCGTATTCAGATGGTGCTGAATGTCGGACCCCTAATCCCCTGCTTCTCGTCTATCACGGCTCTCTGACGCTGAGGGTTTGCATGCAGACGCGGCTTGCCGTTAATCATGCAGCTGTTTTCCGCTTCTGGCTTCAGTGGTTCCTCACGAGCAATTTGGATATCGGGTTGGAACTCGCGTCACGTCTGCTGTGGGCTCTCTGCGCAGTTTCATTAGTGGCACTTGAAAGCTAAAACTAATCCTCTCTTTTGCGTTTTTCTTCAACCGCAGACCCCAACACCTGGAAAAATGGCCGCCTTCACAAAGGTCCGCTTTTTTTTTTTTTTTTTTTTTTTGGTCTGGGTTTTTTTTTTGTCCTCCTGCCTTCATATGTTTTTGTCAGTTAGGGGCTGAATCCTTTGCTTGAGCTTGATTTGCTGTGTATGCTGTCATTATTGCAGTACGCTCGTTAACATTTCAGTTAAATTTTTTAGAATGTGCAGTCTGCTGTTTTAGAGCAGTGTTTCCCAACCCTGTCCTCCAGGGCCCTCAGACAGTCCACATTTTTGCTCCCTCCCAGCTTCTGGCCAAAACATGGACTGACTGTTGGGTCCACGAGGAGTAGATTAGGAAACACTGTTTTAGAGCATTGGACAGTTTAGGCTGTCACCCAAGAGAACGTGTTAACTCGACTGAATTAAGGCGTTCTCTACATTCTTCCAGATAGTTTGCATAAACCTGAATGCTAAACACTTGCTCCCTGTTTCCTTCATGGTGTTTTTTTGCCAGAAGTGCTATAAGCATTTTTGCCAGCAGATCACACAGGCTGCCTTTTTCCCACAATGCATAGAGCTTTTTCAGCTTGTCTCACACAGCTCTTCTGTTGCTAACTGCAAAACATTTCCCACTGCTTTTTTTTTTTTTTAACTGATTTGTACAGGTCCCTGTGGAAATCTACTCTAGCAGTGTGTTACTGGTACTTGGTCTCAGACCACAAAATCTAACCCACAGTCAGCTGTATAAACTAAACAACCCCCCCCCCCCCCCCAAAAAAAAAAAATATAACAAAACATCCAGGAAGCTGATTAAACAACTTTCTGCGAAGACGACAAAGTGGTTCGCCGTGAGGTCATTACCATTCCAGGCACTGACTCATCAGCCCCAATTAAAAAATAAAATCAAGACAACGTCTCTCTGATTGCTCAATTAAATGAAGAGACTCCACAGACATGATCACCACGCAGGCTGCTTCTCGGTTCCACTCCCCTCCTGGAAATGAGTTTCTGGAGGGCAGTTTGATGTAGGGTTGATACTTTTCTGGGACCTTTTTTCTCGGCTTTGCAGTCCAGTTAGGCTCAGAATATTTTGTGAGTACATCTTCAGTTCCTGAAGGCTGGCCTGTCAGACTGTATCCCTTGTCTGACCTAAGATAAAGGGGTAAGTAGCCAGCTGTTGGCCTACTTCCTGTCCCACCCCCCACCTTCAGCATACACAGTGTGGCTTACTTCTCTTCCAGACACCTGAGGACCGACCTGTGATTGTGGCCCTAATGGCTGCCTTGCGTGCTCCTTGCTTCCTTCCCATTAGCCTTTTCGTGCAACCAGAGCTCTTACTGTTCTTTCTATATTTGAGGCCAATCTTGGAATGTTGACGTGGGGAACCCCCTCCTATCTTTTATTAGAATTTGATGGTTCTGCCATACATGAAGACCCTGTTGCCCTCTGAGAGGTACTTCTGAGATTGTCCCCGTGCTTATTGGAGCTAAAAAGAAACTGTCCGCGAGTGACTAGCCATGACCCGGTCATGTACGTCTTCAAGTTTCGGTTGCCGGTGCGTGTCTCTGGCTGCTTCTGGAAGGTCCTTCGTTGCACCCTGCCTCCATGTGGCTGCAGACGGGTATTACAACGTGTTTATTCCTCAGTATGCTGTCTGCTCATCTGGGCATATATTTGGCGTTTATATGATGATCGAAACCATCGATTAATAAAAGACTGTAACTGCTGATCTCGTATGATAGCACAGTCAAGTTTCTTGTCTAATTTCAATTCCAAAGCAAATCCAAAGGTATTTAAAATACCTGTGCCTTGAGATAAACCAGCAAATTCAATGCTTCGACCTATTTGGGCTACATTAGGGTCATCTGCGCTTAGCGTTGATACTCAATCGCTCCAGACTTATCTGCTTAATATGAAGCATTAGACGCCATAAAAGCTTCACTGTTGCTAGCAGAGGTCACATGAGCTGGCCGTCTCGCCCAAATGTGCAAAGTGCTTTTTAGCCACGGGGGTGAATTCGCATTAGAGCCATTGTGCTGGCAGCAGCGAAGCCCGACCTCTGTGCACGCGCACGGGCACATGTGATTACTCCTGTCGCTGTCGTTATCGGGGCGGCAGCAGCCAAACCACACTGGTTATGGCGTCTCATCGACATTATCGATATCATAAATAACATAATGAGCGTCCTGGCACAGGCTGCGCTTTCATTAAAACGCTCATTAAAAAATGCCGTGCACTTAAAATTCTTAATAAAACCCAGCTGATATCTTTAAACAGAGTAATCTGTAATTAGATGTTGCAACTAAAATGATTAACGTTCATTTGGCCGGTCGCAGTGTGAGCTTCGCCATACCAGTGCCAAATGCATAAATGGAGCCAGCGCACACTGAGTCGTCTCTTTGAGCCCTGTGGGATTCTGGGACTGAATATGGTTGTGCCTGAACCCATTTTTTTTTTTATGTCAGAAGCTGTTGTTTGAGACCTCCAGGGTTGAGTGTTTAAGTCTTTCCTTGTGTGTGTTCTTGTTATCTGCCTTTTTTTTGTGGGGTTCCACTGGGTTTTGTGTCCTGCATTTCCTGGGTTTCCAGTGAGGCTGCCTGGCGAGGTTTTCGGAAGGGGGCGAGTGTATGAATGGTGTGACAAAGGCATGAAAACCTTGCATAATTAGGCGGCTTTGTGTCAGATCATCCGCGGCACCTGCAGTGTGCATCAGGTCGTTAGAAGTTCTGCTTCTCGTCCTTTTGTCTCAGTAGGCTTGGGCTGATTTTAGAATGTGTTTAAATGTTCTTTATTGTAATTTTTTTGTAATAGTCTTTTTTTTTTGTCTTTCTGCTGTCGAGAATCCTCTGTATTCTTTGCCATATTCTCAGCAGGCAAAGCATTTGGGTCAAACGCCCCCCCCCCCCCCCCCCCCCCCCACATTCCCCTCGCAGGAGCACAACACCAAAAGCCTTTGTGCTACTCAGCTACCAGTGCTCACTTCTCCCCTGCCCCCCACCCGCAAACCCCCCCCCCGCAGTCAGTAACTTCCTCCTCACCTCTCCAGTGGGATTAACAGATGTGTAACATCTGTGGATGCTGCCTAGTCTGGCTCAGCCGTTTTTTCAACACTGCTTTGCGTCGCTGAAAAACAGCTTGATTCTTATGTTAGACAGTCGGGCTTTCGACACTAATTTATGACCGATTGTGTAAACAGGCTTTGTGGCTAAATGTGCTGATACAGCCACCGTGTATGGCTGGGACATGTGAGGCGGTCTTGTTCTGTTAGGTGGACAATCTGGTAAAACTAATCAAGTCACATTAAGCCCATAATTAGCACAATCAGCAGGTCTGGATGTGAAATTAACAGACGGAATGGATGAGAAGCTGAAAACGGCTTTAAGAAGCTTTCGTGTGGGTGAATCCTACATCTACCATCCAGCCCTGGAGCATGCGTCTCCCTGAAGCTCCTGTGAGATAAATATTATCCTTATGTCTGCGCCTGACAGTCCAAAAAGCTCAAGAACCAGGTTGAGGATGCAGAGATCTTGCAGAAGTGTCATTTTACGATCCTCCAGACCTGGAGATTGATGAAGCTGGCAAGAAGGAGTTTTGTGTATTCTGTTGCACCTGTGCTGAAGTAGGTCAAGATCAGAATGTTAGCAGCCAAATATAACTCTTGTAAATCTAGTAATACAATGTTAATAATAATTCTTGTTAATACAACATTTCTTGCTAATGTCGCATACTCATCACTGGGCACTTATTTGTTAATCACTTACTTTGGTGTTCTTTCAGGTTTTGTAGCCTAATTTTATGCATGTTTGAGTTTAACAAATTATGTACCTATAAAAGACGACATACTGACCCACCCTGCTGGCTCACCTCAGCCAAGCTTCTTCTCCTCCACAGCATTCTCTTGGGTTGTTATCGTTAATAGCTGCTGTAAATAAACTTCTCTGCTTTGGCCAGCCTTCCCTTCCCATGGTGTCACAGTTACAGCCAGCTTGGGCTCAGCAGACTGTGCATCTTGAGCCTTCCTCCGGGATTTGTGCCTGTGTGTCACACAGGTATGCCTCGAGATGATGCGCGCACATGAGTCCAGCTGGCCGTACCTTGAAGCACTCGGTGGACTTGAACACCGAAACCATTGTGAGAAATGAGAGCAGTATGGTAGCTCTGCGTACTCTGGAGCGAGATGAGATCACATGACCACATGAGATACGGCTGGACAGCTCCGCCGACCCCCCCGGCTCCTCCGCACGTGAAAGGTGTAAAGACGATAAATTAGAGACTAGTAGATTTCGGAATTTCTTACTAGTCTTCCCGTGTGGATTTAGCTTTATTCTTTATGCAGGAAGCCGCACTTGGATGCTGCTTGCGATCTCACACACTTGCGGTTTAGTGAGGCGACGATGTGAGAAAGTGAAAAATCCTGGTTGATCACTTAACCCGGGATGCGTATTTGTCTGGCCAGCTTCAAAGCCGCCGTGATGTCATTGTTCTGACCAAGAACAGCCGAACCTGACAGACGTCTCACAGATACCGTTTCCTGCTGAGATCATTCAATGACAGAAAAATCACCCAGTGTTATGATTTGAAAGGGCGGCTATATATATATATATATGAGCCTGATGACTCACTAAGCTAACAGGGGATGTGGACACACATCTGGAATGCACATCCCTCCATCTGCCTGATGGAACGTGCAGCTCGAGTGGCCTCTCGTCTCTAACGTACAGTCACCCTGTCCATGTTTTTGCCATTTAAAGCTTCTGGACCATCTCGAAAAGCAGCTTTCTGAAATGCTATTAGTCCCCATTAAATGTTGCACTGTGGGCCGGTGCTGGGCTTTCATCCTATAGAGGTCGGCTGTGCCAGGGTCACACTGCCATTACAGTAGGATGTGTTGCCATGGAAACATACTAGTCATTTCCATATAGGTGCTACTGTTGTGGGAGGAATGTGTCTGTCTTCGTATGTGTGT
>JAODKE010000068.1:22994765-23006623 GCA_026779605.1 Mormyrus hasselquistii
GAAAGCCCTAGCCTTCATGTTTTAACCACTAGAGACCTAGCAACAGGCCTAACTTCTGTACATGTACCTGTATCTCACCCACTGAAACCTGACCTCTACATTTCACTGCATCTCACACACTGACCTTTTGTACATTTACTTTTATCTCGTGCATTGAGACCTGCCCTCTGTACATTTACCTGTATCTCACACATCGAGATCTGACCTCTTTATGAGTAAACCATGCTGAGGCCTAACCTAACCTGATCAGAACGCCCCTCACCGCTGTGCTGTTGTGATCAGGCCGCAGGACCCTGGCAGTGGTAACCAAGCTGGATCTGATGGACGCTGGCACAGACGCCATGGACGTACTGATGGGCAGGGTCATTCCTGTAAAGCTGGGCCTCATCGGAGTTGTAAACAGGTACATCACCCTTATGGTCATGTGCCTGCACCCGAGAACTCCTGAGCTGCAGAAAAATGACAACAGGTGGTGTGATGGCTAACCAGCTGCCATTATCCAAAATTGCTCGGTCCAAATTCTTAAATGGCACCACAGAATTGTAAGATGCGAAGGCTATCTTGAATCTACTTAGTCTTTCTCTGAATACAACATACAGGAAGACGTGGATGGTTCTCTGTTTTTGCATGCAGGAGCCAGCTGGACATTAACAACAAGAAAAGTGTGGCTGATTCCATTCGTGATGAATATGCATTTCTGCAGAAGAAATACCCATCTCTGGCCAACAGGAATGGAACCAAGTATCTGGCCAGGACCTTGAATAGGTACTGCGAGCCAGCCAGTCTGAGCAGCTCCTAGTGACTTCCGGAAGGTTCCCGAGCTGATCTTCAGGTCCCAAAAGATGCATTACCATGTTTGTCTCTGCCAACGTGACGCAGGCTGCTGATGCACCACATCCGTGACTGCCTGCCAGAACTGAAGACCCGCATCAACGTGCTGGCGGCGCAGTACCAGTCACTGCTCAGCAGCTACGGGGAGCCCGTGGAGGACAAGAGCGCCACATTGCTGCAGCTCATCACCAAGTTTGCGGCTGAGTACTGCAACACCATCGAGGGCACGGCCAAGTACATCGAAACGGCGGAGCTGTGAGTGTTCTGGTCTGGTTGAGGGGAGTGGGACATTATGTGAGCAGGCATGCTGAAGGAAATGAACCCTGACTTCCTGTAAGCTTCGATGTGGCTTTCTTTGACAGTGTTCTATGTCTGCCCCATACAAAATGAATGGTGGTGACCTTTCACCTCTGTCAGGTGTGGAGGGGCCCGAATCTGCTACATCTTCCACGAGACGTTTGGCCGGACTCTGGAGTCCGTGGACCCCCTGGGAGGACTGACAACCATCGATGTGCTGACTGCCATCCGCAACGCCACGGTGGGTGTTGCCCGACTTCTGGGGGGGGGGTCAGCTGGTAGAATGGCTGAGGCAGCGTTCATGTCTCGCCACAGGGCCCCCGACCGGCCCTGTTTGTGCCCGAGGTGTCCTTTGAGTTGCTGGTGAAGAGGCAGATCAAGCGCCTAGAGGAACCCAGCCTGCGGTGTGTGGAGCTGGTGCACGAGGAGATGCAGAGGATCATCCAGCACTGCAGCAACTACAGCACGCAGGTACATACACGCACACAAACACGCACACACGAGTGTGCTCTCACGCTCACTCGCACACACCACCCTCTTCTGACCACAAGGAGATGCAGAGGATCATCCAGCACTGTAGCAACTTCAGCACGCAGGTTCACTCACACTGGCACCCTTCCGGCCACACTGCACACTGCACACTGCATGCTGTCTCTTTGGCCTCCCCAGGAGCTATTGCGCTTTCCCAAGCTCCACGACGCCATCGTGGAAGTCGTCACCTCCCTCCTCAGGAAGCGGCTTCCCATCACCAATGAGATGGTGAGTCTCACGTGTCGCGCTTGCGTCTCACCAATCAGGTCGCAGCGGGCCGGAAGACCACAAAAGACACGCATGTCCATCAGTCTGCCTGATTCCTCAAAAGAATGAACGTGTGACAGGCAGCTGACAGCCCCGTGTGTGGTACCTTCCTGTTCTCCGGCCAGGTCCACAACCTGGTGGCCATCGAGCTGGCGTACATCAACACCAAGCACCCAGACTTCGCCGATGCCTGTGGCTTGATGAACAACAACATAGATGTAAGTGCTGACTGGCCCAGCCGAGGAAATGCACTTATCCTGCAAGAGGGCGGGGCTTCTCTGCGAATTATCCTTGTGTGTAGTTCTGTGAGTCGGCGGGAATTTTTAGCATAGCGCTGATATTTTTTAGCTGTCCGTAAGGATCCATCGTGTATAGATACGCTTACACCTGACACCCTTCTGACCCTGGCTTGTTTGTCGCCCCTCCGTTCCCTCAGGAGCAGAGGAGAAACCGCATGAGAGAGCTGCCAGCGGCCGTGCCCCGAGACAAGGTATGACCCGCCCCCCCAGCAGCCCGTATTGGCCTGGTGCCACCATGACCAGTGAGCTGTTCCCAGAACAGCAGCGTTTGCAGACCACAGGGATCATTTCCCATGCGTTCACTGGCAGATGAAACAGACGGACATTTGGTTTCGTAGGACACGCTCTCCACCCGATGGAGTCTGAGTTAACCTGTTAGGTGACTTCAGGCTGCACTGGCCATACTGGGTGGTTATGAGATCTTCTGCAGGGTCATGTGACTGCAATATCAGCTGTCCCCAATATCCTGTACCTTCTCTTCAGTCCCTTAAGGGTCCCAGCGCTCAGGCCCCACCCTCCAGCGAGCCTCCGGCCCCCACGGAGCAGGAGGGGGCCAAGGTGTGTGTACCGTCCGCTCTGTGGTGTTGGCATGGCCCTCCCCCCTGTTCTCGGTGGAGACGTGTCCCCTTTAACCGCCACGAACCTTCACCATCATCATCATCATCAGCGGGGCTTTTCCTGCCTCCCAGCCCCCACTTACGTGGTGTCCTGTGTTACCGGAACTTGATTTTTTTTTCTTTTAGATTTTTTTTTTCTGGTGTGACACAGAGTGGGGATTCTGGTGCATAGTTTCTGATGTCTTTGGTCACATGACGCCGATGTCATGGTTTTGGTCTGCGCCTCACGCTTGTGCCTGACAGTTTACATTCACGGGCCGGCGCTGTGCTGCATGTGAACGTGAGCTACCTGAAGCCCCTTAAGGATCAGCTCCTCACGCCTTGTGAAATTCCCCGCGAGGACTGTTGATGTGATGGTCACTGCCTTGCTTTCCTCCTCCTTATGCATGGGAGTCTTACAGCAGGGAAACGAGGGCAAAACGTTTTGTCTGGCTCATTGCCCGTCCTGCTTCTTTTGGCCACAAGGTGGCGCTGACGTGTAATATCCCATCCCTCCCACACTCAGGGCGAACCAGAGACCGGCACGGGCACCTGGAGGGGCATGCTGAAGAGAGGTGATGAGGCCCCAGTGGAGGACAAGACCAGGCCCCAGGCTCCCCTCCCTGCCAGCCCCCAGAAGGGCCACGCCATCAACCTCTTGGACGTGGTAGGTGCCTCCAGCATCCTGCAGAGGACTCAGTCAGCCTGGACTTATCTCTTGGAGGGTAGTTTCAAACGGACCATAATGAGATATGGAAGGTTTATATGATAGCATTAGACAACCCTATGCACTCGCTTTCCCCCATCTGCTGTAATGGTACAGTCCAACCTTCATCTCCTCTCTCATTCTCTTACATCTCCAAAGCTTTATATTGGGGGTGGGGTGAAAGACAAAGAGCTTCTTTAAAATGACAGGTCCGGCTGGGTTGTGTACAGCTGCCTCCAGATCAAAGATAAATGGGATGTGACACACTAGCATCATGGAATTTTCCAGCCCAGATTCCAGTTCTTTCCAGATTCTGTTTTTTTTTTACACGTGTTTGACCAGCTGGATGTTTAACTGAAGCACCATTTTGCTTATGTCTGCAAACGGCAGACTAGTTCAAATCCTCTCCTGCTCCCTCCCTGCATGTAATCTGTAATCTCCCCATATAGCCTGTTCCCGTCACCAGGAAGCTGTCTGCACGCGAGCAGCGGGACTGTGAGGTCATTGAGAGGCTGATCAAGTCCTATTTCCTCATCGTTAGGAAGAATATCCAGGACAGGTACTGTTCATGCTCTTCCTGGGCTTACGGTACGCTTTTATCCAAAAGCACCGTCGTCCAACGCAAGTGCTTGTTTTATTCTGGATTGGTTAGTAATAATTCATTAGTAACGAATGATTTTTCTGTAAATTTTGACTATCTTAAAATGTTTTTAATGTCATATGAACTATCCACTGCGTCACACGAGTGTACGTTTGTGGCCATCTGCGCAGCGTTCCCAAGGCTGTGATGCACTTCCTGGTGAACCATGTGAAGGACAGTCTGCAGAGTGAGCTGGTGGGGCAGCTGTACAAGTCAGGGCTGCTGGACGACCTGCTGACAGAGTCCGAGGACATGGCCCAGCGCCGCAGCGAAGCCTCGGATATGCTGAAGGTGTGCGAGATGGCTGGCTGCCTTTTTGTACGCCCTAGACAGGAGCTTGTGTTCGGTGTACATATTTTCCTTTAGGGCTTCCTAAGTAAGAAGTTCAGGGTTCCACAAGTGACTGAAAGAGTTGACTGCATTTGTGCTATTGTCTTGACCTCTAACCTTTGACCCCTGACCTTGTGGCTCACCAGGCCCTGCAGAAGGCTAGCCAAGTCATCGCTGAGATCCGAGAGATTCACCTGTGGTGAACCCGGCCGGACCCCCCCCTACCTCTGGATGATGTCCCGGCTTCTGCGTGGGCGACATGAAAGATGCACTATTGTGATTTGTCGTGTGTTGAACATAATGATGCGCCGTGCGGACTTTCTGTGGCGTTAGTAGCATGAAGTGTGCGTGTACCAGCCTGGTGGCACGTTTCACGAGTAAGAAAGAGACGTACATGCACTTCAGGGATGCCGGGCGACACCCTAGCTGATATTAAAGATGAAATTTAAAGGTATTAGGACTGCCTGACTCTGGCTAGTTATTCAAGTCCCAGCTTTCAGTCATGCAACATGGGTTTTGAGAGTCTATTTTTTAAATATAGAATGTAAATTGCATAGTCATGTGACGTCCCGTTAGCACCCAGACTGTGCCCCAGCCTTCCAGGGGGTTGTGACTACCTGTAGCAGGGCATGGGGGGAGGGGGGGGGTCATCCTGTTACTGCATGACTCGCATGGTCCCATGCAGCCGCAGCTGTGCATGCATGCTGGCTGTTATGTAGACAAAGAGGCACCTTTAGATCCAAAAATCGCCTCTCAAGCTTATTGTTATTTGCCCAATTAGGCACCTATAAAAAATCTATCAAAAGACGATTCCTGCATTCGTAAGCAAAATCTGACATCCCTGTTCAACAGGCCAGAAGGTGGCAGAGTTGCCCCTTGTTTAAAAATGTAGAGTTCAGCTGTGGCCGGGTGTCCTCTACTGGTGCAGGAGCCTGGAGCCTGTCTCATGTAGTGATTTGTTGGTTAGAGAACTTGTGGGATTTAAGGTAGTCTGGGCTAAATGTCAGTGAACAAAGTGTGTTTAAGCTGGGTTTAAATAGACTTTGTTCACTTACATTTAGCCCAGACTACCTTAAATCCCACAAGTTCTCTTCCTAGCTCAAAAATCCAGCTGGTCATACCTGGTCATCTTGGATGCTCTGACCGGCATGTAATGAGTATCATTACTTAGTGGTGTCTGGTTGTTCTTGTACGCTTTGCTTCACCATCTTGGCCTGGTACACAAGCCCCTGTGGTTATGCTCATATCTGTCTGTTCAGGCTCATTCTCTGTGCCATTAAGAGTCAAACTGCCTTTCTGTCCTATCAGCAGCTGTAGCACCTGTAGTTTAGGCTGGGTAATTCCTCTAAACCTAAGCAGGTTTGGGCTTGGCCAGTACTTGGATGGGAGACCAAGTAGGAATGTGTGTTGTGTTGGTGTGGCTGACAGGGGGAGCCCATCTTGTGGTCTGTGTGGATTCCAGAGCAGTGATGAGGTAAAATATGGTGGTCTTCTTTGGAAGATATGCTCAACTGTGGTCATGAAAGTTCTGAGGGTGTCTTTTAACTTGTAATAATAATTGGTACTTTATTGATCTGTAAAATTCTATTTATAACACCTTCCCCAACTGCCTGTGTATGGCAGTCACTCACAGTGGCATGCTGGGGGTTAAGGGCCTTTCTCAAAGTCCTGCAGACATGGTGAGGCTGGGCTTGAACCAGTGACTTTCTACTTACACGCACAGCACTTAACCCACTGAGCTATACGCCCCACCCCAACCACCCTGCATTCCGCCATCCCCTATATCTAACCGGTGAATTCCCGCATGCCTCTTCCCCACCTTAGCTACTATAGCTGCCATCACATCATCTGGTTGACTGCTCCTCGGTGGTGGTGGTTGAAGCAGCTCCCCATTGGTTCTGTAAGGTGCTGTGGGTGCTTGAAAAATGACGTATAAACATAACTCTTATTCATCCATCCATCCCTTCTCTGTTCTCGTCCATGTGAGCGTCCTTCAGCGGCGCTAGTCTGAATGCTACCACGTCCGCTCAGGTATAACTACCCGTGTTCCTCACCTTTCAGGCACTGGTGACTAATGTTCCCCAGGCATTTTCCCAGTGGGCCCACGGTTTTGTGGGTCGGCAACATTTATCGTGGGGGGGATCCCTGCCGATGTCCCAGAATGGCTGCCTCCCTTTAGCTGGTGTGGGGGTGTCTCAGCTCGGCCTCTAGTCCACACTTTGTTATATTCTTAACTAACCCGTCCGTAACCTGGCTCGTGTGCAGGTTGGCCTGGGTTCATGGCTAAGAATTACAGGATTAATTACCAGGTCAGGATGATGGTGCTTACAAGTGCGAGATGCTTTCAGAAATACAGTCCAGAATCCTCCCTTTTAGACAGTTTCTTTTTTATTGTCGATGTAATTTGTCTTCAAGACATGAAGCTATCCTCTACATGTAGACAGCAACACAAGCTGCAGATATCGCAAGGACACAAGTTGCATTGCTTTGCTCATAATGTGGGGGGAGAAAAAAAAAGGACAATCTGTAATAGAAAGCGATCACTGTTACTATGAGTGGTCAGGATCTGCTTAATAAATGCAAAGTCACTCCCCTCATACCATGAGGAAGTGGAGCGATCTGCGGGAGTGTCGTCACTATTTCTGAACTTGACTATTTCTGAACTATTTCTGATATTTCTGAACTGGACATGCTTCAGGAATACTGGCAGCCCAGCTCACGTATGACCATACTGTGACCTGACTAGTTTGAATGTGTCCCAGAAAGCGCACAGATGCATTGTACAGGACTGTACTCTACACTCAAACATTTAAAACTACGTCTACTCTATAGCACTTCCTATTAAAATAATTTAGAACATATTTCCCCTGTAATACTTGTTTTCAATATAAAAGGTAGATTTTCCTGAATACAAATCTCAGTGTTTAAATAATTTGATTAAAAATACCAGCATATTCCAAAGCTCTTCTCCTGCTGCATTCTTAACTTCATATTTCCTCCATCCGATCTATCTCCCCTCATCCATTCCTGCACTTCCCTTAGCTGTTCCGTTTGTCCCGTCCATGCAATTCCCACCCTACATCCTGTACCTGATCCAATCCCATCCTGTACTTCCTGCTTCTTTCATCACCAAATCCTCCGATTTCTCAGTGTAAACAGTGACAGCCTTTGCCACACGCTGGCTTTCAGTATCACTCTGTAAGACGACTGGCACTAGCGAAATGGGATAATACCACAAGATTGAACATTTTTACTCAGATACAACTTCTATTCAGCTTTTGGAGGCTCTCGCTCATAGGCACCCGCACTGAGCTGCAATAGGCCCGGACAGGACCGGACCAGGCCGCCCACCTGGCACAGATGTTCTTGGGTGTCGCCAAAATGGGGCGGCCATCTTTGATTCGCGGTCATTTTTATGCAAAGATGTAACAATCCGGTAACGATGAGAGATGCCGACAGCGCAGACCACAGCATACTCAATCCTGGCTGTTGTTAACAGATGAGGCCCACATTCACCAGGGAGGAATCTGCGGTCTCATGCACGGTCTTTGTTGTGCACCCAGGAGCAGAGAGATTAGTGAAAAGCACTACTAACTGAGAAAACCGGCATCACTCCATGCCTCTGTTGGTCTAAAACGTGAAAAACAAAGCTTCAGAGGACGGTGGCCTGGATAATGATATGTCTGTAAATGCGTCTAAGGGTGAATATTAGGTTTGCATACAAAAGGTGAACAAATATGAAAGAAAGCTGTGACATATGATCAAAAGATCAGGACTAAATATATGCACTAACATATATTTTATCTGATATTTTTTCGTATATTATATATTTGACCTGAAGTATTTCGTGAGTCTCTACCATCAGTACCACTGCCAGCTGGCGCAAGGTTTGACGGAGAACACCGCGCCGTGGACAGGAGGGCGTAAAGCCACAGCCACGGAGTGACGCGCAAAATACGGCGCCAAACCTGTGCCGCCACTCACCCTGGCTTTTGTTTTCCTCCGTGGCTTGACATGAAATCGGACGTGAAAATGACCAGAGTTTCACAGCGTCGATTCCAAAGAGCAGTAAAGGTTTTGTGCAAAGGCTCGTTACGGTGACGTGTTAAGGTGCTGGGCTTTTACATACAGTGCTAATATGCATTTATAATCCCTTTTGAACTCCCCCCCCCTCCCCCCCAACTTCCCGCCAGAAAATCCTCCTTCCCCTGCTTGACAATTTATGCATATTGTGGCGACAGGGAGAATCTCCTTGCTGGGTGCAGCCTTCTCCTCCTGCCACCTGGTGGTGCTGTTAGTGTCCTGCTAAGAAAAAAAAAAAACCTGGTCATACAACAAAGGAGTTTAAACCAGGAAACTAAGTTCCTTCATTTTTAGAAAACATTAAAAATTCACATTAAAAACAACTCTTACAATAAATTACACAACCCAATTCCTCTAAGACAGGGCAAAAACATATGAGATTAATACATATTTTCAAAGGTCATACTTGTGATGCAACTGCAGCTAAATAAGAGAGAACAAAGCTGCAGCCTGTGATTCCACCACACTCTGTGGTAGGAAAACATGACCCTCTCTCAGACCCAGCAGCAGGATAACATGTTTCTTGACTCCTCAGTTGTCCCCTCCACACTGCCCCCTGCTGGTGCCCCGTATCACTTACCATTGGTGGCCGATTTACTCTTTCCTCCAACGGTCACCTGACAAGTGTGAGACACAAGCAAAGATTAGGCCACTAAAAAGGACGAGAGTGACCTGGCACTTAAATATCACATTTTGCGTCCTGGTGATACGTTAGCCTCACTGACCTGTAACCCACGTCCGTCTTCCCCCGCGAGTCCAACCTTTGCTTGGCACCTTACACTAAATTTGGATCAATTTCACTCCCCCCCATGTGCAAACCAATAGCGGAACGTGTGTCAGTGCTGTGAGAGATACTATCCGCAAGCTCAAAAGCACTCTGTCATGCAGTCAACATCAGGACCCAAATAGCTGCCAAGCCCGCGGAGCTCACACCACAACACACGCTTCAGAGAAGACAGAAAGCTGCCTCCTCAACACCCAAATGAGGGAGAATGCAGCCGTTTTTCCATATCTGCCAAATACACAGGCAGCCGTGACGGCCTTCAACCGGCCACTTGCAAAAGTGTTATCATCTCCCCCGTCTGGTGCTCGTCGGCTAAGTGAGTAAGATGTTAAAGATCATGCAGGGATTTGAAGCACCATTTTCTGTCCTGGGATGCTACAGTCAGAGGATTTCAGCAGCAACCAGCTTTGAGTGAACCTTAGTGACCACAACATACACTCAGAGTCAAAATCCAACCTGTTTCATTCAGTGGGGTTTTAAGGTACTGAAAACAAGACAAAACAAAAGTAAGACCACATTCCAAGTTATGACACCTCCTAACAGGGCAACGGAATCTATCCTAAATATAGATGAAGCCAAAAACGAGGAAGAGAGATCTATTCTGTGTGAGACTCATCAGCGACCGTCCTTAATTATAAGGATCTGTCTTCCTGCGTGTCGGCTAAACCACCTGAAGGGGGCGTACCTTGTCAGGGGCAGAGCCCTTGTTCTCCCAGAGGTTACGCTTGTTGGTGACATCACCAGGCCTCAGGTCCTGCCAACCACAGCAACACAAAAGCATGTGAAACCGTATGAGCAGAAAGAGTGGAAGCAGTAGTAGGTTTCTAGAACTTGTATAATACCTGACCTGGACCACAAAGCTAGAGAAGTGGAACAGAGAAATCCTTCAGGGTAAAGAACCGTCAGGGAACACCGCATAGAGAGAAGAGAGGACAGGAAAAAGAAGCAATCTAGACAAAAGATAAAGAGGAAAAGGAGACAAAGTGAGGGGGATCTAAACGTCAAGACACAAGTAGTGAGAGCCCTTTATAACTGATCTGCTTGGTGTAACTTAACTTTGATACTTTTTTCTTCCAGCAGAGGGAGCTCTAGTAATATAGATTAAGGATTCCCCAATTGTGCTGACAAGCAATGGTACCACACCATAAATCTTTCTGTCTCCAGGTTTTAATTAAGTTCCGGTACTCTAGAAACAATTGGAGTAATTGTTTCAACAGGTAAAAAGACGTGACTGGTAACAGAGCTGTTTTTTCCAATAAAGAAAAGATGTTTGTTGTTCTAACCAAACAATGTTTTTTCCACAAATGGTTGAGTCAAGAAGCAAATGACAACCTGTAGCCCTCATGGCCTTTGGGGGACGGCGCGAAGTTTGCGATGGTGAGGCTGCAGATGAGCTGCAGCGCTTCTCATTTACCGCAGGGCTGATCTGTACAGCGCCTACTATCCGTCAACAGCCCTTCATAAAACGCTTCCTCTATGCCGTTTCCACGAACTGAAAACAACCCGCAACCTTTTGTGAGGCTTTCGACTCCCATGGTGAAGCACGTCTGGTGGCCAAACGTCACACCCCGTTGTCACTGGGATTCCAGTCTCCTTTCGACATTCTTGCAGGACAGCCAATGCTCTCTAATCGCCGGGATGACTTACAACGGGTTTCCCTCCCCCACTTTTTCCGCTCTCTGGAACCTTGTTCAGCCAGTCGTTGATCCTTCCGGCGACACCTATCTTCATGCTGGCTGTTTCCTGAAACCAGCAGGAGACCGGAAAAAGGCGACTAAGGATTAAAGACTGGGCGGGTGACCTTAGACCTCCAGGCCCATAGGGAGCAGCAGAGAGCCCAACCTTGTTAGTAGAGCCTGGGCTTCCGGCAGAGCTGAACACATTCCCTCGCTCCCACATGCTCTTGATATTACGGACTCCGTCTGTTACCACAGGCAGGTCGACGGCCGCTGACTTGGGGGCCTTGACTTCTTTGTTGGTCTACACAACAGAGGAGAATGCTGTAACTCTTGGGTTCTTGTGAATGGGTCAAGGGTCAAAAGTCCTTATAAACCAGGAACTCACCAAGAATGACGTTCAAGCATAAAATATTGAGCTCAAAAATAGTAAATGTAGCCTTGAACTAAAGCAGAGAGAAATATCAGGTATGCACTTACCAAAATGGCAAAAGTTTCTGCTAGAACTAGATCTGTTACTCCCATAGACAAACAGACAGCTGCATCACACCTCAGTCCTTCAATGAGTTTTTGATCATTTGTCTGCAGATGTGAACCACCGCATTACCTGGACAGCAGTGGTGTACTGCTCCAGTCGGTTGTCGATCTTGGACACGACGGGGGAGTGCGACGTCTTCACGGAACTGCAGTAAACAAAGGGAGGTGGAGGTCATTAGAGCCCTAAGGGGGGACATCTGACACCTGGCAGTCTGTTAAGCACCGCTTCTCAATAGGGGGAGGGGGTCACAGCCCAAAGGCAGGGGTCATGGCGCGTGTGT
>JAODKE010000068.1:23010319-23023194 GCA_026779605.1 Mormyrus hasselquistii
TAAATGGCAAAGTGGAGATTGTATTTTCTTTTTATCATTTTCATTTTATTTTTTGCAGAAAATACCTCCCATACTAAGCAGCCCATAGCCCATTGGAAAACAGGGGACACAGGCTTACATAAAACCCACTGCTCACAAGGCTTTTTCACCCCTTACCCGTTTGATTTTCAGTGTAGCACACCAGAATACACCCACCCATGAAGAACTGCTAAAGACTAGCCCACGTCTTTAGTTTTAGATATGCAAATGTTTCACTAAATCTATTCCATTGCTATGAATATGAGCCAACAAGGAGACAAGAATGCATCCAAGAGAGTTAGAAATTTTAAAATTTAAAAATTAAGATAAAAATTCAGGAGTACAAGATAAGCTGAAGCAAATCGGTCGTAAAGTGTTTTGAAATGAAATTTAATTAAATTTACATCCACTTGTAACCTTTTTTTATAAACACTGGTTTTCATTACACGATTTTGTAAAAAGGTTTTATAGCGACTCATCCATGACATTATAGCAGAAATGCGTGCGTCGCATTTATAGCCTGGAATTTATGGCCTCAAGTGTTCGGAGGAAATGAAGCAAGATGATAAAAAGGAGAAACTCTTACCTCATCCTGAGAAAAGGACCTCCTCAGCTTCTCCTCGCAGACCTTAATGTAAACAGGAGACGTCCGTGAGACACTGGGAGGTGTACAACATCCTGTAAACTGCGAGCGGCTCGGAGTGTCATCACGGAGTGGGGGAGAAGCACGGTTTCGGGCTTTATCGTCTATCCCGGCCTGTCGCATGCCTTTCTGCCGGGAAATCCCGCTTCATGCTCGGCCACAAGGCCAGAAGGGTCAGCGTGCTGCAAGCAACCAAACCTATGACCTACCTCCATGAAACAGCCGCATGATACATAGAGAAACCCAGAGGGTGACCACACGGTGACCACAGGGTGCTTGAACGGTCAGACGTGCTGTGACCATACGGTGACACGCAGTGATCACACATCATACGGCAGCATATAAAAAGCACAAACAAAGCAGTGCAGTCTGGATAACTCAACTCTCAGTCCTGTCAAAGGCCCCGGCAGACGAGTACGGATGAGTTTGAGTTATCCAGGGTCAGAGAGACAGGCCACCTCCGGGGCCAGAGGAGCCCATACCAGCTCCTGCTCAGACAGGCCTCCTCCTTCAGCACCTTCCCCTGGCACCTCCTGCTCTCCTAACTCCTCCTCTGAGGTCCCTTCGACCTCCACCAGTCTCATCTCCTCCCCATCCTCCTCCCCTAGGGGGGCTACAGTGCCCCCTTCAGCTTCGTTCCCCGAAACACCTCCTTCTTCCTCTTCCACCTCTGCCCTGGATATGGCTCTTTCTGCATCGTCGTCTGAAATCACAGGCTTTTCGCTTAACTCTGTATGGGACCTGGCCGGTTGCGCCGATACCGTTTCCTACGAAGTGAAGCAAGGGCACCACTCTGATTAGCCCCAACAGACTATATCCCTCCCCACCCCAACTCCCGCACAGCCGACGCAGCATTACGCCACACCCAGGAGCTTCAGAGGGGCATGAATGACCCTGGTAGATTTAAGGGGCACAGCACTGCATAGGGGTCTCAATAGGGGCCCCCCACACCCAGAAAAATATACTATTTTTCAGGGGTCTCAGAATTTTTAGTTATGCCGCTGATTCTGCCTCACATATACACCCTTGCGGTGAATTGATAAAACCCATAAAATACAGTGAGCAAACCAACATGACAAACCTGCTTGCCCAGGAAGGACCTCCTTGGCATTTCCTCTTCCTCCTCCTCAGGCTCCTCCTCCTCCTTCTCACCGGACTGGCTGCGTTCGGGCTCCGCCGGCGCCTCCAACTCCCGCCACCGCCTCTCTGTGGCCTCCAGCACCCTGCGCTGCCGGCGTTCCTCACGCTTGGCCAGTCTCTCCAGGAGCGCATGGTCCTCCTCCTCGTCATTGTGGGCGGCCGTGTCTCCCTTCCCGCCGGCTGCGTCCCCCTTCCCGCCGGCTGCGTCCCCCTCCACCACGCTGCCGGTGAGGTGGACACGTGATTTAATGCAGGTCAGTATAACGCCGGGATGAAAAATTAACAAGTCAAAATTTTCAAAACATCTAAAAAGCATCTTAAAAGTGGACAGCCTCATTGCTTGTCTAACAAAGCGAGGCGTTTTTCATACATCCATGAGGAGGCGCTGTGGAGGGGGCGATTACTGATGTTGACCATACGGTCTCACTTTACAAAAAGGCTCCCTTTTTGCTACTTGTAAATGGCAGCTCATTAGTAAATGTAACTCATTAGTAAAATGAAAACTGTTATAACTTGTTTAAAATAATTCACAGTGTTACAACCTAATTAATAACCAGATTATAAAGCATTCATAAACCCTTCATATGGGTAGCCTTATTGTAAAGTGGAACGGACCATACTTATTTTCATCGAGCGTCATTACTGTTCTTAATGGATCCAAACAATTTTCACTTTATTAATTAGATCCATCCATATTCAGGTATGTCTACTGTAATCGTTAACTAACTCAGCATTAAATTTAATTCAGTGCGGTTAGTCTTGTGAAGACACTGCCTCGCACCGCTATTCCCATTGAAATGATAAATATTTACGCGGCCTGCTGTAAATCTGCGGATTTCCACATGCCCTTCCTATGAGGATCTCGCTGTTATATAAACGCATTTATAGAAAAGTAAACATAAGTCCAGTTCTAAAAACAGACCGTAGCATTCCTGCCCCGTTCTCACACTCGGCCAACTGATGCCTCATTTTTACGCCTCCTCAACGTTACAGCAGAAACAAACTCACTTTTCTATTAACTCGAATTTCTGATCTGGCTATTTTCTGTTACACTCTCTTGCTGAGGAGAGCATCCGCCAACTGAGGGCTACCTGTTGCTATCCAGAGTCTCGCCCTCCGTTGCCGCAGTGACTGGCTCCTCCAACTCCTTGTTTTTCATCCTCTCCTGACGAGCCCTGCGCCTCCGCTCGCGGGCCGCCTCCTCCTCGTCATCCTCGTTTCTCTGGTACATCAGCCTAAAAACGCACAGGAGGGGCACAGCATCCATCTCTGTTTACAAACGTGCAAATTATTAGCAGCAGATTCAAGCCACTGCACCAAAGCATCTTTGGCTTGAAAATATGATTATTTTTCACATTTGAGTTCGTCTCAGTGCAGAGACACACTTGTTATCGTTCTGAAATGTTCGGCTGCAAAAAGATAAGATAAGATTCAGCAGCTCTGCGGCCGAGGCAGACTTTACGGTGGGAAAAATCACACGCTTTCAAGGACACAGAGAAGCCGAAAAAACTGGAGATGAACGTGCTGTGAAACGTGAACGCTTATACTTTCCATTGTCTGAAATTAAGATGAAGAACATGGGGGTGATTCTCCCCCCGCTGCTCCTCATTCTGGCGTAAAGCCAAGAGGCACTGATGCCCTCCCACCAACCCCGGTCTGTTCCCACACCAGGCCCGGAGAATGCCTGGCTCCAGTGAAGTGCCCCACCCCCCACAGGAGGCGCTCTCATCCAGAGGCCCAGAAACGCCCCACAGACTCTAGGTCAAAAGGTCAAACAGCATCATCGCCCCCTGCAGGCCAGCTGCTCCCACGGTCACCAGTCCCCTCATGCCTATACTGTCCTGCAGCAGCACAGGGCCTGGGGCCAAACGGGGCTCATACTGTCCTGAAGCCTTAAACCCACCCCCACTTTTCGCCAGGCTGTGGAACATTCCAACAGGATATTTTTTCAGGGTTTTAAAAAAAAAAAAAAAAAAAAAAAAATGCAGTCAAAACATTCCAGTGAGTTCAGAGTTTTCCTAGGACAAGCATGTGGGACAGAAGCTCTGGGAGATCATGGCCAGCCGGGCAGGATTGTGAGAAACTTCTCTGCAGCAAACGGACTGTTTGCAAACACAGAATATTGGGGACATGGCAACAGAAGGACATGACTGGTTTCAGAACACACACACACACACACACAGTTGTTTGATGTGGCTTATAACTGCTTTCTGCACTATGTATGAGGTGCTTAGCTTCTGTTGTACTGCTGTACTGTACTGTACATTATTGGCTCCATCCATCCATCACAGAGTCCGAGGTCCTGGAGCCTATCCCATAAAGCACAAAGCTAGGGCTAGGTACAGACTTCAATACTTTTTTGGCATCAACCGAATTACTTAGGGCAGGGGTGGCCGATCTTATCCGCAAAGGGCCGGTGTGTATGCGGGTTTTTGCTGCAACTCCTGAATTAGGTAACTAATTAGAGAACCGATTGGCTGAAGAGTCCTCACACCTGGGTTTGAACAGCTGACCTACAGGTTATCCCAAAAACCTGCATACACACCAGCCCTTTGTGGATAAGTTTGGCCACCCCTGACTTAGATACTATCGAGTATCAAACTATGCCTCGTCATTCTGTACCGAATTTCATACCTAAGGGCAAAATGTCATCGGCGCACACAGCTATATTAAATGTGCATTTGGGCCAAAAATCCTCTTTTGAGTTTCCTCAGTGTATCTATGTCTGCGTCATGACCGGCAGGTCTGCTTTCCTGACAATTTCTGAGAGAATAACCTGGCAAATCGCGATTAACTTGTAGCCTAATACATCTGACTGTCAATCACTCAAACATTTTGCAGATCGTTTATGACCAGTTAACCCTAATGGGTTCATGGGCTGCTCAGCTTTTCAGGGGAAACCAAACCACAATCTGTACTGTATGCAGCGGTTCTGTTTCTTAAAGGAACAGTGGTTCAGAAAGAACCTTATCAAATTATTTCCTTAGTATAATCCGGCTGAACCCAGATGACATTAGCCTGCACTTCAATATAGATTAATAATTGCTGTCAGTTTCTGCAGACCTACAGGCAAACAGATCTTTGATTTTAAAAGTATATACCTTCCAGCCATACATGTTCTACTGTTTTCCCATGATTTACAGAAGTCTATGCTTAAGTACATACTCAGGTACTGCAGGCAGCAGGTGAAATGCTAACGGGGTGGAACAACATAACAAACATATAAACAAAACAAACAAACAAACACAGACTTGCATAAGCATGTTTCTGTAGAAATTTCTCAGCTGTTTAGTTATAATTACATAACCAACTCATTGCATGTGTGACAACTGCCTAGGAAGTGTAAAGGACCTGGAATTCATAACGGTATTAATGCTTTCATTCATTCATTCATTCATTAGAATTTATGTTTCTGCTGAACTCCTATGTTTGTGTTAGTTTTATTTTTCTTAACCGTTAGCACCAGCACTAATCCAGCGAATATGCTTTCAGAAATCTGCACACCCCTGAACCCTCAGTTAAATATTTTTCGTGATGTGAAAGTTCTGATCGTGTAAAAATGCCAAGGAGCTGAGAAATAACAAGAAATTCCCAAACACCTAATGTGCGGGTTAAGTGGATGTGGGGGCAAGTTGGCGCCCCCCGGGGGAAGCCTTAACTGGCTACAGACTCGTCCGTGCTTAGGGCCAGGCTGCTAATTGTCAGATGGGGTGACCGTGCCGGACTGGAAGGGTCCACCGTGCGACGCCTCTAATGGAGAGGAGCGGGACTCCGGGGAGCCACCCGGAAGGCGAGCGCCTGGAGTTCCTCAGAGATGGCAGAGAGATGTGTGTGTGAAATGTGTCTGCAGCAGACTTGATTACAGAGCCGCGGGGGCCGGACACAGCCTGCTGCGGATTCCCTCACATGTTTTCGGTTACGTCGAAAAGCGGTCGCATGTGTTGCGCGCGGCCTTCGAGACGTGCGCGGTGCAGTAGTGGGGAAGCCGTCGCATTATTCCCATTAAGATTGTGCTGCCTTTCTCCTGCGCTTAATGTGAAAAACATGCCTCTGCCGCGGTTACGCTGCCTTTTGGGGAACTGAGTAACTGCACCTCGCAAGGCAGGTTGGGGTGGGGGCCGGGAGTAATGACACGCGTTCACGGAAATTCCTCGACTTCTGTCAGAAGATGGCAAGCGATAGAAGCCGCAGATACTCGTGTGTCCATAAGCCAGTGGAGCAGACTGCTGGATTCCATATTTGGCATTTTTGCCACAATTCGACACACTTTCAAAGTGGCAGTAATGGAAAAATGATTTTTATGACTGTGACAACTAAATTAACATCGCAGACCACAACAATGGATATTTCGGCCCTAAATTCCCGAACGTCATTTTGAAACAATTCTAAAAAACAAAAAAAGTGAATCCCTTCCAACTATTTCTTTGTATAAAAACCCGGCACAGGGGAGGGGCAAGTATAGAGAGATACAAGCTAAATGAAAATTATAATTTTTAATGCCCCTGCAGTTATGAGCTTACTTGTAAAGTTTAAACAAAAAAAAAAAAATTAGCACAAACTATGGACCAGCATCGAAAAACTGCAACAAAACGATAAAATATCCTTCCGAGACCTAGCGGGGAAAAAATGATTAAAATTGACAAAGTTGCCAAGGTTGCAGCCTCATATGTGTGACGTCTCCTTAAAGCCCCAATTCTGCTCTTTAAGGAGTGACAGTTTAGCGGAGCAGCATGTAGCGCATGAGAGATGAGCAAAAACGCGGCGTCATCTGCAGAGGACAACAAGGAATCGCTGATCTCGGGCGGCCATGTCAGACATCCGAACACCCATCGTCAGGCGGGGCTTCTGCGCGGATCAACTGACTGAAGAAGTGAACGCCAGCAAGGGGGCGATCAGTGTGGCTGTGGGAGATTCTCCCCCCAGACATCGGCGCCCACATCTGGCGGCTTTGAAGCCGCTCCAGCAGGGTGTCAGCTAGCCCTAGGCAAATTTGGCACATGGATCAGAGGACTTCTGGGAGCTGTGAAGAAGGTGAGACTGGTCACTCCTCTCAGAGGGGTGTCATACCCCCCCAGGGAGCCTCCGATAATCTCACTTCTGAAATGCGAGAGTCCGACATGGCCGTCTGTACGCGAGGTGCGTGTTAGTGTTGAGGGGGGAGGCTCACCTCTCCGCCTCCATACGCATCTCCTCGCGCTTCTGCCTCCGGAGCTCCCTGCGCCGTTCAAAGTCGTCGTCCATGGTGGGTCTTGGCTGGGGGCTGGATGTCCTGCTGTTTGGCCTGAAAGCGACACGAAGAATGAGAGTGACCGACAGCCTGCTGACCTTCGACGACGACACACTATGGTAGGTCGTCTTATTTTACTCATACAAGGCTTTCCCCATCTCTTTTCACGGCATCTTACTCCAGAAGAATGCAGTCGTGTAAAATGGGACCCTGTCACACAGGAGGCCACTGTCCCTCCCCTATGCCACCCCACAAGCCCCAACACCCTGCCTGCGGCCCAGGTGACGCTCCAGGCCCCAGACGCCCGACTTCCAGCTTACTCTGGCTGACTAGGGAACATGGAGCAGGACTGAAATCGCACCGACGTGGAGTTGCAATTCAAACCAGAAATCGTTACTCCCAAACAGATTTTATTCCCTATGAGAAACCCCTGAGCGGCTGGCTCCATTTTGGCGGTCAGGGAAAGCAAAGCCACAGGGGATAATTACTGCAGCGGTGTTTGCAGGGAGGGGCTCTCTTATCTGAGCTTTGTGAGGATTCCACTCCCGGACGACCTGCTTTGTGGATAAATCCATCTGCACATTTCAGTGAGGTGATGTCAGCACTGTTCCTCCCATGGTCCGGCCCCGACATCAGACAGACACCTGATTGGTCATTGCAGGGGCATGGGCGGAGTTCTGGGACCGCATGTACCGGCAGCCGTCTGCAGCTCGATATGGTTGGGTCTCATTCGTAACCGTGACGACAGCAAGTCCCAAGGCTGATCCCAGAACAGCACCTAGTTGACAGTGTTAACAACCCCTGTACCGATAACCGCCTCCTGATCCTCGTAAGGATTTTTCTGGAAGCACCTTAGGCCGTACTGTCCCCAGCCCTGTCTCGGCGGTCTGTTACCTGCAGAGAGAACACCCCAATCCTAGGACTCCCATCCCTACCCTTTCTGTCATTCGGTCAAGGGGCGTCCTCACTATTATTCAAAAAATGTGAGCCACCTTTTGGTTTTTTGGTACAAAGTCAACATCCTTTACCTATACAAAGCAAAAGCATTTCAGAATTTAAAAAGTTTACATTCAAATGCTCATCAACTGTCATTCTGTATATTTCTGACAGTTCCCATAGGTGGATACTTACTAAAAAGAGTTTGATTCACCCTTCACACATTTATGTACACGGCCATCCTGACAGGTTTATGGGATATTTTTATTGTCCCCACTCTTGCTACTAGTGCTGCTCTTTGGTGATGGTCCCTTGGCGATTTGGCCAGCATTCCTAAGCTGCATTTTTTGATCGGCAGAGATGTGCGAGTCAGGGAACACTTACCCTGTGAAAGCAACTCGGGGAGTGAACTTTTGTACTGGACCGTCCCTTTAAACCCAAGATAGTGCTTAGGAATGCAGATGAAAAGAGCTCATTAGGACATGTGAACAGTAATTACACTCGCCTGTCCCCAGTTTGTTTTCCTTGACTTTGTTGACAAGCATCGATACTAATGCTGGGGAAAGATAGCTAAAAGCACTGGGATGAAAAAGACAAGGGCAAGGAAAAAGTCCCAAAGGCTTCTGGGAAATAAACAACTCACCATGATGCGTCAGTGGGAGCAGAAGCATGGTCCTCTCCTTAGACTACCTAAACTGAATCTGGACACCAGGTGGCGTGGCAGCTAAGGAACCCGCCGTAACCCGAGATGCTGCAGGTTTCAGAACAGTCGTATCCTTAAATCTCCAGCCCCAGAAATGGTTCTGCAAATAATCCTGCGCAAAGCAACTGTTTAACGACGTGGTAGATGAGTTCCAGTAGTGGTTTCTAACGGTAAACCACGAACATTCAGTTTTCATTTTTGCTGCTTAAAACCAGTTGCCAGGACATGGAGAAAAAGAATAATAAAATGAAGAGCACTGCAGCTGCACATTTCAATGGAAAAATGCTGAATTTTGCAGAAAATAAATCATCTGAAGCTGACTTTCTTGGCATCACTTCTGCGTCTACTGCGTGCGTGTTCTGACAGAAATGCCAGATCTTTCCGTATAATGGGACCGTTCAGTCGCTGTGTATAGCGGGCCATCCCTGATTATCTCTGGTCTATAGGGATTAAGGATCTAGGTCCTTATCTGCTTATCACTGCTCTGGACCCCTCCAGTAATAAGAAGTCCATTAAACTTACACTGCGTGCCTGTTTACACCTCATGGACCCACCCAGTGAGGCCACACCCCTGTGGGAGGTGCCACTGTATAAACCCCACCCTCAGATCGCAGACTGTTGGCGCCACTCTGGAAGTTTACAGCGCAGGAGAAAATGCTACGTTAAAAGGTCCTAGCAGGAAACGTGATAATTCCTGGTCACTTTTCCCAAAAAAAAAAAAAAAGATACATTCTTCCATAATTAAGACTGAGCTATGAGTTGCCCTGCACTGATTTTGGCCTCTGAGATGCACAAAATCCGTAGCAAAGCTGATGTTGGTCACATTATTTCTTAAGATGTTGTGCAGCAACCACGTCAATGTCGGCGGCGACACATCAGCATTGTGGTGCCAACTCTGGAGGGGGGGGGGGGGGGTGATCACATGGTTTTTAGACCGATTATCCTGCACAAGTGCATGGCAGGGCTGGTCACTTTCAGGAGGAGAAAATCCCTTGTCCTCCACTATAGAAGATGGCCAATCGTTCAATGCAAACATCTCCATTATTTTAGTGATTATGATTTTAGTTCTGGCGCTGCTGAAATTGACTGAAGTCCAAATAATCTGCTGGCAATAATCGACCAAGACGGACACAGTGGCCCAGTGGTTTCGTCTTGAATTTTAATGAATGTCAGCCAACGCCGATATGTTACTTGATATGATCGATACATATATTGGCGCATTCATACATCCCTCAGTACGAGTGTGTAGTGCTACCTGAAGGGAGATTCCCTGACTTACACCTGGGCCTCTGATGAACATCTAAAGAAATAACTTCTGAAGAAATCAAGAATAACTAAAGATGGAAATAAAAAGGGAGGAGAGCTGAAGATGAGTCTGTTCACTTTGACTCCATGGTGTTGGGCATTGGGCAGAAAAAAAACGTCATCCAGTCTTGTAAACGCCCACAAACTAATTCACCCGACAGCTTCTCTACTTTTATCCAAATGCATTGAGGGACGGACAAAGTCTGCATGCTTCAAACTAGGTCGGAGAGACGAAGTAAAGGGCATTTTCTCCTGGCTTGATGATTTTTGTGACAATAACGAATCCTCTCTTTGTGCAGTTCTAAATATTAAAACGAATATAAAGGCCAGATTGTACTTTTTTTTTTCCTCCCCAACTGAATCCCCATAAATCTTTGCAGCTGAAACAACGGTTATCTAGAGCCTTTGTACAGTGTCGGATATGCGCCCAGATCTCCAGGCACTTTGCCACGTTAAAATACATGTTTGAAACCTCAGAAACACACTCTCTCCCTCTCCGTGCCGTCTGGATGAGGAACGCTCCCAGAACACTAAGAACTATGGGACTGATTCTCCTGTTTGGACAGTACATGTTCTCCACTCTGTCCATGTGCACTGTTCTAGCCACAAGGAAAATCAGGCTGGACAATCGTTTCCACATGGAGGGGGCTGCAGCTCTGCTCTCCTTTCCACATCTGCGGCTGATCTAGCCTTCAGAGCAGCCCCCCCCACAAGAGTCACAAAAGGAGGAACTCTAACACCCTCCTGAATGGGACATGGCCCTCTCCCCTGATCCTCACTGCTTAGCAACCAAACAAACTTATCATGTGCACCAGGCCAGGGTTGGAAATAATCAGGGGATGAGACTTATGATGATAAACCAGGAAAAAAATAAATTTAAAATGAACGACGAAGCCAGAATACACTTCATGGTGGCATATGAAGGACGAGCAAATCCTGCACAGTAGAGCACAATTGGCCCTCCATTACAGGGTACAACACCAAGCTGGGGTCCAGTTCACCTGCTGAGAAATCATCCGCTGCAGTAGGGGGCAGCAGCGAGTCTGGAACCTCAGCACAGGAGGCTAACATCATGAACAAGATATCTGCCCTCACATCACTTCACATTCCCAGACACATACCAGGAGTCACGTCCCTCCCTGACTAGGAGGGACGTGCAGGAGGCGCACATGTACAGGGTGTCCTCTTGGATTGGAACTTTATCCTTGATGATGGTGTAGGGTTCTTATCTTTAAAAGATCAGCTCAAGTCTTGGCAAGCCCTCACCCTTCTCACCGTTAACCCGACTGACTCCCATAACTTAGTCAGCTGTTAAAAACTGGTTAAATTCTGTGTAACTTGGTTCTTAAAGGGTTTATAAGCTCAACCAAAAAGACCAGCAGTCCAGTGATGAATTATTGTGAAAAGATGACAAAATCAAATCTGCACCCTCACAAGAAACTCCACAGATCAATAAATCAAACCAGCATGACAAAGTAAATGAATTGCTTTATACGTCAAAATGCAGTTATGCTTGCAATCACATCTATAAAACATTTTAGTTGCTCACACGGTTGACGTTGCATGCTTATTCCGCTGAGAATTAGCTAATGGATTCAATTAATTTTATATAGCGCCTTTCGCAAAATTCACCCCAAAGTGCTTCGCATGGGTGTGTTGTGATACATTCCTGCATCATTTATAAGTAGGATATAAATAGACAGAACAGCAGCGTGAACATGCCCAGGGTCCTTCAGTGGATGTCGCTCCGAACCTGAAAGATTCATTTCAGTTTGGAACCCGAGACGTTGGGGGTTCTCTGACAGGCGAAAAAAAACCCCAGCACGCTCACTACATGCGATGCTGCCATGCCAATGCTCCCTCCCTCCGTTCCACAGCGGAAGCTGACGGTGAACTCCACACTCCGCACCAGGAGGCCTTCATCTTCATAAAACCCCGCCTTACTCACCACCACTTCCCACTGACGTCTGCCCCCCCCCCCACATTCCGCTGCGAGTTGACCGCACGGTTCTCCCCATTTCCAGATGTTTGTATTCCCTTTTTCACCCACACAGCTATTTGTACACAGGGATGCATGAAAAGGCTGCAAGGCTGACCAGCTGACATTTCGCTGCTAGTTTTCAGATAGGTTGACAGATAAGAAGGATAGACAGGCGATCCCAGAGGATAGTGCGGGTTTACGGTAGCTGAATGCCTCCCTTCCTGTCTAAATGTGTGCAACCGACAAGCCGTGAAGCTTTTCATAGTACTGGTCACCGTTTTCGCCCCCGTCAGTGTTGAATCTAGCCCTACGTCCTTTATCACAGGGAAGGGAAACACCTAGTCTCTGCAGGCATCTGCCTAAGTTCATTCTCGGTCTGACTGATGGAAAGGAGCCTAGTAAAGGGGGGGGGGGGGGGGCACGCTATCGGGAGGAATCAGAAGTGAAAACCTGAACCTTTGAATCGCCGCGCAGACGATCAAACGGTCACTTGGCATCACTCTGCGAGACCAAATATGGTAAGAGAAATGACTTTACTCCCCCTAAAAACATGCTCAGCACGAAGCACTCAGCCCCCCCCCCCCCCCAGAGGATGAGGGATGATGTTTGTTTTCCCAAGAGGAGACGTGACTCACTGACCGGCACGGATGTCCACCTGTGCACATTTTTCACAATTATTACCGTTTTAATAGTAGCCTGTGATGACCTAAAATGAAAAAACACGAAGTAGGAACCTAAACCTGTCACATCAAGGCTTATGGATCCCAACATCACTGTTTTACGGGGGGGGGGGGGGGGGTGGGTATTTTGAATGCTTTTATGTCTTTGTAATATACCTTCTGTTTTTGACTGGGAAACCTTAAAGCCAGTAATTGATTTGAATTTTTTTGCGTTTGAAAGTAAAGAGTGAAAAAAATAAATG
>JAODKE010000068.1:23031736-23053419 GCA_026779605.1 Mormyrus hasselquistii
AGATCATGAAGTATAAAACACAATGTAACAAAGCCCAGGATAGCATAGAGGTGATATCCAAGAGATCATGAAGTATATTTATTAGTTTTTCGAAACTTCAAATAGTGACTAGATCTTGAAATGAGGCCACGGCATTAACAGCTATAGAAGTAAAGCGAGGTGAATGACCATGTTAATAATTCATGGAAAAGGCTTGTATTCTAAATCAAGCATCCTATCCTTTTTGAAGGCAAACAAACTCGAACGTTTACTTTGACACACACAAAAAAAATTTGATCATGTCACTCCCAAAGCACCAAATGCTGAGATTATTTTCATTATTCTGGATTTTAGAAAGGTTTCCTATTTTACACAAAAATCTCATATATAAATGCACCAAATCCGACAAGTATTACTAAACACACCTAAACACCTACTTGAAGCGATTAAATAGTAACTTATAATGTCCCCATGTATTATATACAAATGTTAAGTGTTAAAGGACTACAAAACAAAAGCAATTAAGGATTTCAATAGAAGCCTGGGGGGTTCTCGAGAATTAACCACGACTTTTCCAAAACGAAACGACATGCAACCCATCCTGATGCACGGATGGCGACGGGAAGCGTCTTCTCGGACCATAATGGGTAATATGCCACAAAAAAACGACCACTGCACGGTCATGATCAAGTACACCGCAACTGCAACCATTAAGACGGCATAAAAAGAAAACAGGGAGTTGCAGTTACATTAAGGGGTCTTTCCAGTCGTTGCGGCGACCCCTGATCTCCAATTTTTCCCCATGCCTAAGTGCCCTTGCAGATAAAGTATTCCCAGCATCGCACCCCGACCTTAAGGCCGGCCCGCATACCGGGAAGGGCGCCCGCTTCCTCTGCGCTTATGCGCACGATAAGCATCTAAAATCGGCCGCACCAGCCCCAGGCTGCCTTTGTGTTAAACAGCCGCCCTGCATATGCTACATTACACACTTTAAAATAACTGCAAACCACATGCAATATAACCGCAGTAGTCATACACATTTTTACATAGTATAGATAAAATGCATACATCTGCCAGACATGTTAAACATAAAAGACTAGCTGTAACGCTTTTTTTTTTTTTTACAATTAACCTTCAAAAGACATCTACTGAACGAAAACAAGGTTAAAGCCTGCGATGGATCCGAAAAGCTCCCCCGTCCCAAATAGCCTAGATGCGCACGTACTGATCCCTGGCAGCTGCCGCACATTTACTGCTCATGGCGCGATGCGAGTTTAAAACCCCGCATAAAACACTTAAGCGAGACGGAAAGTGGGAAAGAAAACTTACTGGTGCGGTCTACGGGCGCAGCTGGCTTCCTAAAAAGCGGAGCGGAGCTAAAGCGCAGATTAAAACGGCAGAGCGGCAGCCGCCCCTCCCTGAGGAAATCACAGCCCCCGTCTGCGCGCTGTTTACGGCCCCCGCCCGGCGCTCCCCGCTGCTTCTTCTAATTGGAAACCAATTACACCCCCCTCGCCGAAAAAATTAAAAAAAAAAAAACCTCAAATGTGATCCACTTTCTGCAGGACAGCGGTGCTCCTGTATAATCCAGTAATTTTTGTCTGCGAAAAGAAAGTGAAAAGAGGAGGAGGGGAGTGAAATACCTAGACCTTAAAAACTCCCCAAAATCCCAGTAAGCTGCCAAAACAGACTCGCAATATGCCCTTTTTTGGTTATCCTTCACGAGGCCTCTGTAAGAAAATCGTCTGTCAGGAACAATCATATGAAATGTTAATCTTGGCGAGAAAAACATAGGGATTTCTGTTTGAATACTTAAAAACGGTGAACCGTGAGAAGGAAAGAATTAAAAAACAACCCCCAATTTAGAGAGTTAAAAACTTCTCAACTTGCACGGCAAAGACGGTGACTTAACCTTTTCTGTGTCTGTTGGGCTTACTTTCTATTCCGACTGATGAGACGTCCGTCGACATTAGATCGATTTGTGTATTTATATGAATTAATTAAACCAGTTTGATAAAAATCAAATACCGAAAATCGTGCTAAACAGATCACTACAGGAACAGCATTATGTGATTGTGAATTTAGAGTTTGTATGGGAAAGGTATGTGTCTATTCCACTTAACAATAATGTTTTTCCATTGTCAGGTTTGATATTCAAGTTAAACCCCCTCCCCGAAAAAACAGGAGAGCTGTTCTCAGACCCAGCATGCAGTGGGAGGGAGGTTTGGGCTGTAATGAAGGGTAATGATCATCCACGGTCAGGCCTGGCACTGACGGGCACACACAATTGCAAACACAGCACTCTGCTGCCCCGCCTGTTTAATTAAAGCACAGGCCTACATGCTGTAGGATTTGGTGGACTTGGGGGGGGGGGGGGCTTGCATTTCCATGCACGCGATTGGCTGCTGTAAAGATGTGAGACACTTTTTTCTTAAAGGCTTGCTTGTGGCACCGTTTTGCGTTTAGCCAAAGTGTGATAATTAAACGTTTGAGACGTTGGTCATTTCCTGTGGTGGTTTGGGCTCAAAAGATTTATCCTACGGAAACGTCCCACATTAGCTCACATTTTATGAAGTGTCCACAATTTTAAATGGCCATCATATTATTTTGTCTTAAACTACACCAGTAGTGTAAGCTCCAGAGTTAAATCTATAATTTCCGGCCCAGGATGTGGTTTTTCTCCTCGTCTGTGTCGACTGGGGACAGACATGGATTAACAGTTCTGGATGAATGACATGTTTTTGGGCGTGTCCAGCTGCATAAAAGCAAGATGCTATTGGACAGGAAGCATGAGTGGGTGTGTCTCAGTTGCCTTTCATCTCCAGCTGCATTGGCCTTCATAAGTGCTGCCATGGTGAAGTCAAAATAGTTATTATTTCTCTAATGCACTGGTGAAAATTATATGTAGGTGAATTAAATCAGCAAAATCTGATTCCACAGACAATAATAATGGCTGAAACCTACTTACTACTAAAGCCTAGACTAGGCTTCCCCAACTCTGGTCCTGGAAGGCAGTTTGAAAGACAGTTTGCAGATTCCTCTATTCAGGTATACTTACTACACCTGGTAATTAGGTGTCTGAGCAGGGAAATCTGCAAACTGTGGTGGAATTCTGGTCCCCCAGGACCGGAACTGGGGAATTCTGGACTAGACAGTCAGAGTTCTACAGTATGGGCACCGTAAACACCAGGAAACAGATAAGAGACAGATGTCAGCCAGCTGTTCCAACACCTGAGCTCTCCTTTAAGTGAGGGCATTAAAGATCCATCCATCCATTTTTCTGAAACCGCTGAATCCCAACTGGGGTCCCGGGGGGGCCTGGAGCCCATCCTGGGAATGATGGGCACAAGTGGGAACCAACCCTGGGTGGGTGCCAACACACTACTGGGCAAACACACACACACACACACACACACATACACACACACACACACATACACACAACTACAGGGCCAATGTAGACTCACCAATCAACCTATCCAACACGCCTATGGACCGTGGGAGGAAAACAGAGCCCCCGGCCTAAACAGGGAGAGCATGCGAACTCCACACAGAAAGGACCAAGGACCGAACCCAGGACCTTCTTGCTGTGAGGCAGCAGTTCTAAACCCATGCATTAAAGACCACCAACTATTTTCTGAAGGTTAAATGTACATGCTAGAAATGAGGCCTTGGCATTCACATTTATTTTGAATAAAAATAAAAATAACAAATGGCTATTTTAAACTTCATTACCTCAAAACTTACCCACAACCTTCTACAGGATGAGCTAATGGACGTGCTCATACTTAATCTGTACTTATTTGGATTTCTGACACGTGGGGAGTAGAATTAAATAGGCAACTGTATCAAATGGCTCTCTCTCATGCTTAATCCTTAAACGGACATGAATGTCCGCTTACGCGAAGGGCGTTAAATCAGAGCTGTGATGACACATGGTGTGACAGCATGCTGAAGCCCACAGAGCGAGGAAAGGGAACATGATATGCTTGTAACTCATTCAAACATGTAACGGGACATTAAATTAATGACGAACACTATGCTTTAATTGCACGATGAATAGCCTGCCTGTAACCCCAGCGGCACACTGACGAAACGCACTTTAAACCGTGCTGTACTTTCGCCAATTTAGAATGAAGGGATCTGAGGCTATCCTCATGAAGAAGGAATCCAAGACACGATTTTTATATAATGGAACAAGAAAAACCTCCTGCAAGGTGATTGTTGCCAGGTTATAATCACACTTATTTCGAGAAAGGGAGATTCGTAAAGAGAACCCGACCATAAAAGGATATTTCAGCATTTTAATAGTAGGGAAACGGTCTTTATATAGCGGCCTGCATGGTTGAGTTTGGCACTCAGTAATTTGTTACTCTGATGACGGTTTGTTTGCTCATCACGACATCATTAAGATGGCACCGTTTGCGTCCTTGTGCCCCATTTTGTCTGCTTTGTAAACATCCATCAGATGCCAGGTCATGCTTCTTTTAATGATATACTTAAGTCTTAATGAGACTGGCAGTTGTCAAAGAGAAAAACTCACGCTGAACACAAGACACCATCCAAGGCCCTAAACTTCTACTCGATTTGTTCATTGTCTAGCTCTTTGACAGACATGCAACATGTTTGATTCTATGTGCTTTAAAGAGATAGAGTTTAAATGGACTGTGATAGTTCTATAAATACCACACAAAAGAAATATCTATGAGTGGAAATATCATGGTTTCTTTGAACTGTATATGTCATCATCTTTTGCACAGAGCTGCATATAGCACTGTGTAACGAAGACATGAAGACTTCAGAAGAGCTAGATTCTCAAGATTAAACATATTCTACTTGAAAAATTACTAAAATCCTTAATGTCATTGCGATGGATGTGGCAATTGTAATGACCTGATGCTATTACCCTGGACATATTTGTAATGGCAGGCAAAACATCTGCTTTCAGGAATCGTATTTGCTAAATTTTATAAAAATGCTTTGCAAAATGTTTTTAAATAGTGTGGTTTAAGTGCAGGATATCAAATATCAGAGAATGCGTCGTCTATATTCCCTATGTCTTAAATATTAAGCCTATATTACTGGATCCAGTGCTGGGATTTCTGAGGCAAACCAGTCATTTTTTTGAGTGTAAATTCCAGTGTCAACAGTTTTTGCAGAAACCACCAACCCCCACCTCCGGCTTCACCACAGTGACATACAGCTGAGATATGCACCCCCCTCCCTGCTGACCAGGATACGCCAATCCACCCTCCCTTCCTTCAGCTCACTTCCTGCTGCAGCCAGAATCCCTGCAGCTGTGCCTCTGAACACTGGTAGAACTTTCTGGAAGCCTGTCATGAGAGCGTCAGTGGCAAACTGTACCGATGTGTCCTGGTCACTGGATAAGTATGGATTCTTGTTTTTTTTTTTTTATCACAAAGATGTTCAATGTTTGTAGGACTAAGTATGTATTTATAGTTTGCCTATTTCTCACTTGTGAATATTGTCTCTTTAAATTTTACATCTGAAGCATGACAGTAACTGAGTTTTGTTTATTTGTATGAATTTATCCGCTTCTCGAGTGGTTGTACTCAAAAGTGCATCTGTCCGGAAAGCAGCTGTCGGAAAATAATGCTGCTTTAGATGACGAATCTGTCATCTATATCATTTGTCATCTGCCAACAGTGTGTATGACTGGAGGACAGATCCATCTTTGAAATATCAGTTTCACAATGATGCTGCAACAGGCAGTGCGACATCCAGCAAGCTAAGGCAGAGTGGATCACTCTGCGCCCCCTTCTGGTAATCCAATGCGTATCTAGCAATACCCACAGTTCTGTTCCCACTGTAGGCTGATGTTAAACTGTATTTACAATGAAACATGTGACACGCGCAGAATACAGCCTCCTCCCACTTCAGTCCTCATCCTTCATCAAGCACGCTGACATTTAGGTAAGAAACCCTCCAAATGTCAGACTAGAATGGCAGACGTTCGGTTAACTCAGTGGAAGATTTCACCTGCAGATTGAAGGAAGTTCAGGGCAAAGTTACCGATTTTCAGCAACCAAACAAGAGAGGCTTATGCTATATTTCAGGTGTTCAGAAGTTATTTTATTGCCTTTATTAAGACATTATTAAGACATTATACATTACCCACTACTGTGCCATAGTTACTGCTCCATATAACTTTATAAAGATCTGTTTGAGTGTACTATATTACACGATGGAAACAAATATATATATAAATACATATAAACTTATAATAAATATTTTAACAATAATGTCATCTGTATTTGACCTAGCAAAACATACAAACAAGAGCAAGTTACCAGCAGTGAAAAGACCTGAAAGAATGAATCTATCTTGTGCAGTGTACCTTTACTTTACCCAGTATTCAGCTGGCTGGATTCTCTATCTGTGTACAGCGAGGGTCTTTAAAAATCTGGAAATGCACTTATTACATTTTCCGATATTTAAACATTTGACTGGTTTATAATTCTTAAACAGAACCTGAATTGTGTTTCAAATAAACAAATAATTTAAATAAATATAAATATATAAGTGGAAACACGTTAAAACGTTATTACTAACAAAGTGCATTATGTTGGTGGTATCACCGATTTTGGGGTCAACTGAAATTCTTAGTTTGATGCAGATATCCTTCAAACAGACAATATGGAAGTCCTATGCATTATTTTAATGTGAAATTCCTGGCTGTGGATTAAGGAAGGCAGGTGGATTAATGGGCGACGTTTCGATTTATATAACCAGCTGACCATACTTGTTGCTGGTTCCACTATGTAGACAATGGAGGATGCCGAGCATGTCACCAGTTACCTCAGTGAAACAATGGGAATTTTTATATAACAAATACCAGAGGCACACCTATCTTGCTTGTCTGTGACAATGCAACCAGCTAGTGTATCGAGTTAACAATTGAATCTAACTAAAAAGCACTCAATTCTAAATAAACAAGTCCCTGAACTTTGATGTTAATGTTCGGTTAGTAACGTAGACAAAGAAAAAGTGTAAATACTATGTGCTGCAATTATGGTAATGCGCCACCTAGTGGTTAATTTTGCCAGTGTGTTTTCACAGGAAGTATAGTAACTTTAAGGCATTTGGCTAAAGGAGTGGTTCTCAATCCTGTCCTTGTCTCCAATCCCCCCCACCCCGCACCAGAATGCACCAACACTGTTTTCAACCTGCCACATTCATTATTAGCCTATGAAGGACCATATGAGCCTGATTATATTAGGGTTGGAATGAAAACATTCTGGTGGGGCGGTAGGAACACGATTGGGAACCACTGGGCTAAGTTATGAAAATACTTCTGTAACTCATAAAACAAAGGATTATGTGACTGGCAGATCAAGTGTGCCTGAACTGTGCATTGAACAGGTTGCCCTACTGAAATCTGTATAGATGAACAGCTTCTGCTTTCAGCGTCAGAGTTTATGGTTAATGGCACAAGGAGGCTGAACCCAGATATATGCTAAAACATTCTGATAAGTCCACTGAACCCCAATCATGAAACCATGTTTGCACAGTAACCCTAACTATAGAATCCATCCGCATGTCCATTATTTGCCCCCCGGCTTGGCTTTTCCCTGGTCCTCCACCTTTTTGATAGCTGCCTGAATCTTCGCCTGGTCTCCCAGGAGCTGCCGAGGCTTGACTGGACGCAGGTCGCCGTCCAGCTCGAGCAGAATCGGAACACCGGTGGGCAACGTCACACCGGCGATGTCACTGTCTGAGATCCCTATCACGAGACAAAAAAAAAACACAAGAGGTTTCCTGTCTGGCTGAGTGGAAGTGAAACAGGAAGAAGACCATTAACTGCAGTGCAGGATTATGGGAAATCTGGTGGCCTCGTTAGAAACACTCAGAGAATATGCATCCATCCGCCCACTTTCCTGCTTATCTTCGAACATTAAGGCGATCAAGATTTAGAAGTACAGTGGGTCTCAGAGGTTACTGCTGAGTGAAATATAGCTGCCCTTAAACCTTTAAAGGGCATTCCACTCCTACAATGTAACATTAACTCTCTGCCCTTTAGATAAACTTATGGCTGCCATTTTAAGACTAAAAACAGAACTCCTTCCAAAACAGGAAATATATAAGCTTAGCTATAGTTAAATTTGTCCAAGTGTATAGAGAGAGCATAAAGTGAGCATTTGCAGGTTTGATGGATGTGGCATCAGTTATGGCTTTCTGAGATACCTTCGAGGTGTTTCAGGAGAGCCCTACAGCTGTTGCCGTGGCCGGAGACCAGCACTGTTTTCCCACGCTTAATCTCGGGGGCGATTATGTTGTTCCAGTAGGGCAACAAGCGATCCAGCACATCCTTCAGGCTCTCGGCACGAGGGAGGTTTTCTTTGGGAATGTCACAGCCGTTGTACCGTCGGTCATCGTAGATCTCCGTGAAGTAGGGGTGGGACTCGTCGATGGGGGGCGGAGTCACGTCGTAGCTGCGGCGCCACAACTTGACACGCTCCTCGCCATGGTTCAGGGCCATCTCGGCACGGTTGAGGCCAATCAGAGCCCCGTAATGGCGCTCGTTCAGCCTCCAGCTCTTCACCACAGGGACCCACTCCAGCCCCATGACCTCCAACACCTGCCAGGCTGTCTGTACCGAGCGGCTGAGGATGGAAGTGAACACCATGTCGAACTGGTAGCCCATCTCCTTGAGGAGCCTTCCGCACTCCTGTGCCTCCTTGACACCGTCCTCGCTCAGCTTCTGGTCCACCCAGCTGCAGAAGCGATTCTCTTTGTTCCAGGCCCCTTCCCCGTGCCTCAGGAGGAACAGTCTGTGTTCAGGCATCCCACTGACCCAAGGCAGGAACCTGCTGAGGGAGCAGAGACGGCAAACAACGACATCAGCACCTAGTTCACACGCAGGGGAGCATCGAAACAGCGCGCATTGGGACGCACTACGAGAACTATTTTGGTCAACTTATTTCACACTGCATAACTTGCTCCCCAAATACCGATTTCCTCCTTTTTCATTTTAGAAACATACGTAGTTCATCCACAAAACAAGTACAGGTCAATTAACAACTGAAATTCGAAATTACAAATGTCTCATTATCGGTATATCTACAGTAATATTCATTATTATATTAGGTACATATACAGAATAGCCATATTAGCTCGCTGCTACTTGTAACCTCCCATCTTTGCATCACATCCACAACGACCGAGTATTAATGTTAATTTTCTCTAACACTTCCGGCATTTTATATTTACAAATAAAAGAGATTAATGATTAAATATTCCTTATACTGACCCAGTGTTCAGTATTCCGAGCTGTTTCCACGCAAGGCAGGCTGTCAGAATTTTACATTAGCACTTTCGTATTCCTTTACGGTTTGAGTGGCAGGGCGAGCGGACTAATAGAGACCCTGGAGCGCCAGAGTAGGCGGTGCTTGTGGTGTAAATCCATAAATACTCCGCAGCACTTCTCGCAGTTCCTGTCCAACCAGACGTAGGCGTTACCCAGCATTGTGGATGCTTTCTTTTAAAATGATTAAACTGTTAATTCATGAATACATTAATTAAATAATTTAAAGGAACTTGGGCTTGTATGTTTGCAAGGCAGCTTAGAAGCGCTGAACAACTCATTGCATGAATAGTGACGTTATGTGTGTTGTAATAGAATTTATTAATAAGCCTATCTGATGTAGTATCACTGACTGACAGGCTCAATTCTCTTGTTAGGTTACTGTTAACGGTTTTCCCCTCATTCCTCTTTTTTGAGAGCTAAAAGTTTACTGCATGCTGACGTCCTGCATGGTAGAATCGTACGCCGCCGTACAGCTATATGGTGAGCCTTAGGTGTATCGCGAGAAACACATAACAGAAAACTGGGGACACCCTGGATAGGACACGAGTCCATCACAGGTGATAAACTCCGGGTGACACACTCTAGGACTGTGGGAGAAATGTTCCACAAACATCGTTGAGGACACGCAAACTTAGCTCAACTGAAGCTGCAGCCCTGGAGGAGTGACGTCATAATGCCGATCACCGAGACGCCACATTTCAATTCTCTGGAGATTTGCGAACTTTCAAAGCTTAGCGCCTGGCACTTAAATTCATTAATCAATAGTTATATATTACGAATGAATGTTTACATTTGTAGTAACAGAAATAAATCATCAGTAAGCAATAATCATATAGCTGTAATAAGTCATAGTAGCCTATTATGGAGTTTAGCGTGGAAAAATATACCACATCACTTGACACATACACAAAGAACAGAACATCTTATTCTGGTCTTGCAGCCGTATTACTCTTCACATTCTGACATTCCACAAGGTTACATTCATACGAAATGTACAGGAATCTTCAAAAACGAGTTAATGTACGGTATGTATATGAACAAAATCAGTTTATGTTTGCAAGCTTCATGAAGGCAGTGAAAATAATTAATTTAATTATAATATAGGAAATGATGTTCTTTTGTTGGTTAGCGAGTGGCTCAACGGGTAACTCCTGTTAGTATTTATGGTGTACCATTTGGCTTAATTCCAAGCAAACAAAAGCGGAGACCCGCCCCGCGTATCGCTCTATGTCGCCGCCTACAGCTGAATAATGGGAACAGTGTACACTTAAAATATGCCATCAGTACTGAACTTTATTAATCTTGTCTCAGAGAATTACAAATATCTTGTCTTTTTTATTCTGTAAAATGATGAAAAATGTTAAAATTTGTATCAGCCCACCTACATGTTCTGAAATGTCCTTAATGTTCCAAGTTATATCTATTTAGAATTCCCAAAGTCTAAATCTCTGTACGTTTAACAGTATAATAAAACTTGGAGAGATCTAAAAAAGAAGCATTTTACCTACTCACCTTGATCACTAAATCAATTACATAATTACTAATTTTCAATTACATTGTTAATTACTATTTTCCAAATACATCGTTAATTACTATTTTCAATTAAATTTTTAATTACTAAATTTCAATTACTTGGTTTATTACTAAATTCGAAGTACTTGGTTAATCATTAAATTAAAATTACTGGGGAAGATCAGGAGCATGGGCGTGAATGTCTTGCAAAAGACCGTGTTGAAGGTCTGAATTCTTTCAGATCGTGGTGTCTTAATTTCAGTCGGAGGTGGACTGAGATCTGCCTTCCCATTCACTGTCCGGGGTCAAACAGCTTCTTCCTGCCCTCCATTCCTGACATGGCCTCCACATTTTTACGCCAGTCTGTCACCTCCTCCCTCTGCAGAGGTGACACATCAACAGATGGGACACAGCAAAGAAATGCACAGCCTGTATGTGACATGCTGCCCTCGGTTCTATGCTATCTATGTATTTTCTGTGTACTGGTTTGCCCCCAGGATTCTTGCCTATGAAACCTAGGTGTTGACTTCTGTTCAATATTTAATTTGCTGTGTTCTTCAATGGTTGGGTTTCAGAAAGTGATTTTTTTAAGTGTTTTGATACAACTATGTTGAGAAAGGTGATATAAAAATAATCTGAACTGAATTTAAATATCACATATCACAGTATACCAGATATAGATTAAGCCTCTTACTGCCAAAAGGGTTTGATCTGCTGCCAGTTAATAGGCTTGATGAATATAAGCTGTGTTGGTGACACTGGAATTTAGCTTGGCCCTTGCTTAATCAGAGGGTTCTGGTTAGACAAGTGCACCACGCTCACTGGCACCGCCACTAACTGACCATCAATGGTATGTGGTCAGAGTAACCTTGGTTTACCTTTTCCTCTTCCTTTTTGACGGTCTTGAGGTTGGCCTTGAAGTCAATGGACTCCTTCTGCTTGGAGCCCAGAAGGACACTCAGCAAGTTCTCAGTTGAGATCCTCACCCTCCTCAGATTGGGCCTCTTCAGTTTGCCCTTTATCTCGAAAATCTTCTGGGACAACTCCTGAATCTTTGGCCGCACACATGTGTGAGGTTCAGTGTGCTCTGGCAGACTTACTTTAAGTACCCGAAAACAGCATAAATGGTCTGTATTGACTTACTGTACTTGAACAGACAGGAAATATATGCATAAAACAATCATTTGAGTTTGGTGGCCCAATAGCCATTAATATTTTGACAAGTAAAAAATAAATAGGATATAATTTATTTGGGCTAGTAAATATTGGACATCGGAAATGTTATCAAATGTTAAATACTCTGTGACGTAGACCATAATAAGTGGTTAGAAGATAGATGGATGGATGGATGGATGGATTGATGGATGGACAAATGGACGGTTATTAAATACCTTCTCTTCATTTTTTGCCACTTTTGCCCCAATGTCGTACCGTTCTTCATCAATGATATCAATTTTACGGTGCAGCTCTTTGCAAAGATTCTGTGACGAGTAAAAATGCCATTAATTTAATTTGTGTCCTATAATATGTATTACGAGTATATTTTTGGTGTTTGTGTTATATAAGGTGTCTTGAAGGTACATCAAATTTATGTGAATGTTTACTTATGTACGGGTTTGTGCAATGGATTACTAACGTCTGTTGGGAGCTGCCTGTAAGGCATGACATGCTTGGCAGGTGATGAATTCGGGTGAGGTACCTGAAGCTCCTGCACGGACAGTCCCGTGAGCTTCAAGGGAGGCACTCGCTCGTTCAGAGTGTTCTCTCTCTCAAGCCTCTTCTCCTCCCTTTCAGCTTCCAGCATCGATGCTGCCTTTTTCAACAGATTGATCTGCGATGAAACAGGGATAATGACGCTGAACTTATGTTTATGGAACTCAGGCCCTTCCCTGAAAAGTCAGGTGGTGTTGACACCAACATAGAAATCATGATTGTCAGCGCTCATGTCAATTGCTACTGTCTCTTCCAGTCAAAGGCTGGCTAAAATGTATCACTTACTCCCTTCTGCTGCCAGTCAAAGGCTTACTGACATGTACCTTTAGTCACAGTCTGCTGCCAATCAAAGACTGGTTAACATGTATCATTAGTCCCTTCTGCTGCCAATCAAAGGCGGGCTAACATGTACCTTTAGGCCCAGTCTACTCCCAACCAAAAGCTGGCTAACATTTACCTTTAGTCCTCTCGACTGCCACTCAAAGGCTGCCTATCATATACTTCTAGTCTCTTCTGTTGCCAGTGGGCTAACGTCTACCTTTACACCCATTCTACAGCCAAACAAAAACTAGGTAACATTTACCTTCACTGCCAATCAAAGGCTGGCTAACAAGTACTTTTAGTCCCTTGAGCTGCCAATCAAAGGCTTGGTAATATGTACCTTTAGTCCCAGTCTTCGGGATGCAGTGATCTTGGACTTCCTCTGGAGAAGAAGGAGAAGCAGACAAGTTAGTCAATAAGACAAGTTAGTGAATATTTCTCTTGGCTCTTGATGGACCGTTGGTCTTGTTTCTTCTTACTGTCAAGATCACCAGATACGCGATAAAGCTTATTAAGAATTTACATGCTGCTCTGCCTAACACAACACCATCTGTTTCATCTTGGCACTTTACCTGAATTTACTTGTTGCCATTGCTACTGATACAACAGCGAACACATGTTTTATAATCTGGTTTCTAATCTGGAAGTTGAAAGTGAACATCTGTCATGCAGATGAAAATGTCAAGCAGGATCACTAAGAAAAATGAACAAAAAATTCAGCTCGACAAATTGCATGCTCTAAGCAACCATGCTTCTGAAGTCTGTTGCACAATTTTTTTTATTGGATTACTATGGCTACTTGCTCTAGACGTATTGATATTCCTGCCCGCCAGGTGTTAAGTTATTGTTCAATAAGAACACTGAAAGAGAACTTCTCAGCACTGAAATTGTTTTTCTTTATTATTTTAATTGTAGCAAATAGTTCATGACACACATTTAGTTTTCTGCAAAAATAACAACACACTTACCAGGCTATTTTAGTATTGGGTCATACGGGGGAATAAAAAAAAGATTGAATGGAAGAAATCAATTTCAATGCATTTCAAAAAGTGACAAGAATGAATTGCAGCATATAACTGAAAAGTATCAAAATTTATACATACTTCTCAGACATGGCTGTCGCTGCGGATTTGACCTGAAAGAAGACCAGAATATCAGTTCTGCGTGTTGAAATCCTGTGAAAAGGTCCTACTTGAACAAACAGCTAGGCCCGTTCCAGAGAAACATGATATGGTCATATTTTTTCTACTTTTGGGGATCCTATGAGTAATAGGTACTACAGAATTTTATTGCCTCAGAAAATGTCTTAAAGAGAACTATTAAGCTCCTCCCTCATTTGACCAGCCAGCCAAATAAATTTCGAATGCTAAATGCTTTAAATGAAAAGTTGGAGGTTTGGTGTGTTCTGGAGAGGCCAGTTATCATCAGTGATGAGCTAGAAACTTGGAGAAATATTGGAGGACTAACTGTTCTTAGAGAATCTAAGGTTCTGACCACCGATTGTTGAATTTTAAAATGAAAAACTGTCTGGGATAACAGTTACATCTTTATGACCTTGATATAAATAACTGTAGGATCCTGACATGAAAGTCCTATTCAATGAACTGCAAGGGAAGTTTAATTTCAGTACTATTATTACATTAAGCATAAAACATTGTTATGCTGCTATTATCTATCATTTTGATAGATTTCCTCTATTGATTTATTCTCCTAAGTATTGTCTCATAAAAATACTGATTTACTGAATAAGGAAGGAGAAAACAATCAATTTGCATGCAGTCCTCACCAAAATTGAGAGCTTAATTTGTCCAGGGTTAATTTGAATGGCAAAACAAGAATGTTCACAGATGGCAGAATCTCAGAGCAATCTGTTTGCAGAAACCGCAATCCCATCTCTAACTACTCAAATGCACACTGCCATTAAGTACAGCTTTTGCTTTCAGATTATTCATGGACAGTAAGCACACAGTCATTCTGTTCTGGACCCGACAGCGCCATAAGTGATACAAATGCAAATAGTGAACAGTAAATACATGCCATGTTATTAAGCCGTACTCACTCACTCAGTCAGTCAGCTGGAGGCCAAATGTGATGCGAGGCGAGATCCTTCAGTCTTGCTGGTTTGAAGAAGGGCGGAGGAGATAAAATCAGATTTATAGTTTGTGGCGTCTGTGCGAAAAGCTGACGGATAATGAAAATGGACATCTGGTCATGCCAGTCTCCTGATTTTACTACGGTGCCTGGCATCCATACTCAATTCGGTCAGGAAAGTCTAACGATGGCAAGTGTCATTGCTTGGATGACTGGTGGTATTGCATTGTGCGACTTTAAAGGTGCCCCTTGGGGGGGTCATATTTCCTTGCTGCTCTTTCGTACACACTCTCCTGCTGGACCCTTATTATTGATGGAGTTACAATAAACACGTTTCTGGGGCCAAGATGCCAGCGGAGACGGAAGGGTTGAGCAACACGAGATGAAATTGGAGACGTGGGTCTATGAGGCAGGGTGACCGTGACCCGCTCGCATGGCCCTCACTCGCATCGCAGCCAGGGGCCGTTTCCTTGGGTCTAAAGCCGTAGCCAGTCTGAACCAAAGGATGTCAACATATTCACAGAAAATACACAAGAAAGGAAACACTTGTACTCAGACCCAAGCAGCGCCTCCTAGTGACAACATGTCCCTATTACAAACAGTTGGTTTGCGTCTCACGAGAGGTGACTGGTCTATAGAGGCCTCTATTTTTGAGATTAAATGATGAAACAACTTTGGAATAACTCAGCACTGTAATTTCTGTTGTCATTTATAAACACATTTCTCTCTTTTTTGGATATCATTTTGGAACATCATTACTGTGATATCGTGATGTTGCTTAATTAGTGCGGTGGTAGTTTTCTAAAGTGGGAGATGCACATACAGTAAATGTTTTTAAAATGTGGACTGTCTGGCTCGGAGGACACGGACTGACTGTGGGTCCCCAAGGACCAGGTTGGGAAACATTGCTTGGGTCTATCGTAGCACAGGGTACCCTGGATGAGATGCCAGACCATCAGCAGGCTTGGGCAATCAAACAGTATGGGCAGTTTGTACCCAGAGGAAACCCATGAATAAGGGGTGAAGACCTACAAAGCCAGGGGTGGGATTCAAACTAACCTCAAAACTGCAAGATCACAGCCACTGCCCAGTATGCCACTGGATCCATACTTAAGTTAAGATTACCAAAGCAATTATTTACTAGTAATAAAACCTCACATGCAAACAGAGTTGAGCTGAGTTACTGGAATCGAAGACTAGGGGCGTAGCTAGAAATTCTGGGCTCCGACTAAATGTCACATCGGTCCACTTCTGTATATTTTTAGGGGGGAGTGGTTCACAGATTGGGCCCCCAAGCTATATTTATGGGCCCCTGTAAAGTACTGGGCCCCGTGAGTCTGCCAGGGTATCCTGATCTGTCTAGTGCCCCAAGCTGAACATAAATGTGGTCTAGAGGCAGTACAAAATTAACTGGAAAATGCTGCAACCATAATAAAGCTCAGACGGCCAGGACAATTCCTTTCGATGTCCACCAGAGGGCAGCATTAGCACAAGTCAAAAGACTCATAGCTGGACGCCATCCAGATTTGAAGACAAAATTCTGTTGTGTATTTTTAAAGCGGTAATTAAAACCACGAAGGTGTCTAACACTGAAAATTACGAAATGCTTTAGGTTTTATGCCTTGGAACAAGGAACAAGTGCATAAATGTTTGGTGTGATTTATTAAGCAATTTGGAGTGGCTGGAACAGGTGCTGGGTTGCCTTGGTGCAGTTTATGGCGGTATGTCAAAAGTGCATTCTCTATAAACTTCACGGGGGCTGTCTGTGATAATAGGTCATCTTTTTCGGCATTGACACTTGACCTTTCTTTGTCAAGGCTAATCCGCTAAAAATACACGGGAAGCTGCTGTCTTGGAACAGGCACTCGAGTCTGGAATCGCTCACAAATTTCTGGGGGGGGGGGGGGGGGGGTTTAAAAGCCACTGTGAAGCAACAAACTTTGTTTATTAGGATAGCTAGCTTTTGTAGCATCCCTCTTGCCAGCAACAAACAGACAAAATGATCCCTGATAAACCATCACCTTGTAAGTTATAAAACTTTACCGCACGCCGTCAGATGGGCAGTTTAAAAGAGAACCTGGTACATTGTGGACTGTAAGTTAATAAGACTCAAGTTACACGTAGTGTTATTTATTTATTTATTTTTAACTCCAGCTAGCAGAATAGATAACAACGCGGTTAAAGCGCACCCAGGAATTAAGGTGGCTCTTAAGGTGGCACACAACCTTCAAACACCACTCAGAGTGTTATTACAGAGCACAATATGAAACAAATTTTCAATTCTGAACAGTTACTGGCACCAACAGTGGTCACTGCAAACATTCTGATGAAAGCAAGACAAATTTGGAGCTCTTTTTATGGGCAGAAGAGCTACCTTGTCTCAGGTATTTAGTAGACAACTATGACAACTATGCCCATGTAGGCCTCAATAATTAATTATGACTTTATTTATTTCCCTTCACATATGTAATTTTCCTTTTGTGACTATTATTTGGCAATGAACAGTATCCAATATTCACCTACATAGTTTTTATACATTAAACCTGGATTTAGTGCAGAAATTATTGTTTTATTTAACTATTAAACCGTCCTCATGAAGTGGTTATGCATAATTTTCCATTCGGAATTCTTAAGTGGAAGCTCCCCAAGGTCAGTATTAAGTTACTGCAGTCAGTAATAATTCTGCTTATACTCCACTGTCAATTAACGAAGGAGACACAAATATAAGGTCAAGCGGTGGATTATGCAGGGAATTAAATGAAATCCAGCATTTGTTTTAGCTTTACGAGCGATGAGCTGGATTTTTAGCACTAATTTAATGAGTGCTGTGCTACTGACTGCATCTCACGACGCTCGTCAACTGGGATGTGACAGAAATGCTTTAACGTTTATGAATTTGGCATGTAGCATTTTAGCATTAGCACAAAGTAGTAGGAAACGACATCACGTCCTTGTTATTGTGTGTGTAGCTGAGAACAATGCAAAGGTTCGCGTGATTGGTCCGTGAGAAGGGACCCTTGTATTTGTCTCTTGAAGCTGCGTGTGAAACGTGGTCTTTGCCACAGATGGGTGGGTCAAATAACCACTGATGATCCCCTCGTACTTCCCAGGTCGGCAGACAAACAAGATAAATACTAGATAAATACATTTTAAAGCATGTCCTTCCCCTTTTTAAGTACCAGAAAGTCTCTTTTGAGTTTGACTGAAACCAGAAAAAAGGGAATTGACACACTCTTTCATACTCTCATCTGAAAATGTAATAAAAGGACAAAATCTGAAATCGATATTACATGTGGGTACGATGAAGAGCACATTCAGCCTCAGCCACAAGCTTCCTGTCATTTTTCTGGCATTTTCCACATGTTTTGGTAATACCTCGAAGAAAAGATATTATCAGCCCCAGACTCTACGTGTACAGATTACGGACTGTGTAGAAGGATACTGCAGACTGTCCAGGAAGAATTTATCTAAGCTGATTTTTATGGGGGTATATGACAAACAATATAACTGATTGTCGACATATAGATCTTTTTGCTAAGAACACAAACACCCATGCAAACATAGTTATGCACACATACACCATACAATACGGTAAAATTATACGCACATCAGAAAACGTAGAACGCTAAAGGTGTATCAATGTAATACTAACAATGAGAGCAGGACATAAGGCCAGGTCTGGGCAGGGAGCTTAGGGACCTTGGCAGCTTAGCAAGCATGAACCCCCAGGCTCTGACAGCCATATGTCCCACAACTAGATTTGTTTGAATTGGTCTGATTTGAACTGAGGCTTTATCTGCCTTTTGCACAGGTACAGAAGCACAACTACAATGGAATTCTATTAAGGTTCTCTTGTTGATTTAAAAACAACGAACATGATTATTCAGGCTTAACTATACAATTAAATTATTAAAAAGATTTCAAATACGAACAATGTGCTGAAAAGATTAATAAGAAAGGTGCCTTGAGTGTCAGAGGTCAGAGGCAGTGATGAAGCCCAGTTTGACTCCTGGGGTCTGTGATCAGCTGGTGCGCCACGTGCCAATGTATTCCCTGCGTTTTGATTCCCCTTGGACAACAGTGGTGAAATTGCTTGCAAACTCACACAGTTTGTGAAAATAAAACGCTACGTAAAGTTAAAATTAAATAAAATGTGGTTGATTCATCTCTGTGTTTGTGTGGTCGTTCAGATGTGAAATGAAGAGGCATGCTGAACTGCGGCAGAACTGGGCGAAAGAAAATGATATTAAAAATAACATAATATTTTAGTGTGCGAGAGCAAAGGAAGGTGAAACAATGCTTGGAGACCGCAAGGGAGCCGGCAGAATAACATTCCGGCCAAGGCTGAATATAGAAAGGACATATATTTGGGATTCAAGTCAGGAATATTGATTTTTATTTATGAGTGACACCATTCAATCAAAAATGCAATTTCAGAGCAATCGATACAAAACCGGCACCCTATTCTTTCTCAGTAATTGTTTTTGTGTTCAGGGCTCGGAGCTTGGTGCGATGCCCGTGCCGTGTCACAAAATAAAATCCTGGCGGATGCCTTCCGATCTCCCGACAGGGTCTCGTATATTTTTTATAGCTTCTTTAATTCATATCGCTGAATCGACATGAACGGTGGGGGGGGAATTTCCGCCTCGGGGGCATATCGCTGGGCTGGAAACCAGTACAAACAACAAGACCAGAAAGCCAACAAAACACCAGGAACGCTTTACAATCTGAGATTTAACTTAAAGGGAAAGACATGACAAGATCTGTACACAATGAGACCATGCGTTCGACATCCATATCTTCTGTGGTCTGCCAAACCGTAGTCTCAGCCAACAGAAATGGCAGCAAAAACAGAATGAAGGACCTGGAATTTTACCCAAGTTTTCATGGCTAAGTCCCAGGAGGGCATTTCTGTTGTACCTCTGACAGAGTTGCTTGGGTAGAATTACTTGAGGACAACATCAAGCTGTAATGCAGACGGGGAAAATTGAATATGCAGAAAATGATGGAGGAAGACATCACATGTACTGTAATCAACGATTGAGTTTGTAGAGGGGGGGGCATGAATAGTCAAAGGGACGGTAAAAGGTTTTCCAAAGAATTATGGGACACGTAACCACACATATGTTTGCATGTGTCTATACAGTATGTTATTATTTCACTGGGTAAAACTAGTTGATGATCGTGAACTGGTACCTTTCACTGGGCAGCGTTAAACAGCTTCTTCCTGCCCTCCATTCCTGACATGGCCTCCACATTCTTACGCCAGTCTGTCACCTCCTCCCTCTGCAGAGACCACGAGTTTAGAGTAGAGCTCAGTGATATTGCTGGAAAGTTATTAGCATAGCGAATAGCCTGACTTTGATGGTAACTCTAGTCTGTATTTCTTAGTGAATGCAAGCAACGCTCTTGCACTTCAAAAGCAGAACTAAATCTGTGTGAATCGTGGTCAATTTTTTTTATTCCATACGACGTTGACGCCCTTTGTTAATTAGCCACATTTTTCCCACTCTGGCCATGAAAATCACCACCGTCCACAATCACATCAGATATTTCAGACGCCAGCTAACAACAAACACCGGAGACATAGTGGCCCTTGGTGTTCTGGTCAGACTGACCTACGCGATTCCTGGCAAGCTCACCTTCTCTTCCTCCTTCTTGACCGTCTTGAGGTTAGCTTTGAAGTCGGCCTTCATGAGCTTGTTGTCGCTCAAGGCGCCCAGCATGTCGTCGGCCGATTTCTTCACCCTCTTCAAGTTGGGTCGCTTCATTTTACCCTTCAGATCTGCGATCTTCTGACACAGATTCTCGATCTGCCGGAAAGAAAGACTCACACATTAGCTGGGTATAAAGCAAACTTTTTCCAGCTACGGCTTCAGGTGACCTGGTTCCCAGTACCTCCTTGTCGTTTTTGCCAACTTTAACTTCGATGTCGTACCGTGCTTCGTCTACAATATCGATCTTGCGGTGGAGTTCTTTACAGAGTTCCTGTGAAGAGATGAGATTGGAGGACACGCGGCACGTGTTTACAGATCCCTATGGTTTGATTCATTTCAGCTCTGGCTATCTGCCCTTCGAAATACTGGGGGTGATTTTACGTGAAGGTCGTCTGTTCCATGGACCATCAGGATGCCCAGTTATGTAGAAGAATCGCGCAGTTGCAGCTGGAACACCTACCTGCAGCTCCTTGACTGACAAACCGGCCAGCTTGAGAGGTGGAACCCTTTCCTTCAAGGTGCTCTCCCTCTCCATCATCTTCTCTTCCTTCTCGGCTTCCAGCATGATTGCTGCCTTCTTCAGCAGTTTAGACTGTCAAGAAAGAAGCAAGAAGCCAATGAGTTTCATCTGCACATTATACACTGAGATTATTTGGGCCCATAGTTCCCCCTGTAGGGGGAGCCATGTTGGGGCGGAGTGCCACATTCCCCCTGTAGGGGGAGCCATGTAGGGGCGGAGTGCCACATTCTCTCTGTAGGTGGTGCCATGTTGCGGCGAAGTGCCACATTCCCCCTGTAGGTGGAGCCATGTAGGGGCGGAGTGCCACATTCTCTCTGTAGGTGGAGCCATGTTGCGGCGAAGTGCCACATTCCCCCTGTAGTTGGAGCCATGTAGGGGCGGAGTGCCACATTCTCTCTGTAGGTGGAGCCATGTTGCGGCGAAGCGCCACATTCCCCCTGTAGTTGGAGCCATGTAGGGGCGGAGTGCCACATTCTCTCTGTAGGTGGCAACAATTCTACAG
>JAODKE010000068.1:23053519-23066917 GCA_026779605.1 Mormyrus hasselquistii
TGTTGCGGCGAAGTGCCACATTCCCCCTGTAGTTGGAGCCATGTAGGGGCGGAGTGCCACATTCTCTCTGTAGGTGGCAACAATTCTACAGCCATTTATACCACTATGGTCAATGATATCATACACATATTTACTGTAAAACAGTTTATGCATTTTTATGTAGTTAATGAAGGCATGCAGTAGATGGTAATGTTAAGATAACAATGCTTAAAAAGTGTATCATTTCGCTGTCAAGAGGTGTTTCCTGAATCTACATGCATGGGTGAGTATACGTGGGAGCTTGACCAATCAAAAAGTAATATCCCAAAATTAGGCGTGATACGGTAACATCGGTGCGACCTGAAACTTCACCTTCAGCTGAAGCCGACGTGTGGCTGAGTACTTCGATTTTTTCTGAAAGAGAATGTGGCAGCGGTTCAGTTCAGATGATGCACTTCACATTCCTGCAGACAGGGGGCGCCTAACTCCAGTCTTTGGATTTGGATTTCTTTCCGCATAGACTCTACGCTGCTACAATGTCATTACAGGGATTTTCACCTGTATACATAAATTCTGAAACAAACAGCCGGAGTTAGGTGCCCCCAACCTGCAAACGTCAGGCTGTTAAGAAAAAAAAAGTATTAATGGCTACAAATTAGATGTTAGTCTCACTGATTAATCACTAAACACATAAAAAAAATGAATCAATTTCCAGCATCTTATCAGGCATGTCACACATCACTTCAATTGTTTCTTAGGATTAACTTTTAATAATGTCTTTTGGAAAGCAACTGATATATTAATATTAAATGGTACTTAAACGGCTGAGTAAATTATTAACTTAGAATAAAAAACAAACTGGTCTATAATTGAAAAATAACCCATCTCACCGGTCTGTGGGTAAGAAAGAACAAACGAACAGAGAATGAAACAAAAAGAGATTTTTACAGCAGATCAACAAGTCATTTTTCAATCAAGAAATTAAACAAGCTATTATAACTACAAGTACAAGCCTTGCTGTACGGTTCTTACCCCTCAGACATGGTGAATCCAGATTCTGTCCTGAAAGGCAAAGGGAACGTTTTGTCAGTCTATGGTCATGGTGCTGCAACAATAGCTGGACGTCTCGGTCTGACATATTGATCACATTAACTGAGTTCCCAGGCTCGGGGACAGGTGACGTCATGCGTGCAGTGCTGCGAGGAGATGGCAGGACATGACCGCCGCAGTTCGTGAGTCTTCCCGCAAAGCTAAGCGTTGCCTCTGAAGAAGACAGCCTCTCTCCACCCCAGTGGGGAGTCCCTTGTAGTGCATACATATTTCTGTCACACATTTCACATTGTGCTCACGACGGGGACATCCTGGCAGATACCTGCGGTGCCCAGTTAGGGGCGACGGTACTCTAGCGTGCACATTTCCCGAGCCGTTCCGCTCGTGGGCGGCCACATGGATTCAATCTGGTGAGTACCTGCTGTTACCTAACCTTCACAGGTTTTGAGACACATGTTAGAAGCGTCAGACACCCAGGCTGGGACGCAAGCTTAGGGCTAAAGATGCTAAATGGCCAGTATATAGGTGATCAGGATCAATCAGCTACTGTTATTGCCCCTAAATCCCTTCGCCACTCACCCCAGGCGGACAAAGACGCCAGGTAACTACTGAAAGCACACAACCACCCTCCCGAAAGCTTGCAGTTTGCGCGTGGAAATGGCTGCACAACTGTGTCCCGGAAAAATAAAGGAGTGTGACTCAGTTCCTTGTTCCAAAACGCCGTTGTCATTAGCAACACGTTCATACAGTTCCGCCATTTGATTTGTTTACTGTGTCTCATCATAATCAAGTGTTAGCTCAAAAAAGAAAAAGGAGGCCGGCAAGCAAAGATGTAAAACAGACTCCAGGCAATCACAAATTTCCCAGCAAAGACGTCACACCTTATCAAACAGACAGATATTTTTATTCAAAAGCAATACTCCTGTGAAAATACAATATTACTCACCTACCTTAATAAATTGTCTTGACTAATATCTGTTAGAACAGAATGAAGGATATTCTACATGTTTATTATTTTGCGTGTAATTAATTTTCCCCACTTACCCGCTGGTGTGAGCGAACGAGCTGGATTATGGAAGAAGGCGATGGGAGATGATGTTATATGTTACTTTGACGGATGGCTTTATGGGGTCTCCCCGCCCGTGAAAGTAGGCTGAAACACTCCCCCTAGGCCCCTCCCCACCCCCGCTTGTGCCAGTCATCCTGACCCTTGACACACACCATCCAAATGCGTTTGAATGATCGCTCTCCTTGAGTAGCCTTACCCTTTGACCCTGACCTTTACTCATCCTACATACAAGCCATTTACTTGTCCTGGAGGATTGTACTGCTAGTTTAAGAATTCTTCACTTTTAACATTGAATAGCAGCACATAGAATAAGGCAAATAATCAAAAGCAAGAGTATCCTAGTTGGGTAAGAAATTACAACCCAAATGACTTAGGTTCCTCTCTTAACAGTTAGATGTAGCATGGAAATAAAAACATGAAAGTGTTTTGTGGTTGTGGAGCAGTTTATGACACTTGGCTTGCAAGCTGAGACCCTTTTTTTGGCTGAACTGAGATGAATTGATGGTCCAGCACAATGCCGCGATGTCCGCACGTGGTGCTCGTGTCAGACACTTGGAGGGAATCCCAAAAGGACTGAGCAGATAGATCACAAAATCGAGGGAATTCTAAAATGTATTGCGCACCCGGTCCAGTAGAGGGCAGTCAATGCGATTGCACTTCACGTACTGGTTCTGGGAGCCGGTCCCGTTTCCATTTTTTTGCATTAATTGCTATACTTACGGTTAATGCTACGTCACATAAAGGCTCGATAACGGCTAAATGCGGTGGGCTATCGTACCGGACGCAGGAGCGCATCCGTATAAGTCTCGGATGTGGTTTATGTAGCGGGTTTCAAATAACAGGAACAGGTGTTTGCCCGCGTGGACGCAGCCCGAGCCCTGTTCTCTATGAACTCTATGCGGCGCGTCCCCGTGAACGAGCCGTGTCCCGCGACAGTGACATTCCACCTTTGTCCCCGTGCGTATTTCCTCACGCTCTCTTGCACGTGCAGAAGTGGGCACACAAACATAGCACACCCTGCATGCCGCTGGTGACCTGCACTCCGCCCACTTCCATGCGGCGATCATGAGGTGCTGAACCTCCCCCAGCTCACATGCCCGTTTTTCCTCTATTTCATCACGCGAGAGCTTGGCCCGAGGTGACACAGCCGTGTGGAATAGATCACATTGTTCCTTGGTTAGATCAGGGGAAACCATTATATTAATTTAAAATCAGAGCCGGGTTTACGTTCACAGTACATTGTTAGCACAGCGACACGGTGAATCAGGTGTCACATTACTCATAATCGGAATACAGCTGTTGTTTTGTTATTTCACAGTAAAAAAGGACAACACTGTTCAGGGAAATCTTGTGAAACCTAAATAGGTTGTTAGCAGACTGAATGGAGCTCTAGGCAAAGCTGCTGTAGCTCGCCTTTTGAAAGACATCTCATCTCAAATGCTTCACTGACTGGTTGCTTATGTGTGACAAAAATGCGCAATTGTCACGTAAATTCCTGTAATGTCGCTTAATGGCATATTGGATGTATCTAAGGCCGCAGCACATTTTACCAGTTTATGACCGGGTTGTGAATTAAAAAAACATTTCTTAGAAATATGTGGATTTCTGAAAGTGTTAAAACGTGTTACGCCTCGCCTCTCCCTGGTGGTTCTGACGGTCTGATTTGAGCTACAGTAATTGGATGAATTTCGGGGGTATGAATGCCCCCTGTTGTTCAGCTTGGGAGGCGCTCGGCTCTTCTGCAGAGGAGCCTTAGAGGTGATAGAAGAGCTTCTGCCTTTTACTGCTGTAGCCAATGTTCGCACCCAGTGCTGATGCTCATAAACATAGGTCACAGTTATTTGTTTTAACCACAGTGTTGGATTAAACAGTTCTCAATGTTACAGCATCACAATCTGTCACTCAATGAGAGAACACAAGTGTCTTTCCTTACCAAATGGGTCAACCACAGCCCCCATCCTGTGTTCAATACCCATCTAAATGGCAACTCAGCTGAAATTCTAATAGTATATTTACCTTAATGATACAACAGAAAATCCCTATCTGAGATGAGTAAATGTAATTTCCAATTTGTATTTTTTATCCCATTTTCACTGGTCCCATTCAAATGAAATGTTTCAGAAATAACTTAATTTTTTTATTCTAGCAGGGATTTGAACATAACGAATGTCCCATGATTAACAATGCTTATTTACTAAGAAATAAATGGTTCTCCTTTACAAAGGGGTGCGATATGAGTAGAATGACCCAGACAGAAGATCACCTCTTAAGTCCCAAGGGTAGAAGCAACTGCATATGAGAAGCACTTTACCTTAATAGATCTGCGATATTCACTCCATCACTGCCTGTATCACATTTAGACGGTGCAGTTTAATGGGGAAATCAGCTGCTCAAAGGACCTGCCCAATCACCCATGTCCCGCCATCAATAAGCCACCGTTGCCGGTCGAATATTAAATTTCACACATCATTTTGTACTTCGGTGAGCACAAACACATTTCCATGTTTTCATATTTTAAAGCACTAATGAAATCTTTAGCAAACGCCAGGCTGGTAATACAACATATTTTACTACAGTCTGAAAAGCTTCCCTGAGGAAGAAGCCAAATTATCATGGCTGAAAGCTTAGGAAACATTTATAGGAATGAGGTTTTTCTTGGGCAAAAGGCAAAGAAGCAATTCCATTATGCGCTCATCTGACATGGCTAGCGGACTTTAATTTTGAGACCTGCACTTTTCCGTTTTGTCCTGTCTGATTCTTTCGCCAGTGATTAACTTTTCAGCTTTACTCCGTAGCTGGTTTACACTGGTTCTATATGAAGGCTACTTTTGTAATGCTTCTCTTTATTCATCTTACCGGTCTGTGCGTCTCCATCGCCATTGCGGTGTGCTACCTCAGAGTTCCACAAGGGGGCGAAATTCCGCTGTGCTGCTGAGTTTATAAAAATGGAATTGTCCGTTGCTTAAATGTGCGGACTGCGTTTGGTGTTTGCAGTAACAGGTTAATATTTAAACGCGCCAAATACAAGTGCACAGTAAAAATGGAAAAAGAAAATCCCCCATAGTTACTGCTGCATGAATTCCATGTTCCAAAAGGACAATGAATTTTGGAACCACTTAGCTAACAAAACTGTTTAATTAGTTTGGCCAGGACCAACAATAGGGACAGAGGGCATCTCCTCATTACTGCGACTGGATTTCCTGTTTAACACCACTGTATTCCAAGTGCTGTACTTTTAAATTCATCATGCCAGACTAAAAGAAGTCCATTTATATATTTCCATTTCCATTATATTAGCTGTGTGGGAAATATCCAGCAGAGAGATGAACCCCGCAAGTCTGCCAGAAATGGTACGGTCCTCCGCACTGTCAGTGGAGCTGATGATGCGTGTGGAGCTCGCACATATGGATGGTAGCGGCTGAGGTCAGCAGTCGTGTTCGACTCCTCGGCAACTTGTTGCTCGGCCGAATCCTCGCGTTCCTCCCCCGTAGAAAGTGCTGCCTTCTGTTTCTGGTTGGGGAGGGCCTGTGAGGGGTGGACTTCCTGTGATGTTTCTGACTGTGTCTCCATGATGCATAGCGTGGTCTCACCGGATGCTGCACAGGTGGCTGCAGAGGTTCTCATCGCTATTTAGAACACCTCCTTGACAACAAGGTCACGGTGACAGAATAACCAGAAGGAGGCGCCGCACGAGTTGGTGATGCAGTCCGGAATGTGACCTTGAAGATGATCACAGTGGTACTGCTTAACAGACATCAGGAACTATTACTCACTACCGCATTCTGACAGTTAACACGTTACTCGAAGGTATTATGTTAAAATAAAACCCCAGAATCCTCCTGTGAGTCAACAGTGAAGTATGGACATATATCTGTCTACTACACTGCACACTCATATACAATAAGAAGCAAAGAAGTACCATTATTTGGGCTAAGAAGCCCAATGTGTCGGTTGGCTGGATTCTTGCCTATAATTACCTTATCATTAGCTAACGGATTTAGCTGGAGCATGTTGTAAAGCGGCAGCGCGGTGAAATAGCTATACCTGTGGCCTGCCTTATCGGGTCGGCCATGCGTACGTCTCTCTCCACAGGACTCTAAGTCATCAAATTGATTTTTAATTCGTTCGGGCTGAGGGCCTTGGCTGTCCCTGTCAGGCCTGCGTGTATGCTGTGCCTCAGTGTCAACAGCAAGGACCGGCGGCCGCCTCAAGGCGGGGAGCCGTCAGAACCTCTCTGCATCCACCGAACCTGGGCGGGGGACACTGAGCGCGCCCGTGGGGGGGCAGAGGGCAGCCCCACTCTCTCATATAACCAGTCTTTCATTTCCTGTTTGCTTTGGACAGGGTGGTTCAGATGTCCTACATGGCTCTTGCACCGGGGTATGGTTATGGAGGTCTGGCCACCCCGGAAGCCCCCTCTGTCTTACAGCATTTAACTCGTGTGTAGCTCCGTCTTTGCTATTTTGTGCTCTGAAGGTGACGATCTGGCCAAAATCATGTTAAATGTATCCATATAACAGCTCCAGCTCCCATAGGACACAGGCTTGGGTAAAATTCGATTGTGAAGAGGGCGCCCCCTGCTCCCCTCTATAGGAATTACACTGATCCATGTGAAGTCTAGCATCTGGTTCACAAGTCAGTGACCTGTATTTTCTATGATGGACACTACACACAATTGCTGGCTGAGATGCGTACTCAGGGGAAGTGTGTGTATGTATGTGTGCGTAAGGGGTGATGTATAACCAATGGGAGCATAAGGGGCCTGATGAACACCCAATGGAAGTGTGAGGGGCCTGATGAATACCCAATGGAAGTGTGAGGGGCCTGATGAATACCCAATGGGAGAGCAAAAGGCCTGATGAATACCCAATGGAAGTGTGAGGGGCCTGATGAATACCCAATGGGAGCGCAAAGGGCCTGATGAATACCCAATGAGAGTGTGAGGTGCCTTATGGATATTCAATGGGAGCACTGGGGACAGACCGTATGCCAGTTAAAACCTCATAAGGCTAATTCAGGCTGTCGGATTGGTCCAGTCACTGTGTCTCAGTCACTTTTGCAAAATCAACACTGGGCCCCTGATCCAGGCTAAACCTCTCCATCCTTGCTACATCCTTCATCCGCACACACTCAAATTCTTTTAACTAAGGGGGGGGGGGGCGTGTATGACTCCCTCACCCACACCAACCCCCGCAAGCAAAGTTTTGGTCCTCAGAACATGGGTTTCCGGAGCATTAGGCTCCTTAGTGTCGGAGGCCCAAAGCTAAACATTGCTACTGAGTGCTAGTGTGTAAATCTGTCCCATCAAGTGTTTGTGTCAGAATGCATAATTTATCGCACAGGCTCTCTTGAAAGAGATTTTAGTTTATGAGTGGGTGACCTTGTCTCTTCTTGTCTGATATACTAAAACTGCATACATATCGGCTGTGTCCGGGAAATTATTATGTTAAATAAATATTTGATGTTTGGATATCAAATATACATAAATGCAACAAACTTGCTCATGTTTTCTCTTTCCTGTGTGTTCTTCAGATGGGAAATCAATAGCAATCCTTTTTGCATGACAGGGAATTTGACTGGAATGCATCACTAAGATCACATGTGCCTTCCATTTAAATCAAGTGCAGTCCTAAGACACGCACAGAGCAAACTATGGCTGAAGGGGGAGATGTATGAAGAGGTGTTCCTCAGGGCCCTGTGCGGGGGCCTTCAGTTTTTATTGGTGACTGCAACACTGTAAGACGGGCAATAATTTTCTGTGGAGGGCCAAATTAGAGCTTCGCCATGTCACTAGAGGCAATGGAGAAATAAATTATTTTAATGTTTTATGAAGACTACAATGACATACTTGTTAGATTTGACTATACAATAACCCCTTCACATTGGTGAGGGTTAGGGGCCGAAGATCTCTGCGAATGTGAAAATTCACGATAATATTTGGACGTCCCTAATGTTCCCCCAAAACAGTCTGCTAGCCTGAACGGTAACATAAGTCTGTTTATGATCCATTTCTAAACAAAGTACAGTGCCGCACACTTTGTGCATGTCAAATTTAAAGTTTAAAAGTCACTGCGAGAAACTCGAGATTGCAGAGTCACAACAAACAGCTGCCACAAGTGAGGCTGGTCGCTGAGATGAAGATGTGCAGCCCACCCAAACCAAGACTTTTAAGATATAGTATGAGTTACACTGGCAAATATTATGCATTGCTAACATTTAGGTATTGTACCATTTTAAGGATTCAAAATGTTTATTACATGCACAAGTTTCTGTGATCTTTCGGCAAGTTCCAAAAACTTTTCCTGTTTAACTATTCAGGCTCAACTACTTTTGTTTGTTTATTTGTTTATTTATTTGAACAGGGGCAGAGCACAATGAAACTAGAACAAGGAAATATGCATCGCACCAGGTTTTAGCAACTATTGCTGTTCTCCGCCCATAATCTCTGAGCAAAAAGATGGAACGGTAAATTAAACAGAGAATAAGATGGTGTGTATGTAAAATTTTACTTACATTTCATCCTCATGTCCCACCCCATCTAACTGCTACAATTCACAAAGTTCAGGTTGTAAGGCAAAGTTGCAGCAACAGAAGTTTTAAAGTCACAATCATCCCCGTTTTGCAAAACTAGTTTGCTCACCGCAACTTACACAAATATCTGCCAATACTGTATATCCTAAATCCGGAAACCCCCACCCCATCCACAGAAGTGCAAATGTCAAATGTGTGACTGTGAAGGGGTCATTGTATATTTATTATTAATTATACTGTAAAAAGAAAAAATTGTGGGCAAACATTTGGTCATCTTCATAGGTGTTACTTGATTTATTTATTTATTTTAAATGATCACGTGTATCAATGAAATTAACACCTCAGGCTGGATATGGCCCGTGAATCAAATTTTACCCCTGTCTACTGTTAGATCTAACACTGTAGAAGTTCAAGCAGTTTTTTCCAAGGAGGATTTGAGAATAATCTGGGCTGAGAAATGCCAATTGAAATCTGGCTCCGGTAAATGTGCAGTCCCACATGCCAAGAATAAATACTTGAGAGGCATAGAGTGAGACCAAATTAGAAAGACCAAAAATTCCATAGCTTTAAGAAATTAACATCACATTCAAACTGAATTACTCCCAGAACAAATGCTCATTTTTTCACTCGCTGAGTTTGTACCGTAGGAGTTTTTGCAAAATTTTAGCTCAAACTCATCTGTTCTTTATCGATAATCTTTTGCTCCACTTGTTGTCAATCTAAAAATAATTATATTCCAAACATATTGTAAAACGATAATTCAGCTTTATTCGCATGAGCACGGCATAAATTTAACGGTTCCAGTTAGCATGGGGCCAATTCTTTTTAACTAGTGTGACAAGAGTTATTTAACTGGAGAATAATTCTTTTTGTTGAGTTTTATGTTTTTCAATAGCTGGCTTTTTTCTTTGAAGTTCTCCTGCAGTTCATTTCAAAGATTTTTTTTAAGGATTTTTTCCCTCCCTTTTTTAAAATCAGACAGCGGTTTGCATTGAAGCTGTTATTTTTTTGTACTGCATCTTCATATGAAGTGTGTCACAGGACATCTAACACCTTGTTTAATAGATTGGTGAATAAATCTGGACATTCTGGAGATCGTTGTTGATTGTCAGTGTTGCTGCAGAATTGTTTTCCAGTCGACAAACTTCATAAAGTTGGCGGGAAATTATAATTTTTATTCCAAATGGTATTATCAAGCCTCGTTATTTTGCTACGTCTGAGAACATGAGTTGTGGGGGCTGTTCGATTTGGAAGTGTTATTTGTATAACACCTATCGCTTCAATTTCTGACACCCTCTCAAACTTTAAGAAACCCAAACAGTGGTCTACAGTTTAGTGTTTAGTGCAGTGTTTCTCAACCCGGTCCTTGGGGCCCCGAGACAGTCCACGTTTTCGCTCCCTCCTTGCACTAGTTTAGTGCATGAAGGTACCTCCACATCCCTGCAGCTACCCCTGGATACCATAAAAGGAGGGACATAGGGTCTCATACTCTCAGCCTTCTAGTATGTTTCAATCAGGGCTGTGATTACCTGATAATGAGCTTCTGATGGGAATGTTAGGTTAGACGGGACTTTCTTGGAGGGTATTTGCCCCATCACAGGGGTCACAGTTGGGTCATTAGAATGGGAGTCTGGCAGCCCAGGTGAGAATGTCCTCCAAACGCAGACACGATGCAGTGCAGCCACGACCACGGCGTGTGGGCTCCTGAAGGACGGTATGGACACCTTTAGTGCATAATGAGGCACAAACTGCTCTCTCATCTGTGGATTCTCCTGCCACGATATCGCTTCCCTTGTGCCTCAGCCTAAAATCCTCATCTTCACAATTATAGTGGTGGGAGATATAATTGGTCAAATGACCTGGACATTCCTCCACATTCAGTAGTCACCTGTATTTGAACCACTACTGGTAAGATCAGAGTAAACGAAGAACGACGTTCAACATTCCTTATCAGTGGCGAAATTGTTCTGCTATCCCCAGATTTCAAAGACACAGGTATAGTCTTCTAACCGGCTGAGCCACAAACAGAGAGAGATCTCACGCCTAGGACCGAGATTACAAAACGTCACAGGGACTGAAACAAATAGGACAGAATATTGCCTGATGCATACAACAGCTTAGTTTAAATGTGTGTCTATCTACTGCTCCAGAAATAGAGGCTCTTCTGGTAAATACAATCACTGTTAACCTATTCATTTGTTTCCAGTGGCAGAGAGGGAAAGGATGGTGTTTTTTCCCTGATAATGCATTTCATTACAGCAAAACTACACAGCTCGCATTTAGCCAACCTGTGTCCAATACATTGACATGTAGTCCTGCGATCTGGAGACAGACACCCGTGAAGATCTTTCTAGAGAACGGCACAGTGACGAAGGACTTTTTTAAGTGATCCTGACACAAATATTTACTTCCTGCAGTGACCGTCGCTGAAATGGCACGTCTTTGTCTCTCTTGTTGCAATTCAATTTGCGGCACGTGTTTACACGACGGGCTCTGTAATGCGATTGTCGCATTTAATAAGAGAACGTCATCAGATCCCGGGCCGCAGAAATGAGTGTGGCTGACGCCACGCTCCTTTGGGCCGTTTTTGCACAGATTAAAAGCTTATTGATGGTTGTTTTTTCATCGGCACCGCTGTTATAAACAGCGACACTCATTCATTCAGACAGAGAGGAACTGAATGCATCGACTAGCAAGAATCCTCTGGGAGCTCATGGTGCGCAGCAGAGAGAATATTTTAATAAAAGAAAAAAAATTAAAACATGAAAAGGGTTGATAAAAGAAAAATGTAAATGGATAAAATTAGTCGCTTGGCAGAGATTTAACTTGGACTGGTTTATTCTGGTTCTCTTCTGCTGTCCAAAAACATGCAGTTAGGTGTTTCTAAGCTTGCTATTGTGTGTGTGTGTGTGTGTGTGTGTGTGTGTGTGTGTGTGTGTGTGTGTGTCCCTCCACCAATGAACTGGCATCCCATCCCACAGGACATGTGTTTACCGGAATGGATTCCAGTAACTCCCAGGCTCCCAGTGATGCCATACAGGATGCAGTCGCTTCTCATTTTACGATTTTTAAATAACACCATGCATCATGAAGTATATTTTTTTGCTGGGCAGGTCATGGTTTAAAAAAAACATATGAATTTTCCCGCCATATGTGCTTTGGCGCGAACATCTGCAGCTTCAGATTAACAAAGCCTAAGTAGTATTTCACCACATTAGTATTCAAAACATTTTTCAAAACGCTAAGTGTCTGCAGAATGAGAAATTTGCCGTATACCGTCTAGGCCGAGAATTTATTTGTAATTGCTGTTAGGTTCAAACTTCGGATGCGCATGTGGCTGGGGTACCATTTAAATGCAAGCAGAGCCGTTACAGCTGCAGTTCGGGAAAATCAGGAGCGATCCACAAACAGATCAGCGTGATCCAGAGATGTCTACAAGGGCTGGGTTTTTGGAGATGTTTACATTTCAGGGTGGCAATGGGACAAAAGAAGACCTTCAGTGTAAACAAATGCAGGATTCCTGCTTTGCTGGGGAGCAAACACCCATTTTTCAGTGATTCTGGGCCAAGATACAGGAAGCTCTGTACCCGGAGACTGGAGAAATAAAGTGCACCGATATATAACCAATCACTGGCCGCGATGGACAACTAGAACCAATCAACACAAATAATTAGGGGAGCCCGCCTCTCCGTCCCGAGATGCCCCTTCCTAAGATAGACAAAGCAGACAAACGTCTTTTCTTATTGTGCCTCTTCTTTTATCTGCCTAATAATGGGACAGGATGCAAATGTTGCTGTCCTCGAGCTACATGCAGACACGCATTATTTTAATGACTCTGTGCTGCTGGGACAGTGCTTTCTGAAAGCATTTTCAAGTACGATCCTCCGAAAGCCACCGGACCGGTCTGGAATTCTGCACACGTCTGTTGTAGGCAGAGGGGGAGGGCTGACAAATTTGACTTGATGGCAGCATGCTGTGGGATCATGGCAACCCCCCCCCCCCTGCAGTCCCCCAGGCTTTGTGCTGCCGGCCAGAAATACAGGGACCTCTTACATCATCCCAGGATCAGTCTCCACCTCTAGTCTTAACATGGTGAAATCAGTTTCATGTAATTTAAGGTCAGCTGGCAATGCGCTGTGGCCCGGGGGGGCAAGACTTCCAAAAAACCTTCAGGTTCTGCATGTCTCTGTTGTGAATTTTGGGTATGCAGGTTTCCTTTCATGGTATAAATATGTGTGCCTGTGTGAGTGAGTGTCCTCTGATGGACTGGCACCCTGTCTAGGGTGTCCCCTGCCCGGTGTCCTGTGATGGACTGGCACCCTGTCTAGGGTGTCCCCTGCTCGGTGTCCTGTGATGGATTGGCACCCTGTCCAGGGTGTGCCCTGTGTCCTGTGCATTCTGGGATAGGCTCCAGGCTCTCCATGACCCTATACTGGGTAACTGGGTTACAGAGGATGGATTGATGGCTTTGCTGTTGAGTCACCATGTCCTTGCATTACCTCTCTTTACACGCCTATACAGGTCTTAAAAGGAGCAATAAAAATACAGGAAGACAGTGCATCTTCTATCAGGGATCTCTGTTAGGCTTGATGTCACTGTCACCACTGGGGATGACCTGCCGGGTCTCCCCTCACTCTGGCAGGGACCTCCCCTCAATCTCCCCTCAATTAACAATCATTAAGTTCAGTGTGCTGGTGCTGACCCTTCACTGAAACACCCACCCCTCCCCCCACCCCCGCCGCGGACCCCAGCAGCGCCAAAGCCCAGGA
>JAODKE010000068.1:23066977-23092857 GCA_026779605.1 Mormyrus hasselquistii
GAACACATGGCTTCGCCTGGCCCAATCACAGCGAACACATGGCTTCACTTGGCCCAATCACAGCGAACACATGGCTTTGCCTGGCCCAATCACAGTGAACACATGGCTTCACCTGGCCCAACCACAGTGAACAAATGGCTTTGCCTTGGCCAATCACAGCGAAAACACAGCATTGCCTGGCCCAATCACAACGAACATACAGCTTCGCCTGGCCCAATCACAGCAAACATGCTGCTTCACAGCGCCACAAAAAAAGTCTGGTGAATGACCCCCCTGATACCTAACTCGCATCTAGCTATACATCTGTACTGACTTCATACAGTACATACAAAATACCCCCTTTGCACTGGGGGGAGGTTATCCACACATAATCAAAAATAAATATTCCATTGTTATTTCAAATTCAAAATTATTTATTATTATTTACTGCTTCCCCAACCCTGGGTGTTCTACTGGGGGCTGTTAATCGAAGGCTCCTGAAATAAACATTATGTCACACCTGGAGGAAAGAACAGATAGGTCGTACCATGCAGTATACTGTACTTTCATTTGCAGCATCATTTCAAATTATGTTGATTTTTTTACAATATGGCTCCAATTACATCGCTGACTGTACTTCGAGAAGCGAGTACGAAGGCGGCTTTCTCTGGGAGCAGTATTCACCACGGTGATTGTGGGGGCTGGTATCCCGTGGTGACCATGCGTGGGGGGCCGATGCCTGCTAACGGGGGGGAGGGGGATGCGTTGGGCAGCTGTGGAGAGCCATCATGCTTTATTTTCACGCAGAAAACCTCACTGCATGCATTGCTCACCGAGGCTGCACGGGTGGCTTGCGTTTGAGGAGCAAAAGGGCTGCAGTTTTTGTGCTGAAATGAAATTATCGCGATGAAGCAGGAGTGCAGGTGTCGAGCACTGGCCCGTGTAAATAGGCCAGTGAGCGGAGAGATCCCTCCGCTGAGTTTATCTAACGGGTCGCTGGAAGCTGCCTGAGGGGGCGGCGTTGCCGCTGACCTCACTAATCTCCCCATGCGGACCGTCCGCATCCTGACGGATGAACGCAGGCCAGGCTGCCCGCCACGCAGGGGCTGACGTACAATCTCAAGCTGCTGTGTAGCTAGTAAGCATTGTGTGCAGGGTTTGGGCTGCTGGTTTCGGGTCGTTGGATGATGCCCATCAAGCAGCGCTGACCCTTTTTGGGCTCCTAAGCAAAATGTGATTAACCTAGTTATCATTGATTATTTTCCTTCCCATTCTGAAAGGTTGATTCGTCGGGGGCGCCCCCTGCTGGCCGCTCAGTCCCAGGCAGCCGCTTCGTTTGCTTATGCCTTGGGCCTTCCCTGCTATCCGGTGTAGCTATAGTAAACTGCCCCAAGATGCAGATCCCTGATCAGCAGCAACGCAACCCTATCCTCAACTCATGATTCAATCACCTAGAGTCTGCCTTCCGCGCTTCAAGAGCACATGGGCACTGCAGTGGCATAGATACCCTGGCAGATTTGGGGGGGTGGGGGGGGTCAACAGCACGGTGGCACAGCGGTTAGCACTGCTGCATCTGGAGACCAGCGTCTCTGCCCTCGTTCCATGTGTGTGGAGTTGGCTTGTTCTCCCCGTGCTGTTGTGGGTCATCTGACCTGAATCAATGCACCGATATGAAAATCAGATCATTTCAAATTAATTTTGATTCCTTTAGACAGCCAGGGAACTTTTGTGGATTTAGAGTAAAATAGTTTCGGATCTGAGCCACAGTGCAGAGCCGGACTCTGGGACTCTCTCCCTAATTAGCTTACGGCCGCCTGACATAGACAGACATGCTTAATATTAATCAATCCCAGTCTGTGCTAAATTCTTTTTTTGGTCTGCAAATTAGTTCTGGGCATAGAGGGCTGTCAGCAAGATGGCATACTTTCATTTGGGAATGTTTTCCCACTGAAATCGAAATTCGGGAAGATAATAAATCATGCATCCTCCGGAAAGCCATGACTTTTCCTTTCACTGGATATTTTTAACTGGAGATTAGTGATTGAATGTCTTTCGGGAGGGGGGAGAGATGCATTTTGTAAAAGGTTAGGGTTATGCAGAATTCACTGTCAGTTCACTGCAACGGTCAAGGGCTTACATTTACATTTGCATTTATTTAGCAGAGACTTTTGTCCAAAGTGTCATACAAGTGCACCATTAAGAAAATCCAGGGAGTTATCAGACTATTAGGGGAAATCCTGGAACAGGTGGGTTTCTTGAAGGTGGAGTGGGAATCTGATGGAATGTGGTTTGGCAGGTCACTTCATGATTGGGGAAGCACACATGAGGATTGTCTGCCGCATAGATTCTGGGGGGAGGGGATGTGCTGTATGATGAGAATGGGCTATTATCTCACGCGCCTTGTGTCATTTTCACAGCCCTCACGCCGCTGCGGGACAGACTTTCCCCTTGAGCCAAGCAGCGTTTGACCTTTTCCTCTGTTTAGAGGAAATTATTGGTAATGCAGTGCTACAAAACTGCAGGTAGAGCTCACATCTGAACCTGTAGTGGTGAACTAAACACAGTGACCTGCTGACCTGTGAGCCTCCGTCACTCTGACACTGAACACAGCGACCTGCCATTCTGTGAGCCTCTGTCATTCTGACACTGAACACAGTGACCTGCCATCCTGTGAGCCTCTGTCACTCTGAAACTGAACACAGTGACCTGCTGACCTGTGAGCCTCCGTCACTCTGACACTGAACACAGCGACCTGCCATCCTGTGAGCCTCTGTCACTCTGACACTGAACACAGTCACCTGCTATCCTGTGAGCCTCTGTCACTCTATCACTGAACACAGTGACCTGCTGACCTGTAAGCCTCCGTCACTCTGACACTGAACACAGCGACCTGCCATCCTGTAAGCCTCTGTCACTCTGACACTGAACAAAGTCACCTGCTATCCTGTGAGCCTCTGTCACTCTATCACTGAACACAGTGACCTGCCATCCTGTGAGCCTCTGTCACTGAACAGGGTGATCCTGTGTATACTGACCTGTTACTGCATGCATCTCTGCAGATTTGAGATTCACATTCATGGACCTTTTAGTATTTGAAGGACAAAAATGTTCTTACTCTTTAATGATCTCAGGCTAGAGCATTTTATAACATTATACAACAAGCAAAAAACTCTGGGGAAATACTGTCCTACAAAATATACCCATAAGCTATAGTTTATTTCTTAACCAGACACATTAATAAGTACATTATTGCATGTTGATTTATTAAGTATGGGACTAATTCAGAGATATCACACAATCTTCATGAATGTGTGACTTCCAGGGCAAAATTTCTATTGCCTCAACAAACCATAAAAGTGAATAATTACACTTTGAACAGGGCGTTCATGACTAATATGGTAAAATAAATGGAAGTAATCACTTTTTATGACATTGCATTTAATGGAGTTATCATTTATATATACAGATGATTGCCAAGAAAAACCTACATGGAAATAATTGATAGTGATACGTATTGAAATTTATGTCACTGTTGCATCATAAATTGTCCTATGGAGTCGCATGTGAAGAAGCTGGAAGAGTTAAGCAGCGTCTCCGAGCAACGCCTGTGCACTTCCTGACCACGATGCTGCGTATCCGACAGCAACCGGGGACCAGCCACTGACTCAGTCCCCGCGGTAGGTAATGTCTCTTGACACCCCTTTAAATTTAGCTGCTGGGTGAAGGTTAATGGAGACTTAATGGCAATCAAACTGGAAGCAGTATGAGGGTACAGATCACCGTTCCTGAATGCTGCAGTAAAATAAAAACCTTTTTAATTAACTTGTGTAAAATATTAATTCTAGATAAAGACACGTGAGCAAATGGTAAGGTTATTTTGCCCCTTACTCAATGAGGTCCCAGTGCTGTGTGGGTAACATTATTATGCCATGAAGAGAATATGCAATTTGTACACAATTATATAAAGGGATTTACATTACAAATGAAAACCAAGTGGGATGTAATTACCCACTATGTCCATTACAGACACAGTGATGGTTCCACTCAGTAGGTCTGTTACAGTACATTATAGATGCAGTGACATATCCATTCATCACATCTGTTACAGATGCAGTGACATAACCACTCAATATGCCCATTATAGGTAGAGTTACATAACCACTCATTGTGCCTGTGATAGATACAGTGATGTAACCACTCACTATGCCTGTGATAGATACAGTGATGTAAGCACTCACTAGATCCATTACAGACACAGTGACAAAACCATTCAGTATTTCTGTTACAGATACAGTGATGTAACCACTCACTATACCTGTTACAGATACAGTGATGTAACCACTCACTATATCCATTACAGACACAGTGACAAAACCATTCAGTATTTCTGTTACAGATACAGTGATGTAACCACTCACTATACCTGTTACAGATACAGTGATGTAACCACTCACTACGCCTTTCACAGATGCAGTGACATAACCACTCACTATATCCAATACAGATAGAGTGATAAAACCATTTACTATTTCTGTTACAGATATTGTGACATAATCACTCACTGCGCCTGTTACAGATACTGTGACATAATCACTCACCGCGCCTGTTACAGGTACTGTGACATAATCACTCACCGCGCCTGTTACAGATACTGTGACATAATCACTCACCGCGTCTGTTACAGGTACTGTGACATAATCACTCACAGCGCTACAGGTACTGTGACATAATCACTCACAGCGCCTGTTACAGATACTGTGACATAATCACTCACCGTGCCTGTTACAGATACAGTGATGTAACCGCTCACCATGCCTGTTACAGATACTGTGTTACAGTCATGTAACCACAAGCAATGTCTGTGTTCAGTCTGCATTGGTGTGAATGGCTGCATCATTCAGCGAGTCACTGCCTGGAGAACAGTATGCGTCTTTGGCCACTGGGAGCAGCGAATATGGCACACTCAGCCAGAGCCATGCGTCACGGAGAAGCTGGCAAGGCCAGAGCCCATGGGATGTCACACCCGGAGGAGGCTGGGGACCCCCCATGGACCAATGGTGCAGTCCCGCTGAAGCAGAGAGAAGCGAGTTATCCTGCTTTCCGCTGAGGGGTTCGTGCTGCTTCAGAGCACCACTGTGTAGATGCGTGTGTGTGGCCAGCCATAAATGTCAAGCACACCCTAGTGGGGGGCGACAGCGACTGGGGAACGCTGGGCTTCCTTGGCCTGCTTTCAGCACCGGTGGCTAATGTGTGGTGCCATGGTGGGAATCGGACCATACCACATATCCTGCCAGGGGGGAGCAGAGGCTTAGACAAACTTTTCTTGACTAACCATCAAACAGTGTGGTTTATCTTCAGAAAATAAAAACTGAAAAGAGGCAAACAAATTAGTGTGCAATAATATCCAAATATAGCTGCTGTGTATCCCTTAGCTTTAAAGTTGAGCTTTGATTAATCAGTTCCTTCTCAATACCTCCATCGCATATTTCTAAATCAAATGGTGCAGAACAGTTCAATTAGCACGTCAAGCTAAAGCCAATTTAGGTTATCTTTTAAAAGTAAACTGCAGTTATTATAAACACAGCATAAGCGAGGGCAAGCCCACGAAATGCAGAATGAAATATTAATTTTCCCCTTTTCCTGTTTGAATTGGTTGCATCCGTCGCCATAGTGCATAGTCGAGGCGCACAGGGGAGGAGATCCGGAACGTGACATGGCTGACACTGAAACTCGGCCATCCCAAAGTGTGCGATTAAGGCTTCACAACACACCAGCTTGGAAACGAGTTCATCTAGTGTAATCATTATTAGTATATGATATCTCATTAATTAAGCCATTAAAATGCACTGATCTACTTTTTCAGTTACCAGCTGCTGTATTAAGATTTCATTGATACAAGGAGCGATTTATCTTTGTGTATTTGATTTTGTAGAGAGAAGATTATCTAGTATATTCTTCTGGGGCAGTAATTTATGGTGCTGGTCCCAGAGACATTCAGATATAGTTGTCTCAGATTTCCGATATAGATACATTTCTGAGCTGTGTAACAGGAGCCTAAAACGATTTGAGGCTACCATATTATTTATATGGAAAATGTATATATTAATATTCAAAATTGTAAGTTTAAACTGGCAAAATGCATGTATTATATTTGTTTTCAGCAAAAGTGAAATTCGTTTTTGACAAAATAAAGATATGGTGTGTAATATAAAAGCACAGGTTGTATAATGCATTTCTTTTGGTCCCCAACATTTGCTCAGCAAAAAAAGCATGATTATGCATATGTAGTCTCTGTTCCTTTAATGTACAGTAAGATCTGAGGTGTGTGTGTGGCTGACGGGGGGGGGGGGGCAGTGAGATCATGATGGACACCCCCCCAGCCTTCTGGAGCTGAGGTAGATGTGGGCGCCGTCTGTCATCTCTCCATAATACTGGGACTCAGAGCTTATGTGCTGCTCTGGAATAATATGTTAATTAAAGCAGCGACAGGCTTTAAGTGCAATAATCTCTAATTTATTACACCCAGTCCTGGGCTCATATCATTACGCCATTAACTCCCTTGTCAATCAGTGGAGGCCTGTAACATTTTTGAGGGTCTCTTTTTGCCCTTTATCGTACTTACCCTGCATTGAGAGAGTTAACATCACCGATACCTTCGCTGCGTTCACCTCTAACCGTCTCGCACACCGTCATGGACCCGAAGATTACAGTACAGCCGTAAAAATCATAAACAAGTAAACACATCCACTAAATATATAACTAACCCTTTAGCTTTTAAATTGCCTAAATAATAATAAATAAACATACATACATACATCAAGAAATATGTAGCTGTACGTGTGCCTGTAGCTGACGAACGGATATAATGTTTTTAACCTTTTCGAAATTGCCTCCCGCCAGGGTGTCTTTGCAGCCGCTTTCCATTGGTACGTGAAAATAAGTCTTTCCTAGCATCCGAAACTCATTTGCAAGTTGAGCTAAGAAGACATTAGATCCGGAGCTTCCCGAGACCGCCCATCTGCTGACGAGAGTGCGAGCGAGAGGGCCGACCATCTGCGTGCGATCCGTCTCCACGTCTCCAGGACAATAACAGGAATGGCACATCCTCTTTCGTTCAGAAAAGGAGACCATAAGAGTGATATTCCAACGTACGGTATCAGGGCAACCCGGGCCTGATATATTTGTCCTGACACTCAGGCCCCCTGACCCCCTCGCACACAGACCCCAAATAAACATTACAGCTTAATGGGCGGGATGTGCCAATCTTCCTGCACGCAGTTTATCACACTGAGATTTTAGACATTACGATTCTCTCTCTTTTTAATATTTGTAAAGGTTGCAGTTTTGAAATATCTCCCCCCACATCACCCTCCCCCCACAGTTCTCTGTTTATTTATTTCTTTCTTACCGTCACCTGTGCCTAACTTGGAATTGTTTCACACCCCTCTGTGGGGAAGGGGGCAGATCTGTGTTCTAGAATACCAGTACCTCTGTTGTAGAATATGAATTTGACAAGAACTGGGGATTGAAAAGGACAACGCAGAGAATAACTGACGAGGATGTTGGAGGTTCCTGCGCGCTTGGTGACCCGGGCTACTTCCCGTCATCCTTAAGACTTCCACAATGAAAGATGATGTCATCACATGCTGCTTTTGCCTTGAGATACTTGGGAGCCATATGATGCAAGCAGTGCAGTGCTCAGAAGGTCCAGCTTCCCTCCTGCCTTAATGATGGTTTAGAACATGGATCCATCCCACTGTCACCCATAACTGCTCATCCAGTGCAGCATCCAGGTGAGCTTGGAGCCTATCCCAGACTGCACAGGGCACAGGGCAGCAGACACCCAGGATGGGATGCCAATCCACTGCAGGGACACAGACATGACGGAAACAGATTCACTTAAACTTGAGTATCAGTCTGAAGTGCAGGAATAACGCGATCTGCTTGCCTATGGACTGTGTGCGATGAGCAGAATACTCAGAGGAAGGCCATAGGGACACAGGAAGAACATTCCAGACTCACAGCCCAGGACGTGAGAGGTTACAAAGCTAACCACTGAACCGCAGCTCAACCCCAGGTAAAAATGCAGTTTCCTGAAATGCGTTTATGTCCTCGTGGTAATTTTTCTACTTGGACACATTCCCTTAGTAACAGCTTAAAAGCTGGATCATGTCACGCTAATCGCAGCTACAGAATTACCGGCGGCCCTGCTTCATTTCGTTAGATACTTTCCCAAATCACATTGACAGTTTTTGCAGACCTGAAATCTGATGGGAGAGATTGGGGCGTTTGTCTAAAAATGTAATGTGCGCACAAAAGCTCACAGGCAAGGGTGCTTAATGGATGGGGTCACCTGGGCTGAAGCCCAGGGGCTTCCGCTAAAAAGGGGCCTCAACTGACCCTGTTACAATTACTACCCCCCCTCACCAATCAACAACTTTTACAGTTGCCACCCCCACCCAACATCTACACTGCTGAAGAACATAGTGTAAGTAGGGCACTAACAACTGAAAGCCCAGGGGTCTCTTGCCATGTTAATATGCCTTTGCTCAAAGGGGGAGGGGTAAAAAATACTCCCCCTCCCCAAGGATACACAAAGAGCACCTTCCCTCCCGCCCCAATGAAAACTAGAACCTCAGACTACAGACACTCCTGACTTAACCTATCTGTTTCACAAATGTATGGTCTTACGACCAGCTCTCCGACCAGTTGGTATTGTACTCTGTACAAGAACTTTGGTCGTGGAAACAGCAGCGTGGCGTCTCCCCATCAAGCATCTTATCACGCATCATTTATAAATACACAAAATGATATATATATGGTGCAAAGGTGACCTTAAAGCATTATCTAAAGATGGGTGACAGAAACCCATTAGCACTACAGTCTGCTTGAAATATCGGTCAGGGGCAGCTACTCGCTTATCGACACACTTGCTTAACGACCTGGTCGTAGGACCGGAACTTGGTTGTTAAGTCAGGAGTGTCTGTATTCCTCTCATGTAGGATAATTACTTCATTGGACATTTCACTTTAATCAGGTTACCAGCAACTAGTCCTTCAAAAAAAATCTTTGTAGGAAAGGTCATTTCTGGTAAAACAGACAAATAAATAAATAAATAAGAATCTTTGTGATCTTCAAAAAGAGGAAACACCTATTTGGATAATCAGCTAATCTCGACGAGGAAGCAGATCATGCCTTCAAAGCAGCCGATACTGTACAACAGAACAGCAATGTAGCTGAAATCCCAAGGCCACGCAGAAATCATTAGTTCCTAAGGGAACAAATGACTGTAGTAATTGGCATGTCACAGAGTTTAATTAACAAGCCGCTTTCCCTGGAGCTGCTATCGCTGAAGACTGTGGATACTGTATAACAGGTGTAAAGCTCAACGCGGGATCAGTCTGTACGCTGTAAGACTTCGTTCTCCTTGAAATCGGCCTCCTTTGTTGCCAGGCAGACATAAGAAATGACAAAAAAAGAATAAAAGATCAGGTTATGATAAGCTATCTGTGTACCTTTATATACTTACCGTACAAATGAAGGGATTGCTTCTATATTCATTTTATGTATTGAGGAGTAAAATTATTGCAACGTAAAAGAGAAAATGGGTAAAGTAACGTAAGATAGATTTTAAGTGCATGGCGTGTTTTATGTTGCGCCGGCACTTTAAGAATGTGTGCGCTTCCAGTGGGTGGGGCATCCTGTGAAGGTCACATGACCAGCACGTGTATTCATTACACCTGCAGCTTATTCCCTACTTGTTAAATGACGCACCCACAAGCAGACCCCCCAGCGTAGCTGTACCGCCTACAGTGACCCCAATGTCAAGCTGAAATGGCCGGCTGTTGTTTTAATTCTTCCACCCCCGTCCACCAATAAAGCCCCCCACCCCATGAGTACCCCCATCCTGGTGTCACATGGCCCTGTTTGGCTGTCCCTCCTAGAGCAAATGTGACACACGCATCACAGGCGTGACACAGGGTGTGAACCTGGGGCAGAGAGGTGGGGATGTCATACCCAGCCCCAGGAAAATGACAAAGAATTCCCATTAGCTGTAGTGTTTGGCGGGTGATTTTGGAAGCCCCTTTGATGAGCGATGACGGGGGTGGCATGGCTGGAGTTCCGTGATGTCATCGACCTTGTCGCTGTCACACGGACAGTCGGCATGGTGCCTCTCTGTACCTTCACACAACCACTGACGTGGACTTCCCTCCCCCGGGGGTTAAGAACCTTCAGCGAGGTGTTCCTATGCTGTTCCTCTCATTGCCCCTCCCCCCCACCTCTCCACCACCGCCGCCACCACAGGACCGAGCAGACACAACGAGACGATGTCAGATTAATCTGTATCGACCGCCTGATGAACATTAGAACAACTGCAGTATTCTTCTATAATTATGTTCATGCCCGTTCGCTCAGCTGAGGGTGCTGAGCATGGCTAATGCTCATCTTGACCATACTTTAATCCACATACATTACATTCATATCTGAATTCATATTTCTTTCCTTCTTTCACATTCCATAACCTTTTACTACATGATCAATGAATAATTTCCAGCCCTCCCCACCCCAAGCACCACCGGCCTGGCTGCTTTCCCAATTTTATTTCATGTTTGCACATTTAAAACCACTGGCTTCACAGGAACGCCCGCGTTAAAGATCACAGTTTTCCAGAATTCATTGAAGGGATTCTGGAATGCCGTTCCATGTTCCTAGGGCAAGACTCTGTCAGACATTTTGGTGAAAATGCACTGCTGATCCTCACAAATGAAAGTATCAAACGTTCAAACCGAAGGCATTGAGGTTTCCTCACAAAGCCCCCGGTTCTATCGCTTTGGGGGATAAGCATGTAGCTTTTGGTTCTGGTTCTGGAAAGCCCTTGTTTTGCCGGTCCTGAACAGTCTCTTTGTTAGTTTGCTTGGATGGTCTGTAAAACATTATATGCCTGGATAGCACATTTATTGACTGGTGTTAAGAGTATTTCCTAATCCCCACTGCACGTTGTACGTTATAAAGGGCCATGCATACGGCAAAGCAAATAAATAAATTAATTAATATATATCAAAATGTTACAATAGTATAAACGAGGAAAATGTAAAACTGTCAGGAACAAAATCGCAATAATTTTAAAAATGGCTGACCATGCCAGTCACAGTCCAAATGGCATCCTCTGCCAAATCACGTCTGATTTATTGAGAGCTCCGCTGCAGGTTAAACCAGCTGACAGGATGGGTGCCGAGGACGGTTCGCTCTGTTGGGCGAACTGAATCAGCAACGGGGCTAAGCTACCTTAGCTGTTGCCTAGCAACCAAAGAGGCCACAGCAGCTAACGACAGAGGGCACTGAGGTGGGGGTGGGGAGGGGGGGGGGCAAGCCAGCTGTCTGGCGTGTCATTGCGGCAGATGAATGGTGTTTGTGATAACACCAGCGTCACTTCTGGCATCAAAAGTCAGTCCAGGCTTGGAGATTCCCCCTCAGCCTTGGTAATACAGGTTCAATCTGTAGGTGGAGGCAGTGTTCTGTGCTTCTAGATGATTCCAGAGCCATGTGCCTTTAGGGAGAAACTCCCACAGACAGTCCATGTTTTCGCTCCATCCCAACTCCTGGGAGCAAAAACGTGGACTGTCTGGCGGGGAGAGCTCAGGAAGAGCAAAAACCCGGACTGACTATGGGTCCCCAAGGACTGAACTGTGAAACACCGCTTTAGGAGATTACCATATATATGTGCTATTTGTTAAACAAGCCTCTAATGGATGAGTGGCTGTATAATTCCTCCCTTCTTGTCCCACAAACTGCTCCACTGGAACTCGAAGTGTGATGTATGGCACCTTGAGCGCAGGTGAGGCACAGTGACCCTTGGTGATGCCGGTATTGTGACTCCGATGTTACCCGGGCTACAGCTCACTAAACACCAGCTTATAATACCAGGGCACGCGTGAAGCCAATTTCTATAGAGATGCAGGCATGAGCAACGGGATGTGATTTCAGACTCGTGACGCTCACATCTCTCCATTCATCTGTTCTCCATTTTTCTATCTTCCCTGGCAACAGCGTTCTCTTGCTGCGTATCATCAGCTGGACCAGAAATGATCCATCCTGCATCTCAATTAGATATATCTGCACCCATCCAGTGTGTCAGGAGCCCACCCCGCCAATGAATCCTTCCATCTCCTATATGGAGCTGAACTGTCGAACAGATTTGGATCTTTTTCATGGCCCGTGAAAGCATTGCTATTAGTTCAGCCTGAGCTGGTTGAGTCTATTCACCTGTCTAGGTGATAAATTCCGGTGCCTCTTCAAATGTGGTTTAATTGTGTCAGCCAGCTCAAGTAAAGGCCAGGGAAGGTTGTCTTTTTTCTTGAGTGGAGATAAAAGAAAGTTAACATTTGCTGAAAAGTGTTTTTTTTTTCTTGGAAATTGAAATGAATGACCGAACTGGGGCAGAATGTTGAGCCGTGGTCCGGAAGCCAGGTGGAACTGACCTCTGGGAGCAGGCGTTGTGGGAGAGGACGTTATCACGCGACACCAGGAAGTGTCAGTATGCGCTGAGTTCCAGTGACTATAAATAGCCGGCAACTGGAACTCATTGGTCAGTGGATTCCTGCTCTCTACTGTACCTCTTGCTGATTGGTTCTGATCTACCCCATTTATAAGTCTCTGTGTTACTTGCATGTTATCCACTTACCTTACAACCTAGTCTCTAACTTCCTCTTTTGCATCTACCTTCTAAACCTGAGTGCTTCTCCTCAGAAGTCGGGCTGTGGAACCCGGTCAGTATCTGACACCTCCAGCAGAACAGCTGCCATTCTCAGCAGGTGCTGACCTGGCAGGGAGCCTTGTTTGTTTACTATTGTTTGTTTTCGCTTCCTGCTTGTACGTCGCCCCTGTCCACGTTTTGTTAATAACCTGCTCAGGGGTTTACGGTCAGCCCCGCCTAGCAGTTCAGAAACATTCTAAACAATCTTAACAGATCTCTGAGAAAAGCTCCATGCTCTGTTGTATATCAGATACAGGATCCCCAGTTCCAGGGACTACCTCACCATTCTGGGGAAAAGAAAGATGGGAACACAGATGTCACACATACTATGAGAGGAGGAATTTGACTGGATGATTTCCATCCTGTCTCCATGGTGCCCCTTCCAGTATTCTGTCGCTACTCCGGGTTCGAGCGTTTCCACATTAGCCGCATGGGAGACGCCCTTGGCCTCGCCTTTCTCCACCGCTGTACTCTGTCTGCACGGCTGCCGAGGTGCTGTTTCCCCCTCTTTACATTCACGGTTGATTATCCAAATGGCAATGGAAGGAGCCATTTAAAACAGTGCGTTTTATCAGAGGACATCACTGTGCTTCTCTTGAAAATCCAATTTCAGAAAGGGTACAGAATACAAAAAATTTACATTTTACTACCATTTCTTTAATGTAGCCTAAATCTATTGCAAAAAGCATTGATAAGATAAAATGAAAATAAATGTATTTTATAAGAAATATTTACAGTTTGAGTTCTGTTGTGTACCATATGTGGAAATAGCTGTAATACTAAACAGACAGTAGCAGATTTTTTTTTCGTTCATGTTGCCCAGAATAATTGTGGTAAACATTTGTTGAATTTATAAATTGACTGAAAATTCCATGGGTTTGGATTACTGCTGGATCATGCAGATCCTCTTGGATTTCACCCCCAGCCTCTTGGCCTCTTCGTTGATCACTGACGATTTCCTTTCTGTTCTCTCATTTTCTCTCACTGTGCCCCTGTTTCCAATGGCTGAAGTGAAAGCGAAACACCGGGCGATCAGTCCCACAGGTTGACTTATTATTTTCAATCCTGGAACCATCTGAATAGCACATCAGGCTAAAGGTGTGGATGCCTCTTAATGGAAATCCTCTTTTTTTTTCAGGACACTTTTCCTTCATATGTTCCTGTCCCTTTTTTTTTTTTTAAAGTGATTTATTACAAATTGTGCTAATTATATAGCAAAGGGCAGCAGAGTAACGACGCACGGTGACCCCCAGGTGGCGACGTCCTGCTGGGTTGCCAAGGTTTGCTGGGCACTGAAGACTCGCGTAGGAAACGACGGGGAAGGCGACATTTTGGAGGAATGTGGACGACGCGGGTGACTGCCAGCCGGGGGTGGGGGGGGCTAACGAGTCGTTCATGTTCGACGGCAAGCTGAGTGAAACACCCAGGAGAGAGCGATAGAGAAAATGTTCCGGAAGCGACAGGACCTATCTGGACCCAACGCTGATACTAGTGCTGGTGCCATAGTACACACCACCCCGGATCGATATAACAGTCTCCTGCAGCCGTTTTGCTTGGTGGGGGGGGGGGGGATGGTGGACCTCAGCACCTCTCAAATGATGTGCTGTAAGTCCTGGCTACTGATAGGGTTTTTAATTATCCAGCTACTTCAGGAGCTTATCTAGGACAGCTTATGCGTCCTATTAATTCTAAGTACAAGCACGCTGCTGTGTGTAGTATTATGCTTTAATAAAAAAGGTTGTCCTGTGAGGTAATATTAATTAACATTGAACAATGGTATTTGCAGCTACATTATATAGGTAAGGCTACTGGACTAGCACAACATACCCCAAGCTGCTCTGAATATACGCTGCAACTGACATCCTCTACCGATAGCAACCGTCCACTCCCATTGGTTGAGACTCAAGGTTCTGGAATGCACACCCGGGGGGGCGGAGACACAGGGTGAATCTCAATATGCGGGACGTGTTCTGTTCTTGGTATTGAGACATACTCACAGATGGGGCCTGCGATGCTGGGCCGGCATGTGAAGGTAACCAGTGGTATCGCTAAAGGGTTGAATTGGGACGGGACAAGGGTTGAAATATTCACCAGAATCAAAAGGGCAACAGAAAGCAAGATCTAGGACTATCAGAACTAGGTGATAAATCTAGAAAACCAATGGAATCAAAATCCATCAAACAAAGGTGTGAAACTATGGAACAGCTGTGAGCCCTTTGTTTAAAATTCTGTTTTTTAAGTAATCAAATGTATTTTGTTCACTACAGTGAAGCTTATTCTTAGTTTAGTTAATTTCCTGGATGAATATTTGTTCAGTTCGCTCAGAAATTCTTCATTCATTTCTCTTTCTAGATTGTGCCGTTCACGGCCGAGATTTCGTCTCTCACCGCCCACAGATGTAATGATGTACAGTCATCAGAAAGGGTCAGTATGTGAAATACAAAGGTGCGAAAAATATTCAAAGGGTACATGTCAGGAATAAACTAATAAATGAATGATTCTGAACAAATCGATTCCTTGAAAAGAAGCAAAAAGAATCATGGTTTCCATCTCTCTACTAAACAACAAGAAATCTGAGGCCCCAGCTCTGTAGCTAGAGTGTGTGTGTGTATATATATATATATATATATATATATATGATGGATAACAGAACACGTCCCGATTGGGTCATAGGTCGCAGAGAGCCTCCATGACAACTGCAACTATGCAAGTCTGGCTCCCCCTGCAGGACTGGGGATGATATAACAGTGATTGCAGGATTGCCTGAACATTTTTTCTAAGATAAATAGATTATCAATCTGCCAAGCTGCCTTCCATCTGATTGGTCCAACCTTTTCCTCCACAGTTAAACATTTCAATGACATACTACATTGTTTTAGATGTAAATCGGATACTTTATGCTTTGTTTTGGAAGCTTTATGTATTCTCATCTAGGTTCTTGAAATCTGACAGATTCATGCTTAGTTTTGGGTGAAATTATCACTATTTTGGTATTATAGGAGATCAACAACCCTCTGCCCCTAATTAAGATTTGTCAGTTTTAGTGCCAGTGGATTATTACCATGATTAATCTTCAATTAAAAAAAAAATTAAAGAAGATTTATCTTGAAGGCTCGGATGGAATTTAGCCCGGAATAAGATCACAGCATTGTCTAACACTCCAAATGGTGCGTAACAATTATAAGGATGCTATGAAAGTGGTGGCGTATCTTCTAAGGGGGCAAGCCATAGAACCTGGGAACCCAGTGTCGTCATTCTTAACGATTCACTGTAATCAGTAGCCAATCAGTTCATGTGCTCCAGAGCACATGACAGCCCATCACCTTAACCTGAGGTCTGCTGTCTGTTTGTGAATTTTAATCACAGGCCCAACGGCATCTTCTTGGCCATTATTTACCTGCACTGGCTTTTGCTGCTGAAAGAAGAAAGTGAACCTATCCATGCATTACTTTAAAATCAGTTTGGGGGAAGCATTTGTAAATTAATTGAAAAAGAATCTTCTTCTGTAACACCTGTCAACAGTTTGTCAGCGCGTTAAATGCGCTCCGTTTTGTGTTAACAGCAACGGTTAAATTGCTGCTGTTTCGAATGGAAGCATCTGTCATGGTAAACAGGAAGCCGCGGCCGCAGTACATGGTCTGACAGCACCCTTTTCCTGCCAGCCAAATCAGCTGCACCAAACAAAACAGTCCTTTGCCACATTTGCACATAAATTAATTGAAAATTTAAGCATGAAAATGTTTTGTTATCCAAAAGCAATGTGTCATGGTTTTCTTCTATTTTCAGTGTAGTACTATACAAATGTGTCTGTATTGATTTAAGTGTTGTTTTAAGTGGTAAACAGGAAGATGTATCAATAGAAAAGGCTATTGATTGATCATTTAAAATGGCCGGGTATAACTAACAAGATTTTGGGCAATTTAGGCAATCTGATCAATTAGCTTGTCTGTGCAGCTCACGGTTCTGGGTTCTATAAACCCAGCTGAGGTTCTGTCCATCATTCACCCAGGGCTGGCTTACAGGCTCCATCAAGTGCTTCTATGGCCTGGATTATAGGTACTCAGGCCAAGGTCCTCAATATCAGTATTTCCCAGCGTGGTCTGCAGGGACCCCCCAGTCAGTCCATATTTGTGCTCCTACTGGGAGCTGGGAGGGAGCAAATTTGTGAACCTTCTGGGGGTCCCTTAGGAGCAGGTTGGGAAACACTGATCTAGATGGACGACAGGTCATCTCCCCTATGCCAAACAGGCTGTGGATTTTCTACATCCACTGGTACTTATTCTCCGGCTATGTATGCGTGTTACCACCCTTGTCCGAAAAAGGTGGCGCTTTGTTACGTATTTAAAATGCGTGCATTTATTTAGAACACATTTAAAGCTTACTGAAATGTCTACTCGATATCTGGAGGAGAATTTATAATACTGAACAAATGACAGCATTATCACTGTAAAAGGTAATAAAAATGTTGCTGGACAAAGATGGGCAGTGGGAGGTTTTCCCTTTTCCTGGATATGGCTGTATTAGGATGGCGTGTGTCTGGCGGCTTACTGGATTTCACGTTTCTATGCTGTTGTTTATCAGGTATCGACACAGCACCAGAGAGATCTGGAACATTCCAGCATAACGGAATGCCCTGACATTTTCTAGGAGTGCGGGTGATTTATGTACCCCTCCTGTCTCCCGCACCGTAACGTATTGCCCGTCCGCTTGCAAGCGGCTGGCTGCCATCGTGAGGTGCCCTCCCCCCTAACCCCACTACCCCACCCCCAGCGTGTGTCATTCTAATGTCACCACGCTGTCATGAATTCCAAAAATGGAATCGATGACGCGGGGGGCTCGGGAGAACCGGCCTGCGTTCCCAACCTGGCAATCCGGAAAGTTCTATAGGCAGCGGAGCATCGATCGACTCGGAACGTTGGGATATGACCGGACACCGTCTTTGCGGCCTCGTTCCCAAGGACGTGAACGGCATGGTCCCCGCTTTCACACTCCAGTTAATCCTGTTCATTCATCTAATCCCTTTGAAGCTTCCGATCGGTCGCTTTTCATAATGGAGGAAAATTCAAGGTCGTGGCATTCATTCTACTTAGTGCCGATTAATAGGAAAAAAAACAGAGGTTAAAGGATGTGCTCCCTCCTTTTCTGTGGAGATATTTCGGCCTATCTGACTTCCTTGCCTGGCATCCATTACCTCCCAGTCTGGAGCTTTTTCTACCGGTTACTGCAGAGTCAACATTTCATGTCCCGTTTCATCACTTTCGGCAAATCTGAGAGCTGGAGCCTTTCAGACGGTACATTCCGGACTCCGCCTGCGGTTTCTCCGCGGCCTGGCTGTTATTATTCGCCGGTGATGTGATTCCTTGAGAAATGCAACCAGAGAAGGAACAGTGCTCTAAATGATCTGCTGTTTTGTCAGTGTCACGGAGCATTTGTCCTCGCTGTACATCCGCAGTGCTTCTCAATCCTGAGCCCGTCCAAGCCAGTCCACGTCTTTGTTCTGTTCTCACTACCTGCACGCCTGATTTCATTCATTATAAAGCCCCAAATTACTTGGCTGAAGCAAGCAGACAGTGGACTAGAACAAAGATATGATCTGGATTTTGGGGTTGAGCCCTTGGATGAGGACCAACGATGTACGATGTGTCTACAGGGTGAAGTACTGAACTTCAGAGCATTTCCCATAAGCTGAAGCGAGTCAATGAGTATCTGCCCCGAACTGTGGAATGTGTAACTGAATATCTGATTTCCATCACAAAGAAAAGAGGGCGTAGGGTCTACAGCTCAGAGTTGATGAGGGACACCCAGGCAACTGTGTTCGATTCAGCTGTCGATTGATCCACCTTTTAATTGTTTTATTGACCTGCTGTCTGGTAGGAGCAGCAAAGCCCGCGCTGGAAGTAGGGTTCTCTCCTTCAATGGATCCATTTTTGCCCTAAAAATATGCATGTCTATGCTGACAATATGTGCTCTTTTCAGTTTACCTGGGTGACAGTTGTCTAATTCATTCAGTGGACTCCTGGCTTCTTGAACTGACCCAGAAGTAATTAATTACTTTGGAGTTAAAGCAAAAAGAGAATGCATTAACGCCTACCCTCCAAGGAAGGCCAGAATACTATTCTTATTCCCAAGAATATTCTAATCGTTTAATTAGTGTGTGAAAGAGACAAGAATCTATGAGAAAACGGAATGTAATGTTGAGGTGAGAGTATTCAGTCTCCTTCTCACACCTGTGCAGGGTTTTCACAACAAAGGATGAAGAAGCATTATAATTACTTATAGTATTTATCTACAGAAACAGTTGTGAATGGAGGTTTGTTCCAAGTGGCTAATTTAAGCTCAGTAGACAGACTTTGTTGATGTGTTTATATAAAGGCAATAAGTGAAAATGCAGGTCCAGTGTTTTAATGCAGTGTTACCAACACTTTGGTCAGCTGACTGGCGTGAGATTTTCAATTTGAGGCAAGTCTGCACAGGCATTTACATCCAAGAGTTTTATTACCCTGTAAATAGTCTGTAGGGTTTGCAAACTACCTCAACGATTTTCATGCAGCTAATTTTAGGTTTATATGGAGTTTTTTATGGAGTAATATAGATTTGCTGTAAGAGCGTGAGAGTGAGAAAGCAAGTGTCACGCCAGATGACCCTGTTAATGCTGGGGTCATCTGGTTAGGGCAAGGATTTTGAACCACCCTCCACCCCCAAATAAGGACGTCGTAAGCTGAGAAATGAGAATGGGGGTGAGGTGCAGGCAAGAAGAACTGAACCAGGGCGTGAGGCTACAAAGGACTGATAAATCTGCTAATGGATGCTGTGAAGCTCCGCCCCCAAATCACACAAGGAGCTTGAGTAAATGCAAGATTCATCATTTACTAACAACATGCTGAGATGAGTGGGGTTTTCTAGCTTAATTTCTCATTAATTTCACTACAGCTCATTTTTCCTCTGTAGCTAACAAACGGCAGCACGTTAAGCGATAGGTCATACGCCCTGTTATTTCCCCCCTGATTTTATTAGGCTCCTACGAAACGACATTTGGATAATTGTACGAAGGCTTAGCGGAGTTTATGATAATTTCTTCAGTGTTATCGTCTCGTCGTGCGGCTGAATGCCTCTCAGTTAAGTGCGAGGTGGCCTTAATTATGAAGCATCTGTGGGAGTGTCAAGACGCCGGAAGCCGCTGGGAAGATGGAGGGATTAATGCCACCAGGGCCTACAGGCAGATAATAGCTTCCTTTTGCGCTGCTCATTCAGGGTTTGAGTGGAATTCGGCGCTGGTCAACAACCATGCTGTTCCATGTTAACTTCCTAAAGCTGAAAATAGTCTGCCTGCACTAAATTATATCATTCCCCCTGACTTTTATAGATGTTCTAGAACATTATTTTCTTCACTCACTATATATTCTCAGCCATATATTTAATACTTTGCTTCTAAGGTGGAAACATTATAATTTTCTGTTTGGTACGGGGGGGGGGGGGGGTACGCTGGAGGTTCGAGTTTTGTCACCCCTCTGCCTGCGCAGGTTGTGTGTTCTCCCTGCGTCACCCCGGCTGCACCTGCGTACTCTGATTTCTCCCCGCAGTACAAAGCCCTGCAGTTAGGCTAGTTGGTGTCTAGCAGTTGTGGGTTCCGTATGATTGTGTATGTATGCCCTTTGATGGACTGCCACCCCGTCCAGGGTGTCCTGCCTTGTGTCCTCTGACAGACTGGACCCTGGTTGGGTGTCCCCCTGCCTTGCTGTTAAAATGGTTACTAGGCTGGGATCTGCTAGTCAAGGAATGCTTCTCAAGGGAAGTACACCCATCCATTTTAAGCTGCTGTTGAGGGACATGCTGGGGCTATTCTAGGATTTGTTTTTTAAAGGTGGAGGACATAAGGGGGGGCATAATTCAAACAGAGAGGCCAACATTATTTTTAACCAATGATATGTTTTGAATCGGTGACTGACAGCGGAGGAGGCACTCTGGGGGCAAATCAGTTGTGGCCCCGCCCCCTTTATTCCCCATAAGAGGAGCATGTCTAATACGTCAAGCTGAACTCTCTCTCCAAGGCCACCTGCTGGATTCCCACAAGATCCTTAAACTCCCAAGTCTGGTCATGAAAAAGAATGAAAATGATGAGCTGCTTAAATGTGTGAGCAAGTAAATGCAGAGTCAGTCAGGCCGTTCACGTGTAAGTAAATGAAGCTGGCGGCCTTAATCGCGACGTTTATAATCCCACGTCGATGCGTGACTCGTCTGCAATGTTAATCGCAGCCATTAATGCAGCAGAGGGCAGTTTGTGTTGCTGGCGGGCAAGTGCTTTAATGTCTAACCCCTTCCTGCCTGCACGTTTCATTTCATCCTGATTTCTGATGGCTGAGTTACTGGGGGGTTGTGGGGGGGGATCAGTGGGGGGTGGGGGTCTTTCTCCCACAGAATGCACCTGGCAATTTTCCCTGTCGGGGAGACAAAAGGAGACTTTTATGCTTTTTTTTTTTGTTTTAGATTCTTTAATTAATCTATTTTGTTAGTTGCCTGCTACACCTTGAATCATAAAGTGCCTCCCCCAATGAATCAGGAAACGTCCCCCATGAAATTATCACCGTGGGGAGTTCCTTCTGAAACGACGGCTCTTGATCAAGCATGACGGTCTGGCAGATCCCGTTTATGCGGGGTGTTTCTAACAGCCGCCGATGAATGAAGGTGGCCATGTATTACATTAATCTTACACCTGATTGGATATATTTAATCACATGGACATGCAGATGGGGCGGGAGGAAATGGCCAATGAGCTTTTCGGTGCCCATGATGCCATCATCCTCAGGCTCCGCCCCTTTAAGGCCAGATGTCTCACTTGTCCCTGAATCTATACAACCGCATGCAAGCTGACCATTTGGAACAGCTGGAAATTGGATGCTTAACACCTTGACCCATGACTGCTGATTTTCAAATTTCCGTGTAAAAAATGACTCAGTGCCACAAATTCATAAGCGAGTTCCGGAAATTGGCACAGGTGAGGAAACCAGCCGGTGCCAGGTGAGCTCCCTGCCTCCGCGTGGGACGTACGACTGCCTTCATGGGTCATGGTGCTTAGCATCAGCGCTAAAAGCAGAGAATAACCGGGACTGCTCTGATAAGCCTCCAGAGATTCGCTACCAAATACTTACACATTACCCAAGTCAAGATTCCTCACTCAGGTTTACTGAAGCAAATCGGAATGTAGCCTGTGAACTTTGTTGGCCAGATCAGTGCTGGACGGTTATGCCATGCATCGCTGAGGTTAGGTGATTTTTGCAGAGGATTGCGGGATGGCCTGGTCATGCTGGGATTGTGACACAGGGATTTTGGTGACAGACCAGAGCTTTTTGTGCTTTTTACTTTTAGGGAGCACTGCCCTTTCTGCTGGAACCAAAAATAAAACGAAACACAAACAAAATTTTGTCCATCAGCATGTAGGCTGTTGAACTCCATCCAGATAATGTATAACCAGATAACTAAGCGTGATCAAACATTGCTACCACGATAGTGTGCTTTGATTAGACTGCACGTGGCTTGATGTGCGTGTATCTATTAGCCTAGATTCTTCCTGCACAGCCAGAGCAGAAGGGCGGAGCCATTTTCTGTAGAGAGTGCACCCTGAGAAGGGGTGAGCAACAGCCCCGGCTGACTAATGGACTTACCTCCTTACGCTACACTGACCACAGGAAATTCACCAGCCCGGACGATTATTATCTTCCTTCAGCGGAGGGGCCTGTGCAAAAACCAGAGCATTAAGCATCTCCAACCGCTACAGCACCGATGAGGCAAACCGTGGTGATACACGTGCGGAGATAGAGAGCACAAGTGCAAAAAAAAAAAAAAAAAAAAAAACAAAATATGACATCATGAACACACAATGCAAACGTTAATAAATGTTTCGAATTTAAGCAATAGGATACGGCTTGTCGGGAGGGAGGCAACACTGAGGAAAATCCTGTCAAGCTAAGAGGTGGATGGCAATGAGATAGTTGACTAGAGAATGGGTGATGTGGGGGGGGTCTGTATGTGATTAGAGATATGATGCCCACTGCAATATACTGCTTAGATATATACATACAAACACAAGGTCACAGGTGGCAGATGAAAATCCAAACTCATCTGTGCCGCAAATTTCATTGCAAGTTTTATAGGTTTCCCACAGAAAAAAAGGCTACATTTTTTTCAACACGCAGAAATTTAATTTATAAGTTATTATGTTACAGGAAGCGCCGGCCACATAGACCTGTTATTGCACCTTTTATTACACCTATTTATCTGAGAAATCTTAAACTATGCAGAGGCTCTCTCCCAATCTCTCCCTCCCCTCCCGCCTCCTCAGCCAGGCCTGAACTGCGATTTCGGAGATTGCTGTGCGTCCAGCTCGTGTCCTGTCCGTTATTCGGTTTGCTTGCGACGTTACGCAATGCACCCTAAAAGCACGCGGTAAACAGACATTTGTTCTTTCGGAGGCGTGTGCGAATGCGCGCTACCGCGAGGATAAGCTGTTTTATCAGCCCTAGGCCTTTCACGTAAATAACAATACCGTTGATGACAACAATAACATGAACGACGTCCGCTGCCTGCGTGTTGACCTTGCATACCCAAGGACAACCATTATATGCGAGAGTTTACAGATCAGGAACCTCGCTCTGTTCCTGCTGCGTCCAAAAGTTCTTCAATAAAAAAAGAGAGGAGAGAAAAAATAGCTATGGGGACTTATATGCTTTTATGAATCGCCCTGCCGCGAACTGGAGTGCCCCTTTGACCCTGTGCATTAACCATGGCGTCGTCTGTTGGATTTTTCACTTGGGGAAATGCTGACGGTTTAATTAAGCACCCTGACTCCCTTCCTGTGCTGCCCGGCACCCACTGCAGCTGTCGGGTCACTCCGAGGATTGATCACACCGCTATATATAGACGCTACGACTCAGCAGCTCCCACCAATCCGACTCGGCGGAAAACAGCTTTTTCAGGGGTTTTCGTCACCGTGGGGGTCACGCGAAACTTTTCCCGGAAAGTCGGTACAAAAAAACCCCCCAGCGCAAAAAAAAAACCGGTATGATCGAAAGGCATTTGCCTCTCTTTTGAACTCTTTATCCTTTAAAGGTGGGTCAGTTAAGCATGAAACACTGTCGGGGCTTTGATTTGATGTTTCGTCTGCACGGCCCTTTAAAAACACCCCTGTCCATGGGCGACAATGAGCCGTGCCGCCCACGAAAGAGACCAATAGAAAATCTTTGTGCTCTGGATTACATCTGTATTATTTGATCATCCATAATCACTTAGAAACAGATTGTGGTTATTCTCCAAGTGTTGGGCATTACGTAAGGCAGTGTGTTGGGAAATCTCTAAAAAATCTCAGGTTTAAGCCCTGCAGGCTTGTCACGTTCTCTTCAGGCCCTCATAGCTGACCTCCACGGTCCTAAAACGCCTGCTTCAGTTGACGTGATGACTGTGAGCCTACGCTTTCTCTGAAGAACTCGAGTTCCCTACAACACAGGCTTCATCCAGTAGCACCTAGCTCTCCAGCTCATTGAAAAATGGATGTCGGTTTAACCGCCCCAATCCTAAACCACCCCCCCCCCCACCCGCAACTCTTGGATTGAGCACCCGGCCACACAGGCATTAGGATTGTGATTCATGGGGGGCAAACCCATTTTGAGATGAGATCATCTCAAGGTGTCTGGATGACCCAGATTATGCTAACTGCTTTACACGTGACCGGGGGCGGAGGGGGGGGGGAGAGCTATGCAGTTGGGCCAATGAGCATTAAATGCACCATTTAGCATGTCACAAATGGGCTACATTTTTCCATTATGGGGTCAGACATAAAATGAAACCGACGCAAATGAATGTGTAGACGCCCCTGGGGGGTCCCGCTTGCGCTCTGCATGGCCTGGTAACTGTCGCCAGGGTAATGTCTGACTGATAGTAGCACTATATATATATATATATATATATATTTACCAGAAGTTTGCAGAGAGTGCAGTTGTCTATAACAAGCCATACGTTGATCACGAGTGTCTTGATGTTTTTTTTTGATGGAAAGATAGGATGGTTGTGTTGTACGACACTTCATTCAATCTCACGCTTTCTCTCTCACTCTCTCCTTTCGACAGTTTGTCTATCTGAAAATTCTAAGCATTGAGTTTGGGCAGAATGTGCAAACAGCTGACATTTCTATTGTGTCTCCCCAAAGACTTAAAGGACGTCTTTATTCAGATCAACTCTGTATTTCTGATCCTGCGTATGGACAAATACTACATGGGCATGTTTATAACACCCTCACACTCAGACACACACACCAAGCTAAAAATGAATGTAAAGAATGTCTAAAATAAATGCAACCTAGCCTACTAAGATAATAACCACTCTTTAAAATACCAATACTTACCAGTAAAGATTTTTTTCTTGAACTGTTAAACTACCACTAAGAAATATGACAGATTTAAAATTTTTCTCACATGAGACCAAAGCTAAGCTCAGTCAAATCCCTGCGCTTTAGATTTACGAAATTAATTCATTTGGGTGACTCAGCATTTTTAACTTGCCAATTTAGTTCTTTTATCTAAAGTAACTTGCAGTTCTTCCCTTTCCCTGGAATGGATATTTGACTTTAGCGAGTTAGCAGTTTGATTGAATAACATGCACATGGGTACCTCCAGGTCCTCTTCTCACAAAGCGACGTCTTTAATCACGACTCGCTTCCCTGCCCCTTTTAGCGTGAAGCTACACGCGCCGATACATTTCTCCATTTAATAGACTGACATCCCACGTTGTGTGGAATGTTTTGTTTAACCTCATATGGCCTCAGAATGATGGAGAGCTGTTCAGGTGTGTCTGTGACATACCACACTCCTCGGAGATGTAGCAACCCAAAATGCTCCCCCCTCCCCCAACTACAAGCCATCAAGCGACTCATAACCTGTCATACGCTATCTGATTTTTCAGAGGGCAGTTACGGTGCCCTTGGAAGAGAGAATAGGGGGGAAAACTGACATATATTAGCATAATTTTAGCCATCCCTCAAGACTGTGTGTCTTTAGTTATCTGTCACTGTAAGCCCAATACCAAGCCACGTAAATCCGGTCTTTGACGAACGCTGCTTCCCCCAAGGTGGTATCTATCTTCCTGATCATCTTCTTTCATT
>JAODKE010000068.1:23109614-23186941 GCA_026779605.1 Mormyrus hasselquistii
CCCCCATCCCCCGCACCGTCCCCCACAGGCCAGGCTATTTTAGGTGAACGTTCCAGATCTAATTGCTTACAGCATCATCTATTATGTCTTATTGATTTAAGTTAAATATATTCTAAGTATTTGTTTTTCTCAATGCCATAAATTTCTACTATTTTGTAAAATGAGATCATGCGATTGTATTGAATTATATGTTTGCGGCTCATTCAAATGCTCTTCATGTTGGTGTAAAATAATGTCACGTCTGTCAAAGTGTGTCAGCTTAGCTGTTTCAAAACCTCTGCTAGTCACCACAGTATTTGCAGCAACCGTCCAATACACCCATACATTTTTGACTCTACCACTACCCACCATGTTTGGCTAATCAATACCTCATTGAGTTGTGTAATTAACTAAATACGTTAATTAATTAAGAGGTAAAATTTAACATGGGTTGGGGTGCCCCCCGAGGGGAGATTTGGGGCCTGAAGCCGTGTTCATCTATCCATCCAGCAGGATATCAGTGACTTTCTGGAGAACAGAAAAAAAAATCTTTTTATTGCGTTACTTTTAATTTGCATATATTCTGTTGCTAAATTGTGTTTTTTGAGCAAATATACACTTACTACCCAGATACACAGCTTAAAACATTTTTGTGACTGCCAAAGATTTTGCATAATACTGTATACAATACAGTAGTATATATTTATATCAACATCTTGAAATATGCTTAAATAAACATGCTGAAACATATGAAATGAAATGTAAACATGAGTTTCTGGTTGTAACTCGCAGAAGTAAAATGTTACTAAAGGTTTGACATAAGCCTGGAGCTGAACATGCTCAAAAGCGTGGAGATGACAGCGAACTTCCGGAGAACCGAACCCCTCCCCCCCCTCACTAACTCCCCTGACGGTCCTCATCGGCACTGTGGCAGCCATGGAGACCACTGAGATGTACGATCTCCTAGGACCGGAAGTGGGGCCCAACACCGTCTCCACCAAAAAAGCCCAACAGAGGACGTACCTTCTGTGACAGGTGAGGAAGTTCAACCTGCCTCTGAAGATGCTGATCCAGCTCCACACAGCAACCATGGCGTCTGTCCTTTGCATGTCCCTCACAGTCCGGTTGGGATCAGCAACCCAACAAGACAAACATTTACAAAGGACAATCAGGATTGCAGAGAAGATCACTGGCTCCCCTCTGCCCAACCCCCCAGGACCTATAAGCCTCCCAAGTCAGGAAAAATCATCGCTGACCCTGGTCACATATTCTTTCAATTGCTCCTGTCTGGTTGGGACTACAGACCTCTAGGTGCCAAAACAAGCCGGCAGGGGAACTGCTTCTCTCCACCCGCCATCATACTCATGCTCAACAGCTAACTAGCTACAGTATAGCCTGTCACTTTAACTTGTTCATTTTTATATGACAATGGTCTTTATTGTGCAAATCTCTGCACATAATTTATAGTCCTGTAAATGCATTGTCCTGAAAATGCCTGTCCCATACTTTTTATATTCCAGTATGTATATATTGTGTAGTGCCTGTACAGTGTATTCTATGATATTCGTAATTTATTACCTTCTGCTTTATTGTCTTATAAGTTATTGTCTCTAATTTCCCCGCGAGGGAGTACGGCTACAGGAGTGAAATTCCTTGTATGCGCAGCAAACGTAACCAGCAAACTTGAAAACGAATTCTGAATGTAGCTGGCTCCTTTTAACTTTCCTTGTTTTAATCCGGCCATGGAAAAGCATACAGAATATCTTTAGGTCCTGAATTCTGCGCACGGCAGGCGGATAACGCAACCCATCAAGACGTGGCCTCAGCAAGGAGAAGCTGGGGGATTCGCCGCAAATCACCCAGCTCGCATCTCACGGAAGACTCCAAACTGCCAGCCTTCTGAGGCTGATTGGCACACGTTGGGAGGGATGTAGTGAGATTCGGGACAGGAGATCTGGCCGCCTGGCTTTAGCTGGTCGGAAGCGGTGACCTTGATGAAAATCTTTTGAGCAGTTACTTGATTTCAGACAGGGGGTGGGTGAGGCAGGGAAGGTGAGGTCAAGACTTTCGGCATGGGGGTGGGGCCGTGTGGAGGAGGGGTTTTGTATGTGGCGGGGCTTTATGTGGGGGCGGGGTTTGTGGGCAGAGCAGGGGTAGCAGGATCATGAGAACCCTGTGACAACATGTTTGAGACTTGGAGGTGAAAAAGAAGGGGTGAGAATGAGAAAAAGGTGATGGTTTGAGGGTCCATGCTGGTCACGGATGCACTCGTGTGGGGACATGATGTGGGGGAGAGGCGGGGGAGAAGGGCTGCTTGCAGCCCTCTGAGCACAGAGTGCCTGACAAGCCCCACCAACCTTTTATGAAAGCTATCTATCTTCCAATTCGTTATTTGGGATGGGGTCATGGGGGGTCTGGAGCTTATCCCATTCGGCACAGGGCCCACAGCAGGGGTACTCCCAGACCGAGATGCCAGTCCATCACAGGACAAGGGCATCCCACACTGGCACATGAAGGGCAATTTAAAGAAACCGCATCACCGAAATGCAGCTGGATTGTGGGAGGAAAAACATGGAACAAAAAGAGAACTTACAACAAACAGGCTGGAGGTGTGAGGTGACTCCGCCGCTCCCTGCACCACCACTGCATCAACCCACTTTTTTGGGAACATACAATAAAGTTTTTAAATGGCATTGCAGGGCCTCTGATGCTAGGAAGTAAAATGTAAGGAGTCCATTCGCCAAAGTGCTTTCCCAGCCATCCTCAATTTGTGGCCTCTCCAGGGAACCAGAAAGTTCTTCCAACACCGACGAGATCCGTGACCGAGTCAGGATTGCGTGTTCTGTACACACCGGCTGCGGTTTGGGGATGGAGCCGCTCGGGCGGTTTATAAAGCCGCCTTATCGATTAGTGGCCCTCGGAGGGCGTTCTGATTAAGATTAACCGCACCGTTTACCCGGCTGACTTGTGCTCAGGGCTACATGGCGGCCTGTTAATCTCATCTCCCCGTGAGAGCCCACGCTCTTCCCGCTAGCTTAAATCAATCACGGGGGAGGGGCTCATTTAGCTGGAGATGGCGTCGTCCTCTAATTGTGTGCTGATGTGAAAGAGGCGACAGGGAAAACGTCACCTGGGGGGAAGAGGGGCGCACCCCACCGTCAGCTTGAAGCGTTGAGGTCACCAACCGCTGTCGGAATCACAAGGCAGCTGGCCGAGGCCTGACTGTTAGCCGCCGTTCCGATATACCCAGTGCGCCTTCCAGAACCAGCACTGTCATGTTTGTTATAGGGTATTTCGTCTCACAGATGTTGAAGGGGCTATAATCTGAGAGCTGTCTCTCTCTTTCACCTGCCTTTGAGAAAGGGGGGGGGGGGGTAATTTTTATTTAAAGGTTGCTGGGGAAGGTACCGGAAAGGGGGGGCGCTTTTGGATTGAAGAAAAAAAAAAAAAAAAAAAAAAAAAAAAAAAAAGTGTGTGGGTCTTACAGCAGCACAAAGTAATCAAAAACCCCCAAGCATCAGCTCTTGGCCTGAATTTACAGTTAGCATTTCTCGGTTTTTACAAATAATCAAAAATGCAGCTCATTTCATGTGTACTGGAATGGCAGTGGGGGGGTTGGGGGGGTAGGTTTCTATCAACATTTAATCGGAGGAACAGGGAAAACTGAAATATGCACTAAGGCCACCTTGTCTTGGGAAATATCATCTATAATTCATGCGGAGAGGTGGTGGCAGGAAACACGTTTTTTTTTTTTTTTTAACGCGGGTATGAATAATACATTTAAAGGTAGCAGAAATGAGGCATCCCTTTAAGGGGATTCAACATTTTTACCGCCAGTGTGGCAGGATGACGAGGGCTACGCGACACGTACATAAACCATGTCCGGAAACATCTGCACCCTAGACAAGGTCTATAAATCGCGATGCTATACATGATTATATTTAAGTGCTCTTCTGGTGGGGCTTCTGAGAAGATGCCTCTACATCAAGCATGTTATCTCCTCCCCTGCAGTGACAGCCATCATCATTTTCCGTCCGTCCTTTAGAGACCGGCGGTTGAGATATTGAGCGGACGATTGAAAATATATGGCCGCGATTCTCTGTAAAACACGGATGAAAAGGGGAATGCTTTTTTTCCCGTTTTTTGTGTTCGGGCCGTAAACTGCGTGTGCGCGGTAAAATCCCAAACCCAGTGCCCTCCGTTGTGGGATGTTTTTCACAGATGTTTTACGAACATTAAACCTCATCCTTAAAAAGAATCATACCGCGTCGCCCTCACATCTTAGCATGGAGCAGAGATACTGAACTGGTAACAAACCCCATCCTGTTAAATCCCGCGGGGCCGTAAGGCAATATTTTGATCTGCAGCCCTTAATGAGCTCAATTTGCCCCATGGGATCATAACGGATCACGTAACAGAAAAGGACAGTCAAATTTAAAAAAATAGTTTTGAATATATTACTATATTACATGCAGAAATCTGTGTGAGGATACAAAAAAAATGCATGCCATCGTACTGGAGATAAAAAAGGCATGACATCCTAAAGACTTACATCTCTATATCATACCAGGATGACTCAGATACACTCATTAAACAATATTTATACAGAGGGATGTAATGTGTCGGTTCACAATAATTAACAGTACGGAGATGTATCACGTTTTCAAACACTTTCAGCTCACTCAGCTCATCTATTCTCACATGCAATTTCACTGTGTTACCTCTTGGCAACCTTTACGAATTCCCCACCATCTGCTTTGAAAAGTGATATGTCTTTCTTTTGTCCAAGATCTGCACCGCTCTGCGAGTGCGGAACGAACGTGTCAGTACCCAGGGAGCCCCCGGTCATGTGGAGACATGTCAGAATCTGGCAGCGGGATGAGAGAGAAGGTGTAGTTTCACAACGTCGCGATGAGGATGGATGTGTGATCTGTGAATAATGAACTCGTTTCAAGATAAAGCCAGATAGAGGATCGGTCCTAGAACTGACCCTTGGGGCACCACTGAACAAAGGTTACGGTTACACGGCTGCCTATTCAGACCAGGCAGTAACACCAATCACCACATTAAGCCTCACTGCTAAACCAGCATACATTCACAAAGCAGGACACATGCTTTGACATTTAATGATGCAAAATAAACGTAATGATTGTACGACTGTATTTTGCCAGATTTCCCTTCTAAAACATTGCAAAAGCTTAGCATTCATTTATATAATACTGTCATTATGTAAGGGTTACTGCAATACAGTGTTGTTTGACTGAAATTACTCTTCTAGGCACAGAAATAAATTATTACCAACATATATGCAGTGGCACAATAGATTCTGAAAAAAACGTATGGCTAAGGACAGAGCAAGAATAAATTAATTAAATGATCACATATAATTACTGTATTTAATGTGCTACAGTATTATTCAGCTGCTGACTGGACTTCAATCCAAAAGCTAAGAAAGACGTCAGATGCTTATGAGCTGTGTGCAATTGACTAGAATCAGTGTTTCATTTTACATACAGCTACAAAATTTGCGGTTTGTTTACTGTTAAACCACTTCATCTGGGGAGCTCTCAGTTGAAACGTATTGTGCGGAGTCCCCCCCCCCCCAAACCTGCACCCCCACTGTAGTTCGTTATGGAGCCAGTAGATAAACTGCCCACTCATTTCACCTAAAAATCTATCCAAAAAAAATCCACCCCCACAAGTTCCCTGCAGATGAAATGGATTAGATTCTTAGACAAAACACTGGCCCTGGTAACAAACCCTGGGTTGATACATCAGGAAACAATGCGAAATGGCAGCAGGGTGACGGCTTTGCGGCTCACATTTATAGATGGCTAATGTCGAATGCTAAATTGTGACTGCTAAGCTGCCATCACTGAAAAAAACCCAGAGAATGAACAGCAAATAAGACCTTTCTTCGAGTGGAGTAAGACACAAAATTGCCTGTTAATACCACATTTTTATTTCAGTAAATCCAGGGCTTTTGTTGAACGTGGTAGTAATAGCAGATTAAAAATACCATTAGGCTAAGTAATAATGAAAGCCTTACTCCCGGCCAAGATGCTGGCAGAGAGTAGCCGACCTTATCGGAGGACTCTCAGGTAAATACACACTCAGGGCTCTGAGGTGCTCTCCTCAGCATCCCTGATTACGTTCAGGGAAATTAAGGTGGTCTTAAGTCTTTCTGCTTATTACCGTGGGAACTGTAGAAACGCCCCAAGGTGCCCTTGACTTTGCTCCCAGAATTCCTTGGGGCAGCTTGATCCTCTGATCAGAAGTGTTGGTCTAGCGGAGGTGGAGGAAGGCAACAGACACCACATAGTGGCTGCAGCTGGAACTGCACCATCTTTTTGTTTTTCTCATGATTGGCTGCACCATCCTGCCCTCTCAATCCCATCCCATTGCTGTTTGGCATGAGTTCCTGTTCACCAGCATTGCAGGCTTCTCCCCATTTATTACTATGGGGAAAACACTAATCCCAACAATGATGACCTTAACCCGTACCCAGCCCTAACCATAACCATAACCATAACCATAACCATAACCATAACAAGTAACCAAACAAAACATGAGACTTTTGGCATTTTTAGTTTTTTGATTTAATTCACAGATCTTTGAAGGGATCAGAAAAATGGTCCCAACAACATCAAAATTTGGTCCCCACAATGTAATATAATCATAATCCACACCTACACACACCCACACACACACACACACACACACACACACACGCACACACAGACACAAACAGGTAGGGCAGGTGTCTTCTTCTGCTTCCAAAATGCCATTCACCTTACTTCCTATCCCGCGTTCGGACCAGGATGCTCGTCTGAGCACCGCGCCTCCGAAGCCTAGCTCAATTTACAGGCTGTCAGCGCAGCTACGCGTTCATAAACAACTTCCCGTGTACCTGCTAATGCGTGGCCAAGATACGTGTGGGAAAAAAAATAGGCAGCAACAAAGACTCCTTCAGAGGCACTGTGCTTCTGTAGCACATATTTAGTGACCGGGTGTAAACCTGATATATAAAGCCCTGAATGAGCCTTGCACATACTCAGAAAGACAGATATCACGTGGAGAATAGACAACACAAACCCTGCAGGGAGAAGCTCCATATGTGCGTCTGCTCGCGCCAGATGTGTGGGCATCTCGGAGAACGCTGCCACAACTGTCTCCGTCTTCATCACATCCTTCCCAAGCACCTCACGCAGCGCGTGACGCCTCATAACGCTGCTATGTATTACGGCCTTTTCGATTAAATACCGCATGCCTCACAAAGGTTAATGGCCCTTGCTGCGTGTGACCTTTAGCGATGCTGTTTGCCACTTAGGTCAAACGTCTGAGGAGTGTGCCATAGTCAACCGCCTCATAAAAGCGGGTCCTGCATATTTAATACGGCATTTCGCTGCGCTGTTTCCTCCATGCAGACCGGTCAATGCCGTTAACAGGCAAGAGAGACTCGTTACTTTGTGTTTGTGGTGACTCTCTTGGGGTAAATATGTGTTTTTGTCCTGGCTTATACTGCTTTCCGGTGTGAGGAACATGATCTGTCTTCACACATGGGCTTTTTTTTTTTATCGCCTGTTATCCCGGGCAAAAAGATTGGAGCGTTCTCATCTGAAGAAGACATGCCACTTATCATCTAGTAGTCCGATGTCCATTAGTGTGTTTGACTGCAGATGCCACAGGTTCTCACTTTATCGGTGCTTGGGGAGAAGGGAAGGAACTCATTGCCGCCACGAAATATGTAGCATGTCACTTTAATATGAGGTGGAGTGTGATGTGAGGACAAAAAGACAGCTCTCCCCACATCTTCAATCAGACGGTGCACCATTCAGGGCATATTTAGAGAGGGAGAGTGAAAAAAAAATCAATATTCAAAATGCCAAATGAATATTATGGGAGAAGGAATATTTTATCAAATGAAGGAGGAAATGGGATATGAAGAATGACCCAGCGCGGGAGAGTCAATGGGCTGCCATGACAACGCGCGTTTAACGGCGGCCCGGTGCCGCAGAGATTTACGGCAGCTGCGCGATATGGAGCGGCCTCGCACTGCTGACTCGGCACATTATGCAACGCGTCCGGATCGGCGCCAGTGCCACATCAGACGCATTTCCTGCGTGGAGACGATCGATCCCGTCGAAGTCCGAGGCCGTGCGCAGGCTGTTGCGGGTGCGGGAAATGAGATCACACAGGTAATCTGTCATCCTGTTCCCATCCGGCGTCTTCCACGAGACGTCTGTTCATAAATCACAAACATTTTAATTATTCTGTTTTTTTTCCCTTTTCTTATGCCGATGTAGCTGAGTGAGTCGGTTTGGCGCAGATCCGTGCTTCGGCATCAGGCTCTCAGGGTGCGGGGTGGGGATGAGAGTCGATAAAGGCACATGACTGAGGTGCATATCGTGACGTGCCCGTAATTCTGCCCCCTGTCTCACCGATTCGCCGTTGCAAAGCTGGGGTGTGAGATCACGCTAATTTTTTCATTCGTTCTGACTGACTTAATACCGCTCAAACGGCATGCTGGACTTCATAACATGAATTATGAGAATGAACAGAAATAAACAGAGTGTGGACTGCCCATCCATGGGTTTATCTATTTCAGACGTAAAATAATTTCTCCTCAGTACTGCAGCCACTATGACATGGGATAGAAGAGGAGGAAGCACTGTTTTGGGGTGGTAGGGGGGGAGGTATTGTGCTTCTACTCAGTGCCATCCTTTTGAATTTTTATAAAGGGGATCTGAGCATCTCCAATGTTGTCTGCTGTTTAGATCTATTAAAAACACCTCAGGGGATATTCTCTGAAAAAAATGGGTGTTTAAGGGCTGCAAATATCCCTCGGAAAAAATCCGCCTGGGAAAATTCCAGGAGAGCTCGACCTGCAAAAGAGAGTTACGGCAAACCTGGATCCTATCCCAGGAATGTGAGAGGGTAAAGCTGAGTGGGATTCCAGTCCAACACGGGGTACACACACACACACACACACACACACACAGAAAACTGGGGCAGGAATTAAGCTTGTTGTTAAGACCTGTTGGGGTGAGGCTACAGTGCTACTACTGTGAGCTACACACAGCGGGTCTTGAGGACACAGATAGGACTGACCAATGGCAGCACAGAGATAAGAAAACTGGTTAACCGTGAATGAAAGGCTGTAAGTTCATGTGCCAGGAGTGACCCTAACCTGGCACCAGTGTGTAAAGCGCTTAACCCGCATTATTTAAGTCGAAATATCAGACTGCATGAAGAGGTTCACTGTTAAAGGGCAAATTATGTGACACGGCGAGAGAGCCTGCAGAGAATATGTGTCCAGAACCTGGCCTTTTCATTCCTGACCGATGGATGTTTGGTGTATCCAAATCACGCTGTGACTCTGCTGTTCCTCTCCCTGGAGACCAGAGCTGGATACCTTTAAAGGTCCTCATTAAAAGCCTACAGTTTCTGGGCCTTATGGACTAGTGTGAAGCGACAGTGTGAATGCTTGCTGGACATGGTCAACCCACCACAATGCATTCTGGGAGTTGTACAGTGATGCAATCAGGGCTCTGTGAGAGATCTGGCAATCACGCCCACTCACTTTCCTTTAGAAAATCAGTGACTGAGTGACTAAACTTCCAAGCCTTTCTTTTCCCTGGACAGCCAAGGAAGAATGCCCCTGGTTTAACGATTCTCATGGAGATGAGACACTTTTTTGATTGAATATTACTCACAATGGACTGACACAGCTTCCATATCCCTGCTGGCCATGAACCTGATGCAGCCTCATTACCTCAGAGCCAAAGAGTAAGAAGAAAAGCCATCCAGATACTCTCCCTTTACGAGCCACCTTACTCCTAGGCTACACCCCAAACTCTATTCCTTATCCAAGCAGAAGACCAGCTTGGTGCTATTCTCAACAAAACTGAGGTACAGTAAGTATAACCATAGTCCCCTTTTTCTTATAAATTCCATAATTATTAGTCAAGTTACGTTCTCTCAGGTCTATTAATGTTATCAGAGCTTTCTGGCAGGTGTAGCTGAACTGAAGAGACTGTTGAATTTGTCTGGATAGAAAGGAAAATTAGGATAAAATTAAAAATGGCAATGAATTAAAAACATAAGTTGGCAGCAAAGACTTATTTATAATTGTGCAATGAGAGGTATCAGCGGTTGCAGTTTCCAATTTACTTTTGTCATTTGAAGCTCCGTACATGAGCAATAAAACAGAAGACACTCTACAGATACCTTCTTGTTTTGGCCATCCATCGCTCTGTTCTAGTTGCTTGCCATTTGAGAACGTATGTCAGTCATCTAATGTTACCTGTCAAGTCTGAAGGCAGCTGGCACACCAGAATCCAGCCGTGGAGGGGATCTGATGCCTTTGAGTTTACTGGACGAGCATGAACTTGTATGTCCGTTTGAGCGCCTCCAAGAAGATCCAGAAAAGTGAAGCCATCACTGTCAACGCAGGGAGGACATAGCTGCTGAAAAGAGATAATGAACCCGCCAATGGAAAGACACACAGACGACGTTGTGATCAAGTCCAACAAGATGGCGCACGGATGATGTAGCTGTCATCAAAACTGTCAATTAATAGATGATCACTATTTCACAGACCACATAGCCACCCATGTTCAGAGTTTGGTATAGCTAAGAGGCATCATAGCCATTGACATCTGGATGATGTAATTATTGATTCACAGACATAACTATCAAGGCATAGAGAAAGTGGCTGGCAATTTAGAAATGACATGCACAGATTACGTCATACTTAACTCAGTAGCATCATAGTGGTTGATGTGTGGATGATGTAATCATTGATTCACAGATGATGCAACCAGCAAGGCATAAATTAAGTAATTGCCAATTCAAAAATGATGTAGCTATCAAAGCACAGATTATGCTATTGCTAGCTCACAGGTGTCATGGCTGTCAATGTGCAAACGACATAATCACTGATTCTTGGATGACTAGTGATGTAGCCATCAATGAGCAGATTATGCAATCACAGATATGTTACTATCAAAATCAAGCTAATTCAAACCTGGCCTGCAGGACTGTCAAACCCTTGACTTTCACTGCAGAGCCGCAAGACAACTAGCCGTCAGGCATCTGCAAGCTGCCTGACGTTTTATCCTGAACTCCGTATGTAAAGTTAATAGCATTTTAACGAAATTGTCAATCCCAGGCAGCCGCATGTGTCATATTACATAGCGCGCGGGCCTTGCCTTGTTTTTGGTGATGAAAGACATTATCCCTAACAGCGGCAAGGAAACAGCCCGCTTTCTTTGCCCATCGGATGGCGGCATTAAAAACTGATCCATTTCTTGCTGACAATTTCCATTTCAATCTACATTTATATAACCTCGGTCGAGGAAAACCCATTTAAAGGACCCTTTCCTCACCGCCTGGCATGCACTTCTTTCACAATAAATCAGTAGCACAAGGTGAATGATGTCAGCGGTGACTTTATAAGGTACCCCCCTATTCAGATTGACTTCGCCTGTACATCAGCTGTCTAAAAGTGTTCTCTGAGCGATCAAAGAGCCATCAGTTTTGAGTCAGAGCCCGGGCATGAAATATTTCCACCTATGGTTAAGCTTGACACTATCCATCCATTCTAAAAAAAAAAGACTAAAGAAGTATTAGATATTGCAGGGGAGCACTCGATATCATGGCGAAAATATGAGGATCGATGGCGACTTTTCACATTAAAAACATCTGGAACTTGTATCAAAATGTTTGTTTATCATTTCAAAATTAAAAAGCAAAACGAAAAAAAAATGTGATGTTGGCTGCATTTCTGAATTTTACACACAATAATAAAAGAAAAACTGGAAGATACCCCAGATCCCCAGGTTGAAAAAGATGCAATTTGCGCATTTAAATCCAGCTGAGCAGGTTACAGCTTCGAAAATTCGATAAGGCAGCTTTGCCCTGCGATGTTTCTTTTAATTCAGTCGGTGCGGAACGTGCTATGAGTCCCAGTGTGCAGAGCTCAGCCTCATACTGAGCGACACCATAACATCGCTCCTCTATTAAACATTCACACTGTCCTCCTTGTTGTCGGCGAACATTTGTGAAATTTCTAAAGGTCGTATTGGGGTTTAAAACTGCTTTAATGGTGCGTGAAGAGTGTAGGGGAGCCAGCATATCGCTTAGATAACGAAGGTCCCGCATTGGGGTCGGAGACGGAAACGATTCCGGAGCGGCATCATTATTTACTTTGTTCTGGAAGAAGCAAAATGGTAAAAAAACAATAAAGGAAAACTCCGACTAAACAAGGTTAGCGTGAGGACAGGCAGGAGTGCTAAGATGCTATGGATGAGGGTCTCCTGATCATCTGGAATCTTCCAGTAATCACCCGGTCCTTCAGAAGAACATATTCACTTTATCAGATAGCTGTCAGTCACCTGTCAATCACAATCAGACTTAAATCCTGGGGAAGGTATGGATCTCTTCTTCCCCGTAGGACGGATGTTTCCCTGTAGAACGAATTCCGATTCCACGGGCATAAAACAGGACTGGATTAACGAGGCACTAAATGGAGACTGTGCCAGGGATGAGGGTATTATATGAAGGGCGTGAGAGAAGGCACGGCCTCTCGTGAGGCAGCCGCGGCGCTCTGACTCGGGAGGAATAACATAAACATCCTGGCAATTTGACGCCAGGCCTTCTCCAAGCAGCTCCCCTCGCAGCAGTGCCTTTCAGAAGATAAATTGTGATTGGTCGGAAGGTTCTTCGGGGAGGAATGAAGCTGCGGAGCGTGGCGAGATTAAATGCGGCGTGCTGATTTACGGCGTCCGGGGGAACGCGGTGGTGGTGGTGGTGGCGGCACAGCCCGTGTGACAGCTTTATCGGTACAGACAGCGTAACGGTTCCACTTCCTGTTGTCCTGCTATTTTCACTGTGCAAAATCTGGACAATGACTTACTTAAAATGACTTAAATGACTTTCATTTTATATATAAATACTTATATATACTGTATATATATACTGTTTATAAAACAAAAAAGGTTGCAAAATGCAATCATATCTGTACCAAACATAAAAATGTAACGAACGATCTGTATCAAACACGAATATGTCACAGACATTATTCCGATCTGTATCAAATACAAACATGTCACAAACATTCTGATCAGTGCCCTCAAACAATATTCAAAACTGCTACAAACGCGAAGGTATCACAAGCAGAATCAAACAGAGAGGTATCAGGATAATGTGTTATTGTGCTGGAAAATAAATATCCTTGGCTCAGCTCAGACCAATGAAACGTGCGTAGATGGGTGTGCTAGGCAGCTCAGCATTGAGGTGTGTGCAGCAGGACGTTCCAAAAACTGAGTTAATGGAAAAGATAAGTCATTTCAGCCCGATTTACATGTGGCCGTCATAACTGGCAGGACGATCCATCCAGAAACCCCATCATTTCTCGACGGCCCTTCAATAAGCTCCTCAAAACCCATGTGCTCTCACACACGCAGGGTGACATCCTGCCAGGTAGTACAGGCAGCTGGCCATGCTGTTGTGGAGTATTGATGGGAATAACGATACCTCATGAACCATTTGCAGTATTTTTTGAACCCACTAGATGGTGCTCTTGGCTTGCTTTGGGGCATGCTTTGAGCCCTTTTTTGATGGAACCATTTAGTGGGGTCAAAAAATACTGCAAATGGTTCATGAAGCATCATCTTTGTCATCACTAGTGTGGAGGGTGATGGATTTGGGAGGACGATCTTCTCAGTGGTCCTTCACGGATCCTGATGCCTACACAGCCCAGAAAGAGACACAACCCTAATATCAGCATTCTGCACATAGTTTCTGGAATATGCCATTTTGTGGCAAGTCTGGGTGATCCTCTAGATTTCCTCAAATCAAGAATGCAAGAATTTGGGTATATATACAGTAGGGACATGCACCTACTATCATTGTGAGAGTACTATGTGTGTCTAGGGGGGTAGGGGCTTCAGGGTTGATTTGACCCCTACTGGTGATGAAACGAAAGATAGGACCTTACCTCAAATGGCTCCTTCTGGGAGAAGATGCATTGAATGCCACTAAGAATAGCCTGGTTTATGTTGACTGATGGATAGGTACTGTACACACTCAAACCGTCCAATCAGCATTTAAATAAGAAAAAAATCAAAAGAATAGAAAAAAACTGAGACAAAGAAATCTCCCTGTAGCACACAGCTAGAGTCCGATAAGCACAGTTAGCCACAAGAAACCCCCCCCATTCAAATCCATTTAACAGATGCATCTCTGTGCCCTCACACTATAGGAGGCGCCGATGGGAAGGTTACATCGCGGTGGAAAGGGGAAAATCATCACACCCCCCTCTGTGTCCAACAGGCAGGAACAAATGCAGGTTGCACGGACTGGAGTGGGGTGGGAGATCAGTCACAAAGCGATTGAAATCACCCCCCCCCCCCAACCATGAATCACCTACAGAAACTGAAGAGTCAGGTGGTCACATGACTGCATAGAGCAGGGGCATAATTCAACTATGGCTTCTCTGACAGCCATTTTAAATGGTGTATTGTTGGTCTGGAGGTCATGCTTTCAGTTGTGTGTTTGGCTCTTTAGCCTGACGGCGCTAATATATGAAAAGCTAAACACCATTATTGGTGGAAAAAAGGGATAATTCTCATGGTATTTGTCAGCCTTTGCTTAGACCATCCTGTCTGCCGATTACCTTAAGATACATTCTGTTGGGAATCGACAAGGCATCCAATAGGCTTTACTCAGACGAAGGTTTCACAACCCAGTCCTCAGGCACCCCCAGACGGTCCATATTATTGCTACCCATCTCCCAATCGAAAACACCTGGTACAGGTGTGCTGGGAGGGAGCAAAAATGCGGACTCTGAACTGGGATGAGAGGTTACTATACACCAACTGTATATGGGGATACTTTCAAAGGCCTTTCCTCAGAGCAGCCCTACAAGCTGGTACGTAGGCTTTTATAGAGATCGCATCGCATATCTCCCTGCAGCACATGGGAAGATCTCTGTTGCCCAGAAAACGTGTATACATGGGCAAACGGAGACAGAGATTTTGCACATGCTAAGCGCATTAGCCTGTGACTTCGCTTGGCTGCTGTGTGCGTGGCTAAGCTGAGAGAAGCTGAGTGTGCCTCTGAGTTCATTAGTTATTGGAGGTCGTTAAGTGCAGAACCCCCAGCCACTCAAGGGACTGTCTGACCCTGATTTCTCAAAAATAGCTATCTATCTATCTATCTATGTAAAAGGATAGATCTATCTATCTACCTATCTATCTATCTACAGTATACTGTTTGGGTTCTGTAGGTACTCACAAGGTTGGTGTGCTGTGCCTTTTCTCCGCAGTACGAGTGTGTCAGTAAAATGCACCCAATCGTACGGCTTGCGGGTACCGCATCAGGACAGCGCACCTCTGTATGAATCCGAAATCTGCAGAGAGCCTCTTCACAGCGCCGGAGACTTTTAGTCTTCACATGGTTCTCTGCTAGCAACCCCCCTCCCCAGCCACCCCCCGCCAGCTTTTCTCACACTAAAACCAAGAATATACAGCACGGTACAAACATCTGAGGCAGTCAAAGAAAAATGATATTTAAATGATCTTCATATTGGTGTCAAACTATGATATTATATCTGCCAAAGTGCGTCAACCTCTCCTAAAATCACCCCAGTATTTGCAATAACTGTCAAATATACCCATACATTTTTTGACTTGGCCAGTATCTTGCCTTGTTTGGCTAATCAATACCTCGTGGGGTTACTTAATTAACTAATGAAGTTAATTAATTAATAGAGCTGGTGCTAAAATTAAACAAATAAATGGAATGGCTGAGGGGCCCCTGAGGGGAGCCTGGTGTTCTTTTTTGGAGAACAGGAGAAATTATTGTTTATTTTTTATTGTGTTGTTGTTAAATTGCATATGGTCTAATGTTAAATTGTGTTTTGTTTTTTTGAGCAAACATACAATTACTCCCCAGATAGAGAGCTTTAAACATTTCCTTTGGCAGCCTAAGGCTTTAGCACAGTACTGTACATGTATCTGGGTGCTTGCATACTGTGCATAGAAGTAGCAGTGATGAGCCTTTTAATCACTGATCTCCAGAACAAGATGACCTCTGCTCTGTTTACTCTTAGAATGCATTGCCTGCATGCAGATTTCGGGGAATCCCAGTCAGATTAATTATCTGGCTTGCTGCTAAGAGATGCATGTTCAAACGCAGATCTTTTTCAATTTTTTTTTGCTACTGTCATTGACCTTATTCCAGATCGCATTGCTCTGCTAAACACACTCTGTTAAATTTTCCATCTCGGACTTGTTAACAGTCCTTGAAGCGGCGCTTCGCGTCATGCCTACGCTCCGGATAGCTGCATAACAATCTGGCGGAAATTCTGCAGCCGACGCAGAAATACAGCCACTTGGAACTAGAATCTGTCTATCCGTCCATTTTCTGTAACCAGTACAGAGTCATGACAAACCTAGAGCATGATCCAGGAAGCACAAGGCAGGGGACACCTTGGACAGGATGCTGGGCGATCAGAGGACACAAGGTATGGGACACCCTGGATGAGTTTGCTGGCCCATCACAGGACACAATGCAGGGGACACTCTTCAGGGGGTGCTTAGCGCATCTCAGTGATTCTGTTTTCTATTAAAAGCTTTCCTTTTTTGCTGTCGGCAAACAGATTTTCTACCAAATGCGTTTCTACAAAAAAGCCAAACCCAGGTGAAGAACAGGCAGGTGATTCCATTCCACTACCAGGACAGAGAACTACCACAGGCCAGTAAACCTTGGGACCTCCTCAGAGCAGGAGGAGCAGACTTATCCTCAGTCCCATCGATGCAACACAAACCATTCATCGTCACTCATGACGCTCCAGTCAGGTGGACACACTGGATAGGCACACACTCACACAGAGAACAGTCATTCACACACGGGGCAATATAGAGACACAAAGACACCTGACCACACGCTTTTGGACTGAGAGCACATAGAGGAATCTGTGGCATCTGGAGTAACGCTACCCGCAGTGATCTGCAGCGTGTTTTTCAGGCATCCTCTCTCTGTGACATCACATGGTTAATAGCACAGCAACGGCTCTCCCTTCAACTGCCTCGTCACCAGTCGGATCACTCAACACCCAGGCAGAATCCTCAACAGGCACGGCTTCAGCAAATCCCCACACATCTCAGAAGCTGTGGGCGCGGAGGAAAGGTGCGAAGGTGGGGGGGGCATGGAGAACGGCGAGTGGGTGCGTTTCCTGTCAGCGTGTCAGCGACCACGGGCGGAAATGGAGGAAGACCGCGAGAAAGGGCCATAACACCATAAATGACCAGAAAGCCCTCAGCACCTTCCAAGAGTAGCTAAGACGACAAAACTGCTATTCATTCAGCTGCCACAATTTTCACTATATTTTACACTTGGTACCACACAACAACTCAGTTTTAGTACCCGAATTCAACAGCTGGTACAATAATCCTATTGCGTGTGCTACTGTAGGTGTTTTCGTAACTTTCATTTGTGCTGTCACAGTATTAAGTTGAAGGCTGTTTTTGCTTCCCCCGGTTAAACTGGCAGCTGGATATCAGTATTACTCACGATACCACCCCCCCCCCCCCACCCTGCCTAGAAACAGAACATCCTCCAACACATATCAGGTGAAACAGTATGCTGGCCTGACTGGGATGGAGGGCTTCCTTTTTAAATTTTGATTTTTGTTTTGTGAAATTCTCTAAAGTCCTAGTTGGAATGACAAGCTCACTTCGAAGTCACCTCCTTACTGGTGATTGGCGGTGACTGGTGGAAACCGGCACAGGAAGCTGACCCATCTCAGCTCCCTTGTCAGCACCTTGTCACTGGGGCCAGGATGTGGGGGTGAGGCTCTTAGTGACAGCAAGAACCCCAACTAAGTGCATGGGCTCCATGGATGGAATTGACTCACTGCTGCTGTGTGGCATGACTGTGAGGCTGGCAGTGCGGTAGGAACAACCAGGCAGCTTGGCACTGATTCCTCTGACATACATAATGCACTCTCAAGTGAAGGAGCTTCTGTCCACTAAATCTTTCCTCTGTACCTTTAATTTTGTGCCTATTATGTGTTTTTCTGAGAGTTCCTTCTCTCTATTCCCCTTCCCTCTCCATTCCTCCCCTATGTCATCATTCCCTCTCCATTCCTCCCCTCTGTTACTCTTCTCTCTCTCCATTCCCTCCGTATTTCCCTTCCTTCTCCATTCATTTTGTTCCGATTCCCTCCCTGTTCCCCTTCCCTTTCAATTCCTCCACTATGTTCACTCTCCTTCTCCATTCATTATGTTCCCCTTCCTTTTCCGTTCCTTCCCTCTGTTCTCCTTCCCTGTACCCTTCTTTATCTCTGTTTCCCTTCCCTCTCCATTCTTCCCCCACGTTCCCCTTCCCTCTCCATTGTTCTCCTCTGTTCCCCTTCTTTCTCATTCCTTCTCTCTATTACCCTTCCCACTGTTCCACCTCCTCCTCCATTCCTTCTGTTCCCCTTTCCCTCTCCATCGCTTCCCTTCATGCCCCTTTCCTCTCTGTTCCCTCCCTTATGTGCCCCTTCCCTCTCCATTCCTTCCCCCCATACCCTGCTCCACTCCATCTCTCCTATCTTTTTCATCCTCTCATGCCGGCCTCGCCAGCTGTCGCTCTGCTTCCTGTACACACAGGCACTAACGACGATCCGAGTGCTCCAAGGCCATGTGGCCATCGCGGACTGATATACGATGCTGTCAGTGCTAATAAAGAGGATAAAGGAGGGGACCCATAAGGTTTCATCCGTCAAGGAAGCATGCCACAATGTTATCCGGACGTTTCCCTAAGCGGCATCTGATTCAGACGCAGCGCAGTCTATCGGCCTAATGACCACCTCAGATTAAAAGCATCACGGTCAATATAGGAATGTGATTTCTACAGCTCCCAGCACTGCTGTAACTGACTGCGTTGGGCCTTTCAGAGCAGTGATTGGGACACAGATCGGTGCTGTTTGTTCGTTAGAGTGATTCCTTTTAAGTGACCAGACACTGCCAAAGCGAGATGGGCCACACAGGGTTGAACCCTCAAGCATTGAATTTCACCCTCTGAAGAAATTTGTTTACAATAAGTGATACAAAAATGGCCTTAATGTAATAACAAAACATGTACAATGACTCATACAACAAATGCAAAACAGGCACAGTCCTCTCATTAATTTTGTCCAGCTGCCTTGGAAATACAACAGTTTACGTGACAGAAAGAGATCTCAAAAAACATCAGCTTTGTGCATCTTTTACAGGGGCGGCTAATCAACTTCTCAGTTTGGGCTAGAGGGACACCGGCACCAGCTGAAAGCTGATTGGTCCTGAGTGCCCCTCTTCTGTCACTCACCGATTCAAAACCTTATCAAAAATAATGCTGGCCCCTATATATGAATAATGGACCCTCTTTTGCCTCCCACCTCAAGACTGCCAGAATCCCCCTGGTCACTTAAATACAAGACAGTTTTTCGAATGGATTATTTACCAGTAGCATCGCTGCGCTTTTCCCCTCAGAGCCATGTGCCTGACAGGCTCAGTCAGCCACTCAGGTGACGTCATCCCCCCATGTTACCCCCAGGTGTCACTCACGTTAGGGGAGACTGAGAGATGGCTTAAGGCACCAGGCGCCAGCGCTTTGCGTCCGTCTCCAGGTTCCTGCCTCCCTCGCCACAGCTCTGACAGATAACGAGATGGATTGGTCCGCAAGGCCCGAAGTCTCGTACAATTAGCATGCCTTGGGACAAAATGGTGTGAGAGACGAAACATCGCTCTTACCCCCTGCTGGGCTTGTTGGCACTAATTAATCCAACTGAGACCCTTATGGCCACACCCACCAATCTGACAGGTCGCTATAAAAAACAGCAAACATAACCCATTACACCAGCAGGCTTTCTACCTACGCTGCCTTGGTTACGGTGCGCCCCCCACCGCCACCCCTACGCGTGGGAATGGAGTGCAGCATGGCATTGAGAGTGTATCTGGAGGCCAGGCTGGGGGGGGGTTACGTCTGTGTACCCATCCAAATTTCCTGTGTACGCAGCCAATATGGTTCTGTCTGTCTGGCCTTCTCACAATCCACTAATTCAGCACGACAATAAAACCCTTTCGTCTCCGCGGTAACTAATTGTCCTGACACTACTGAGCTATTATGGAAGAAGGAAACACTATGTAGATCACCCATAAGCATGATTGGGCCATATCACCCCCCACTCCACAGAACCAGGCCATTCCCTCAGGCTGACAGGCTGTGAATCAGAAGAAGAGCAGGGGCTCTGTGGGTGTCTGTGCGGCATCGCTAGCATGTTAAAGGAGGAGCAGGGTCTCTGTGCGGCATCGCTAGCATGTTAAAGGAGGAGCAGGGTCTCTGTGCGGCATCGCTAGCATGTTAAAGGAGGAGCAGGGTCTCTGTGCGGCATCGCTAGCATGTTAAAGGAAGAGCAGGGTCTCTGTGCGGCATCGCTAGCATGTTAAAGGAGGAGCAGGGTCTCTGTGCGGCCATCGCTAACATGCTAAAGATGGAGCAGGGGTCTTTTATACTCTCTGCAGCCCTGTCCTTAGCCAGTCAGTTAGACTCAGTCAGTGGATGACTCCCCATTACACCACAGTTTGAGTCCCTATCCTGACCCCCGCTCCGGAGTCGGAAGCTCCAGGCCCGTTCCAGACGGAATGCAGCCCAGCCTGAGCTTTCCCAGGAAGCCGCAGTCTGAGTCGCTGGCGGCTGTGACTCCCGCAGGTGATCGCAGCTACTGCCGCCAGCTGCAGCTCCGCTCCCCCGCAGTGCCTCTCCAGGGCCCCTGGCTGCGCTGATGAGGATAATGACGGGTGCTTGCTGCCCCCTCCCCCCATACATGTGTCTCCTTCTTCCGGCCTTTTATAATCAGGGTTATCAATGGCCCAGTTATCGAGTGTAACTAATGGATAGCTGAATACATTCCACTGAATTACTCCTCCTGCAATGAATCCGTCAATACATCATTAGTACTAGTGGTACTTAAGTGTGTAACGTTTTAAAAGATCCTTATGCCCTGTAGATTTGGAGGGACAGAGTCCTCTCTTAGCAAATGATGGGACGCAGCAACACAGCACAGGAATTCGCAGGTGATAAATAAAATATGCGTCCTTAACAAATTCCTTTTTAACTGATGGTTTGTTCCCTTCTTAAGCCAGAGATGTAGAGATTAATTAGTGTAATTGAGTTCTATTACCGAGGTCCTTTTAATTTTTTAGTACGTCTTGACTCTTGGCTTCAGATTTTGTCTTTTTAATCCTGAAGCTGGGAATTTTTTTCCAGGATTTTATTTCCTTTAAAAAAAGAGGTCTCATTTAGATGAGGGTTCCGGCACTTTGTGTGTCACCTTGTTACTGTGTAAAAAAATGCTTGATGGGCCGAATGGCCCCCTCTCGTTTGTAAATTTCTTATGTACTTATGTTCTTTTGTGTTTGCTTAGTTTTTATAGACATCCATTCATTCATCCATCCATTCCATGAGCAGTATGGGGTCACTCTGCGCCTGGAGCCTATTCCAGGAAGCATGGGGCACAAGATAGGGGAGCTTTTGTGTATCAAAGGGAATTCTATAAAAAGCCCTGCCTTTCTTCATTGTTTTTCTTGTTGGTGTTGGTGCAAACATCTTCCACCTAGAGAAGTTTCCCGATCCAGTCCTTGGGGCCCCAGGCGGTCCATGTTTTGCTCCCCCCTATCTCTGCAGCAAAAATGTGGACTGAATTGGGAGGGAGCAAAAAATGTGGACTGAATTGGGAAATATTGGCCTAGAGTATACTAATAATAGCCAATCCCATGTCAAAAAGAGGCAGCGCATAAGAACTACCCCATCCCAGTAAAACCATGGGGGGGAGAGTCCTCAGAGCATGTGGGACACTTATTCCCAGTCCCACAAAACCACAGAGAGCACTCATCAATGGCTAAGAACAAAGAACCATGGGAAGGGTCCAGGCTGTGAATGGAAATCACTCAGACCTCAGTACTTTTCCGGTTTTTCCATAGGATAAAACAACACACAACACGTGGGATAAATCATGGGGGTAAATGTGCTGTGGTCGGCCAACAGAGAAGGACACCCCCACGCAGCCACGTGACTGTACGGATTAACCACCCACGAGGACGAAGTACGCTAATTACGGCTACATGTGGGTAGCTGATTGGATGTGCCATAAATGGCCTTGGGCGTTAGAACATTAATTAGAGTATTAGGGAATTAATTAGCTCTGCTATTAAAGAGCAGAGGGTTTCAGCGACTTGCTTCATTCTGTTATTGTTACTCAGTTACTAAGTGGGCAGCAGTCTGGGTGAGTGGGTGTGTGGGGCATCTAAACGCAGCTCGCTTTCTGATGCGTGATTTCTGTGGCGGAATGTTCTGGCATGCCCGTGTGGGTCCGGCCTCCCCCCTCGAGGGGCCACGAAGCTCATGGAGAGTCCCGTCTGTGCTCCGAGTCCGCCTGCTTGCCAGATCCAGAACTCTCCTCACGCGGATCTTCCAGCTCTGGTGTTTTGGGACAGTGTGGACTGAAGGCCTTCCTGAGGTCAAATCTCACCCGCCAATCCCGGGAGCTTCACAAGCATTCCGTTCCGCTTCCCATTTTCCAAAATGCCAGATTGACCCTGCATCTGTGCCTGCTGGTGTAAGAGAGCAGCCTGCCTGCCCCCCCCCCCCCCCCCCACGTCTGTCAATAAATTTATTTTCCTCTGACTATGGAAAGACAGACCTGTAGGCATCAGCCCGTGCTGAGCTGCAGAGCGCCCCCTGCACTTACAACAAATTGATTTCATGAACTCACTCCTCCACCCCCGGGTGCCAGCCAGGAATTCCACAGTGCGACGTACCTCCCAACCCAGCAAACACCCAGTGTTCGTAAGCGCTGCTAGACCCAATCACTGTTTAATCGATCAACATATTTATTTTAAATCCTTTAAATATAGGCATGCGGGTGTCGGAAAAAGGGTCATGCAAGCATGAGGCACTCACTTGCTTTAAACAGAAAGCGAGATCCGGAACAGAAGGCTAATTGCACGTTTTCTGAGCTTTCACGCTAGCTCTGAATCGGCCCTTGCTCTCATTCGCACAACAGAGGTGACCGGGTGGCATACGGCTGTCAAAACCCCGCGAATGGACGGGCGCTGGGAAGCGCTGACTGGAGATACTGCAATGGGCGTTCATGGGAAGCTTCTGTGATGACGAATGCACCAGTTCATCGGTCTATCAGTCAAACAACACCATTCTTTAAAGTGACGCTTTCTTTTACTACAAAAAACTCTTTGGAAAACATCTGCGAGAACTGAGGATTCGAGAAACCAGAAAAAAAAAACAACGCCAGTAATGGTTTCATGACCCTAGGATAGATAGTAGAGCACAATTTCTGCAAGAAAAAAAGGAAGGCGGATATTTAATGCAGAGAAATCGAAAGACACGCCTCTTGCCAGCAGGTGATTGCAGGGCATCTGTGCCTTGCTGTAGAGTCAGCCTCAGGCGAGGCAGTCCATCCATTCTCCCAGCCCGCTGCCATTTAATTGCTGGACGTGCGCCTTTGAAAAAGGGCTAACTTCTCCCTGCGGCCGAGCTCTCAGTCACAAAGGCGGTCGCTGTAGAGTCACTAGGAGCTGAATCTGATCCACTTAACATCAGAGCTTCTTAATACTGTAGCTGCTTGATTTGCTTCAGGATGCACAATACGGCATCAGCTCGAGTAAAGTGACAGGTCCGTACGAGCTGCACGGAGAAATTGACGTCAACCCCAGTCCCCTTCCCCAGCCAGAAACACCGAACCGCTCTTAGGAAGCGTTGATCTCGGTTAAGAAGATGACCGGTCAGTAATGCTGCCATTATGCTGTTCAGCGTATGGCCACTCTTGTGTCAACAGTGACAACCAGGAACGCCTGGGAGGGAGCAACCAAATCTGAGTATGTATGCTGAGGTGGAACGTCTGTAGGGAGACGGAGCTGAGTGGGGCCCTGCACCCGGCTCTCCAAACGCAGCTGATTGGTACGCCTACTCAGAGAGTCCATTCCATGCCTCCGAACACTCACTGATATAGTCATGACTGCTAACTGCTAACAGGTTACTGCTAACAGCAGATGCCACCCTTCAGAATGACTACAAAGATTAATGGTTCTTCTACTTCTATGGTGGACACTTTGCTAAACCACCTGGTATATACGGAAGCTGGAACGCAAAACACAACACATATTCAAGTCTGTCTTTCACACATCTATAATGCAGGCGATAGAAATAAAATATTACTGTTCTTCAACTGTGTTTTGCACCTTAAATAAAGCTGAAAATGGAAGGAGAGCCGTGTTAATCTTCAAACTGCATCTGGAGTCTTCTTTCGGTACGGGATGGGTGGAAATTAGATTTTAAAGTGTGTCCCACGCTATAAAGTGTGTTGCTTTATCGCCTTAGGATGGTATAGCTATACATGGTACCTCATTTATGCATATCCTAAGCTATCTTATAATACAGGAAGTGAGGCACATATTGTTTTTGATAATGAAGGCGAAAGCACATGCCTCCCCTTCCTGGGCGAGAACCTCGAGTTGAAGCGGGAGGTCACAAAAGCAGACAAATAGAGATAGACTTTTTGCAAAACGACACAAAGACCAGTTCATTAAGTATTTCACAAATCTCATTAAATTACCACCGTTTGTCCCATAAGGCCATACTTAATATTTTAAAGTTTTTCAACCTCAGGCTATCAGAGGCATGCATAATGCATATCGCTAGTCAACAACAAGATTTTTTCAGCGGGTGCGTCAAGAGCAATAAACAAAAAGGTTCTTGCATTGCCCCATCTTGGTCTGCTTTGGACATCCAAGAAAAAGCCATATTAAGTTGTAAGGTTGCTTTTTCACATGTGAGACCTCAAAAGCCACCTGGTGAGGTCACCGAACCAAAAGGTGATGTCACCGATAGCCTGGTGCAGATGCAGTTGGCAACTCGATTTGAGCCTTTGATTCCCAGGGGAGGGAGCTGAACTTGACCGACAGATCAACCCAATAAAACATCCATCTGTGTTAAGGGGTCAAATACTATGGACTATGAAAATCGCTTCAAAGACAGTTTGTTTACCTAAAACTTTAAATGGAAAACATTTTTTACGCCATCTGAGGGAAATACAACTTACATTTTGTATCTCACTCTGAGGGTCATGGTGGAATGAAATGTGGATTTTTGTCAATATTTATCGTTGGTGTAAGAAATTACTTCTTGTCACTGGGCCCCTTTTTCTGATGTTAAGAATTTAACCTGATACTGGTAACCATTACAAAGATAGTACAGAAAAACATGGCGGGTGGTATTTTTATACAGTGCAGCTACATCTGTCAAGTTGGAGAAATGACATGATCAAACGGGCAGAATGTCCCTTTTTATGAAAAATACCATGGATGAGAATGTCCTATTTGTGGTGCTATTCCCCTTCTCATAACTAAAGCACTCTGCTTACGCACTTCAGAGAAATCATCCGCAAGGGTGGGACCACCCACCCACGCAGGACGTCCCCTCCGCGCTGGCGTTTTAGTCCCGGCCTGTCCATGGAGTGATACTAGGAAGCAAGGGGGGGGGTGTATATACTTCACATCTGCTCCTGAAGCTTTCAGAAACCTTGAGCAATTTGGAAGCCATACCAGAAAAAAAAATGCTTCACTGTTAAGGGTCAGAAGCACATTAACACCCACAGTAGTGGGATTAGCAGAGCCGAATGCAAGGAAATGACGCGATTATGCCGCCGTGAAATAACTGCACTGGACGGGATAGAACTTAAGCCGTTAAAGCTGCGATATTTCGTAGATAGGCTCAGTGGAGTAACTGGAAAGCACATCTAGAACAAGTGCTGGCCTTGTGAACTTGAAATTGTTGCGGATTTATAGCATTATGTAGGGGACAGTGAATGGGTATAGCAGGGAGAATAATGAAATGGTATAGCGGGGAACAGGGAATGCGTATAATGGGGAGAAAGAATGGGTATAGCAGGGAGAATAATGAAACAGTATAGCGGGGGACAGTGAATGGGTATAGCGGGAGGGGAGGCACTGAATGGGTATAGCAGGAGGGGGGGCAGTGTGCATTCTCAGCAAGGTAAGGGACAGACCTGGCGGAGGACAGAGATGGCAAGGCGGCTGCCCCGTTGCCTGGGGATGAGTGCAGCCCCTGGGATGCCCTAGGGCTACAGCCACTGCTCTGGCTGCTTTGCTCTCTAAAAAACATGTTTGTCTTCCTGGGATTCAGATCTCCACACCGCAAATGCTGTCCCAGGACAGCATGAAACGCTGCATACTTCAGGGAGCTGGCGGAACGCAGAAGAGCTCATCTCCATGTGGGTCCAGAGGGGCCCGGGGCCGCTCAACCTGAGCATCAGTCACAGGGCTCTTGTTACGCTTCAGAGTGATGAATACTGGGGCTCTCTGGGCAACAAAGTTACAGCACAACCCTGTACTAGGAAAGCTTAGTGTAAATTCTGATGGATGTGTGCTAATATATGCAATTCCATAGATAGCAACAGTGATTACATATTCACCGGTTAAAGGTTTGTTTTAAATGACAGAGGTTACTTAAACTTGACGTGCCTTTTTAGGAATTTGAGCAATAAAAATTTAGGGGTTACAAATTCTGTATAGCAGCTATGCAGCTGTTTTTCCTCTAAGACTGATCTGAGGTTTTGCACAATGGAAATGTATGTCAAAACCGATTCCCGTTTGTGTCGCTGTAAAGAGCGGATTTCATTTTTAAAGAATGGCTTTGGCTACCGCTAATGAGAGCGAAATACATTGTGATCTTGGCCCCTGGGCGATGGGGAGCCTGTACCTACCGCTGAAGATCTCCCAAAAGCTGCACCTGTGCTGCATTAAAAACTTTGCTGACATACGGACAGTGGGCCTAACTTGGAACCCCTCCTTCCTGAAAAAGCACCAGCTGGGGTTTGGGGGGCCGTATTCTAGTATATGTACAGACACGTGAAAAAAATAGGACAGCCATTAAATATTTAGTGCTTTATTAAGAAATATCAACATACCAGTGTTAAATCTTCTTTCAAATTATATTTGTAGATAAAGGTGATGTAATTGCAGAAGGGTTTTCCCCATTCTCCAATGCAGAATTCCTTAAGCAGCGTGATGTTTGAAAGCTGTCTCGTGTGCACGGCCCTTTTCAAATCACCCCACAGCATCACAATAAGATTTCAGATCGGGGCTTTGATTTAGCTATTCCAGAACTCTCCTTTTCTTTCTTCTAAACCTTAAAACATTCTAGATTTACAGGAATGTTTTGGGTCATTGTTAGGTTGCATGGTCCACCCCCATTTTAGCTTCAACTTCCATACAGATGAACTCACACTGTCCTCAAGCACCCTCTGATACGATGAAGAATTCATAGTGGATTCTATGATGGTGAGCTGGCCAGGTCCTGCTGCAGCAAAGCAGCCCCACACCATGACATTTCCACCCTCATGTTTCACAGCTGGTATGAGGTTCTTTTGCTCAAAATCATGTTTACACCAAACATGTCCTCTGTTACTGTATCCAAATAATTCAGATTTAGATTCATCTGTCCAAAGCACAATGTTCCAAAAGTGTTGGTCTTAGTCTAGGAGGGTCTCTGGCAAACCTGGTCTGATATTTTTTTGACAGCGGGGGTTCTCCTTGCACACCTCCCATGTAAATCAAACTTGTGCTTGTGCTGATGGTAGATGCATGTACTTTGACATCAACTGTGGCAAGAGTTTCCTGTATGTCCTGTGATGACATTTTATAGGATTTCTTTCAACATCTTGCAGTTTGCTCTTTGGGCGGAACTGACTAGGACAGCCTGCCCTGGCCATTTTAGCAATTGTTTTAAATGTTCTCCACTTGTAAGGTATTTTACAGACAGTGAAATGGCTGATTCCAAACTCTCTTGAGAATTTTTATATCCTTCCCAGACTCGTATGCATCTACAATCATCATTCAAAAGGCCTCAGAGAGCTCTTGGGATCTCACCATAGTGATACCACTCACTTCAACAATCAAGAGCAAACTAGATGTCTGAGGTGTAAATAAGACAGGCTCCACGAAAAAGCTGTGTAACGAGCTAATCGTTTTCACCTGAAATGCACCTGAACCTAATTCTAGGCATTTAAATAGCAATGAATGTGAGGGTGTTCTATTTTTTTCCTCAGTAGAAATTAGCATCTTAGTTAATTTCTTTTGTTAAATAAGCACATTTGTTTCCTGTTTTTGCATAGGTGATGCAATTACATCACATTTATCTATGGATATAATTTGAAAGAAAATTCATTATTGATATGTTGATATTTTTTAATAAAAAACTAAATATTTAATGGGGTGTCCTATTTTTTCCCATGGCTGTATACTGAACACTTTAAAGACTTTTAGGGAAGTGAATGACTTTTTCCACTGTATTTTGGGGGGAAAGACACAGAGAAACAGATGTTTCTAGAACAATTAAAACTCAATTTTTCATAATTTCAGATTTTTTAAAAGCTAAGGTCAATTTCTAACTAGGCTGGCCCTTCGGTTCACTTCCAGATGGACAGCGTATGCTCACTGCAATCCGCAGTGTCAGAGTCTGCTGACTCCTCCAGTGCTTTATCTCCATGTGGGATGAAGCCTCACATGGATGCGAGACGTCCACAGGCAGCGACCACAAGGACCGTATCCCCATGACCTTGACTGTACTGAATCAGCTAGTATCCTGGTAGTGTGTGAGACATCCAACTGTATAAGCCAACCCGCATGGGTTGCTACGGGTAACAAAGTCAGCTAGACAGAGATGCTGTTTTCGATGTGTGTTTCTGCTAAACCATTTACAAATGCGAAATTCAGTTAATGAATTATACTGGAGCCTCGATCCCACCAAAAGGACCCTGTGAATCGTTACCCTCCCCACTACTTTTACAGAAAAGCTGAAGACTTTGTGCAAAAGGCACAACCTGATATTAAAATCACATAAACAGACTTTAACGGATAAGACGCCTCTTCCAGCATGAACCAGGACCTCCCCGCTTCTGGCCCAGTAAGGGCATTACGCAGAATCGCCAGCTCATTTCTGGAAGGGCGCTTGTGAGGCCGCATGGGTGAAGAGAGGTGGCGGGGGGTGAGGGGTCAAAGGTCATGCGGGAACTCAGCAGTCTCGAGGAATATTATCCGGGCAAAAACATCCGGCTGTATGAACGGCCAAGATGTGAAGAAAAAAGGGATGAATTATTCACGTGGCTTTGAACAAAAGGGGCAGCGATGGAGCCCGATGATCAGGATCAAAATGAAATAATAATCATTCAAACAATGCATTATGGATCAATGGAGTCGGGGAAATGCGTGTTTTTCACTTCCACTTAGACATCGTCGTCAGATGCATTTAAAACGTTGATAGATGCGTTCAGATTAAACGTTAACCTCTGCTGAGGACATGCAGACCATTTACGTGTCATGTATCTCCTTATTCCGGCTGCATCGAACCCGCGAGTGATGTTTCCTAACAACATCCAGCGCTCAGCCACGCAAGAGATGGAGCATTCAAACTTTTTTTTTTCCAGCAAATGCACGAGGATTAGCAGTGCACAGATATCCATCCCCCGGTTCTTGCTTTCCCTTTATGCCTCAGGAATCCGGGGGTGGAGCCCTGTGACAAACAAGCTGATGCGGCCAATCAAAAAGAGCCATCTGCAGACCCCCCTCCGCTCCCAGGAGCTCCGAGGCTATTGGCTGGTCTCTGGGGAGAGGTGGGGGTTGCTCAGTTATTAATGACCGCTGAGCGGGCAGCACCATGTCCGTGTGACAGCTGATCGGGTGAGCGATGCGCCACTAACCGCCGTGGAGGAAGGAAGGGAGGAGGAGGAGGGGGATAAAAAGCAGCTCGCCGCGGTCGCCTGCAGTGGAGCGCGCGGCTCTGGCCAGGCAGAAACAGATCAGCGGCACAGGAAGCGGGAGCAGCACTGTGACCGGCACCAGCACCACCAGGAGGGACGTGTGTCGGCGAATACAGATGCTATGGAGAGCAGGAGGGGCACGGATAGCAGCGCACACGGTGGGGATTAAAGGAATACAGGCAGCTCCATGTGCCGGGAGGATCTGCGGAGCCGGTGAGCCCCGTCTGCCGCCGCAGCCGTTGCCTTCAAAGAGGGTTTTTGGTCGAGGTGCGTTAATGACGCAGCTTTCCAGCAAGTTCCTCTAATCGCTCTTAGGGGATTGATGTGTGTGTGGGGGGGGGGGTGGGATTGATGGGGGGGGGGGGTGCAGAGCGGGGGGGCAGAGTGGCGGGATGGTCCGCCGTCGTCCGCGGTGAGCCGGCAGTGGCAGAATCCTCCGGTGGTTCACGGCGCGGACACGCACACGCATGCCATCCCGCTCACCCGCAGACCGGGTTCAGGTTTCCTGGAGATCGCGTTTATTTGTTGTTTTTTTTTTTTTTGATTGCGACGATGGAGGATTGAGAGCTGGGGGGTTTGGGGGGGGAGGGGGATTCAGCATACAAGGCACACAGAACCGAGGGCTTGCTTGTTCCAGCGCCAGTGTTAACAACCGGGAGCGGATTAAGATCCGCTAAAGGGAGGGGGGGGGGGTAACACCGGTCGCGGGGCCGAGTGCTGGGGGCACGTGCTTCATCCTTGGAGGTGAATTGGCCGCCCAGGCAACCGGGACTAGCTCCCCCTCCCTCCCCTCACTTGAATCACCCTGTTGCAATCAGCAGAGCCCGCCTTGGCATGCGGCTCACCGGGCTTTGCGCAGCACGTTAAATCTCGCCTGTTTACTCCCAGAGTGTGACGACAGGGGAGCCATCGCAGCGCCTTCGTAATTAACACTGTCAGTTCGGCGCGGTGGCTAGGACGCTCAGGGGCTCGCTCCCGATCCCTGGCCCCGCATACCGTGCCGCGGCTTTCTCTCACGTGCTCAGCTCGCTCGCCTTCAGGGACCCGCAGGCGTCAGCCTCCACGGGGCCATGAAGGGTTAAGCGGCGTGACCGATGCTGTTCCTCGCAGGGCTGCTACGTCTATCAAGTCCAATGGACACAAGGAGCCAGGAAAGCAATGTTTCTCCATCCGCCGGAAATGGACCCAAACAGACCCACTCTCTTAAAGATGCCATACATTTCGGTGAAGGGTTTGCTGACTTCATCCTTTGGGCCCCGCAGTAAGAGACTGGATGCAAGCCAACACATGGTACAGGTTCGAGATCCTGATCCACCCCCACAACAAAGAGAATGCCGGGTCACCATTGTTGCTGCGGATGCAGTTTGGCGGAATTGCTGGTTCTTGTCTTCCCTGTTGTGTCACTTCCGTCCGGCCTTGTCTCAACTCTACCACTCTCGCCGATCATGTAGCCAGAGGTATGACTGAGTCGGCCCGCTGTCCCCAGACTGTGGGGATAACAAAGTGGCTGTGCTTGAAAGGGCAGCCTAGCTGATTCTGCCGTGGAGCAGAGGCGACGTTTGACAGGTCGGCGGCCATCATGGCCAATCGCTGCCCTTTAGATCCGAACCTCCCGTGTCATCAATGCCCGATGCATTTGTGGCTTACACAGATTTCCTGTTTAAAAATATAAGGCAACAGATTATTGGAGGGAACTAGAGCACAGCCATCATGTGGCAGCCAATGACATCCAAATAAAAAAATGTTATGTAGGTCACAACAAAAGACACACAAGCCTTTAAGGGCTAAAATGTGCATGTCGGGGGGGGGGGGGGATTAGTATTCCTTGAGTGGTGTTAAGGTTTATCGGATACAATCCAGCCAAACCCACCCGCTGTGGACCCTGAAGCACCCTCCCCATCGTCGGGGGCTTGACGCTCCGTGTTTATCCCGTTCCTCTCTTTCTCACCAGAAGGAACGGCTGTGGCGTTTTCGGGTTCATAAACGGCGAAATGGAACAGAAAAGCACAACTCCACCCCCCGCTTACCCCCCCCCCCAAGACTTGCGTACAGAGCTGCCTTGAAGGCGTCTGCGCAGGCGGGCGGCAGACGGACAGCCGGAGAGAGCGGCATCATTTTAAATAAATAAAAAGGGCTGACAAGAGGAGCACAGGGTGTGTGTCCAGAACTTTACTCCCAGCGACACACACGATATAAATTACGATAGATATCCAGGGCCTTTAAGCACAGAGTTGCATAAAGACAGAGTTTACAAGGCAGGGTGCACTCGAGAGCGATACTGTAAAATGTATATATGCCGCACACACAGAAGCGGGCTGACACACACAGCAGCCCCGCTACAAAACAGCCTCAGATATGGATGCTTTCTGCTACACAGAGCTTTCAGCCGCTGCCAGCACGGTGACAGGTGACTCTGAGAAGTTCCCACACTTGCACTCGAAGACGGGGGAGGTGAGCAGCCTGAAAATTTATAACCGGAGCCGCCCCACCAATGGCGTATAAAGGTGCTGTCTCCTCACCTGCCTGCAACCTCCTGACCTTTTGGCAGGTGGCTGCAGGCCGCGCTGTAAGGATGCATATTCTATCTGCAGCCTATATACTGGAGATGAGGGGTATATAGAGATTGGAAGGCCCTTCCAACGCCCACCGTTAATAACCAGCTGACGATTCTGCATCATGGCCACCAAAGAGGGCCTGCCAAACGTTCAATCGTGATGTGTGGACAAGAGGACTGTGACCATCCCCCTCCACCAGTGCATGCTTTTTTTTAATCCGGTCTCTCTTCGGGAGGGGCAGGGGGAGCTGAAAACCAAAAACCTGTGGGGTCTGACAGCTCAGCATCGATTCCTAATTAATTGTGGACTCTGCGCTTGTTTGTCAGCAAGCCAGAGCAGGTGTAAAGCAAGCATCCCGCGCAAAATTTCATTATGCGCACTCCGTGGGGGCCACGCTGTTTAACTCTGCCTCACCCCCCCCTGGGGAGGGGGGGGGATAAAAGAGGAAAGCTAAATGGTAAATCAATATTGTGGGGGCTGTGAGGGTGGGCTCATTTATGGCACCGCCCCCCTGGAAATTCCGCCAATGCCCTGGTGGTTGGCAGCTTGACAGACTTTCATGGCCACCATTTAGCTAAAGAACGGGGGGGAAAGATGTAGGCGGGGACTTATCGCTGGAGGACAGGGGTAGGAATCAATCACATAGTGTAAGTGGGGTAACGATATTCCGTGTTTTAGCCTATTCTGAGCACAATCTATTTACTGATCAGGAATAGAGGGATTTAGCCTGAAGACACAGTCTTCAATGCACTAGGGTCAACCTTCAACAATACACTCCAGAGAGACATCACGCAGAGACTAAGACAGTCACCTTTTCACAAGTTGAAAACACAAGAAAAAAATTATCCTATTTAGAATATCAAAGAAACGAAACATGTTTAAAGTGATTTTAACCAGTTATATATGTTTCCTTAAAATGGCTTTAATCCTAGTTGCAGGATAGCTACTAATCTTTCAAGGAAACGTATATAACGAATATTTAATAAAGCAGAGACAGCTACTAATCTATTACAAAAACCCACTAACAATTTACTATACTCTGTGTGAAAAGTTAATAGAAAACACACACGCACACGGCCTTTTCAAAATGCTTGCATTTATTTTTCACTTTATTAATCAGCTTTTTCCTTACATTGCTAACACTGCAAATTAAAATGAAAATAAAAAGGTACGCTTGGCTTTACACAGAAGGTCCCGCATAATTGGAGGAGTCATGATATCAAAACATTACATTTTTTCTCCACGGTTCCTGCTACCTCAGGACTAAGGCTGCATAAAGAATAAGCGCTTACAAGTTAAAAAAAAATATAATAGCAATCTCTGGATTATTTATTGTGAGTGTGAATAATTTCTCCAGGGTAACTTTTTTTAGATCTTTTTTAGATTTAATCATCAAACTGTTAACACCTAGTTTTCTTCCTTTAATATAATAATATGTGTGTACAGTATGTGTGCATGATTTACGATTATGTAGTTCCAATAATATACTTGCGCTTGTAGTTTTCAGGGCAAATTTGATTACGTTTCATTTTCAGGTCCGAATCCTCTTGCCATACGGGAAATAAAACACCCTCTAAGGTTATTCTGACGGAGGATTCCAATTGTAGCGGGAACAAGGGTTGAGGCAGCGGCACGCCGTGTGTCATAGAAGTGACCCGTTAGTCGTTGCACATTGTTGACCGTCTGTCCACCATGACACTTTTATTGAATGACAGCGACCGTTCAGCTTCCGAGTGGATGATTTCACCCCAAGATACTTGCAGTCTGTATGTATGGTATCGCAGGCTTGTACAAATCTCTTTAGCGTTTTGCTAAAGAGATTTAGCATAATTTATTTTGCCCAAGGGTACAAAAGCAGAGAGCTCCCTCTGGGGAGTCCGAGAGCATAATCACCGCTCTGCCATCTGCCCTGCTGTGTGTCCTAGCAGGAAGGATGGCGCACTGCCTTACTGTGCCTAGACCACACTTCATTCCTCTTCACTCAGCCATTCTTATTGGCGTGATTAAAATCTGTCATTGTCCATCTTCAGACCATTCCTCGGGACGTAGATCTAAGACGAGCACAGTCCTTGTTTGCATCTGTACGTTGAGTCCGTTTTTGCTGGCTAAGTGACCTTCCTGAAATGAATCGGGAAGGACGATTCCCACGCAAGTAGAGAAAGCCAATCAAACCACCTTTGCTTCATGGGGGCATGGAAAAACATTAAATCCCCCCTGGCTTGTTCCAAACTGCCATTAGGTGACCCCACCTCCTCACCACCTCCAGCTCATAGCCATCTCCGCTGCAGATGGTTAAGATGAATCCCTCGAGAGAGGGGGGGCATGGGATGTTATCCCCATGCCTCCCCAGACTGCTATCAGACTGCCTCCTCAAATTCAATCTGCTTGGCAGTACCATGCCATAGTCATATACACGAACGAGAATAATATTACATTTTGCCCTCTCTGAAACTGTAAACTCCATAGGTTATAATTTACCCATTTGTCTTCCACAGCCTCTTAATATGGCTTTTAATCCATCCATCCATCCATGCATCTCCCATAAGTGCTTATCCAGCAGTGGGTCACAGAAGACCTGGAACCTATCCCAGGAAACAGGATAGGAAACAGGGGACGCCCTTGCCAGGATGCCCGCACATCGCACATTCCACCCTGTGGCCAATTCAGAGATACTGGTACACCTAAATGGCATTTGGGAAACCTGTGCAAATACGGGGAGAGTAGTTTGCACACAGAGATCTGGGGCAGGATTACATGCCTTTCCCTGGAGGTGTGAGGCTGCAGGGCTCACCGCTTAGCCACCGCGCCTACGAATACATCATCATATATTAGCATGCTAGCAATCCACCGTGTCCAAGGCAAAGCTGTTAGCGGATTAGTGCAAAAGGCGCCAAGCAGGCGAAGCAAACTCTTGATTGATTTAGCCTGAACTGCAAGGACCCATGTGCTAAGCAGCAACACATGCTAATTTTGCAGGTACACAATGCTCCCGTTTGCGATGCACCATAGGCAGCGCCCAATTGCATCAGTGACTATTCCATTGCTGTCGAATACCACGCTTCTGCCATAGTGGTGCCGCGATGAGCGTGTGATGCAGGTCATTCATCTCTGGGTCTCATTTGCTCTAGTGTTACCTACGTGTCTCTTCAGAAACATTCAAGGCTTACGTAAGATATCACTTCTTCCATAAGATGTTTTTCACATTTGCAGCTCGTCTTTTTTAAAACTTAGGTAAAGTTGCTCAGTAGCTAAAGTTAGCTAGGCAGGGTTACAGTGGGCAGCACTGTTGCCTCACACCTCAGGGGGCTGGGGGATTTGAATTCCGCCCACATTAGTGTGTGTGGAGTTTGCATGGTCCCACTGCGTGGGTTATGTGTAGTTGCCATAAGATCAATTGGTGTCCTAAATTCCCAGGATAGGCTCCAGCCTATCCCAATGACCCTTCAGCACACAATGAGTTTGAAGATGGATGGATGAATTTACTCAATTGTCTTTTGCAAGAGTTCTAGAATTCCTACAATTACAGACAGTCATTTGAAGCAGATGATTTGCAATTGTTCACATCTACCAGACTATCTGCTTGGTTGACTGGTGATCAAATGTGCCCTCGCCGCGTGAACGACAGAATCATAATTTAGACGTTTTTCTCTTGAATGGACACACAAGCTACTGGGCACATACACATAATTATTATGACATGTTTGCCTCTTGGGGAGCTTGGCATTTAATGGAGATTTAACTAATTTTGCAGGCTCATAAAACAGCAGAATTGATTTCGACATATTCCAGTCTGATTCGCAATTTCTGATCAGGCTGAAACAATTAATATGAGCTGTCTGCAATATGGAGCAAGTTGGGCAAGACATGTGTGTTCTGCCGATCCACTAAGATGGGAGAGGTGACTATGTGCTCAGAAATGATGCAGAGAAGTTATTGGGTGAAAGTTTGGTTCTGTAATAGTTACTTGTCCCCACAAGACTGTAAAACATGTGGCCCATCTTTTTCATATCATACTTTGCTGGACAGCGAAGACCCCAGGACTTTATTTGTGTCCTGCACTGCTAAAGTAACAATAACTGGTACATCCATTCAGCCTGAATGGTGCTCCATTAGCGTTTTCATCATCACGTGAAGGCTGCATTTTCCTGGAGCCCTGTATCCCAGGAGTGGGACGGCAGGTCACGCCATCAGTCATTACAGCGTGATAAGGAGCCCTTTGCACACTGGCCACCTCTCCTGACTTTGTAGGAAAATGCAAAAAACTGCACTTTGAACCACTTTAATGGGGCAGTCTGGAGTCAGGAGCACTCAGTCTTTAGAACCAGATTCCTCTGAAAGGGTTTAAATTCTTAGCGGCTCAGATGAGCTGTCTGCAGCTTTTTTTTTCTATGTCATAAATACAGGCAATTCTTTTTGGATTTTACTGTTTTCCCAACTAGGGCCACTTGTCTCCACTTCAGAGCTTTCAAGGTGCCTTAAAGTTCACTGCATTCTTAGGTTACAAAACAGTTGACGGGGTGGGTCTCAAGTAAAAGTTCAGGCAGAACACGCAGTGTTGTCATCGGAATGAATGTGCTGCAAGACTCATCACATCCCAGATCCATAACCTCTGTAAAATCGAAGGATCTGCAAACTTTCACCAGAAGCTCGGGTTGAAGATGAAAGACAGTGTCTATGATCCATTCCAGGAAAACGAAAAGGTAATTCATTGTGTAATCAGCATTTCTCTGCTTGCAAAGTGATGATGACATATAAGTAATGGAATCCCTGCATCACTAAAGCTAAAAAAGAAAATATCACTTTTTAATTATATTATATTTTGTATTTTAATTATATTCCCTTGTTTTTTGCACATTACAGAAAATCAACATTTATTGCATCAGTGATGAGTGTCGAGGTTTTTGCATGTCCCCTCCCATAGCTCATTTGTGTCAAAACAAGTACATTTTAGAAATTTGCGCTACAAGCTTCGGGATCGGATGCAAAAACAGTGTCAGCTACACCCCTACCAGGAAAATGGATGACGTGATAATTAGCGGATATGCACACATTACCATAATAGATGTGGAAGTGAAGAGTGTTGTGTGAGGTGGGTTACAGAGAGTTCACTGCATTTTATTGAGTGGGCGGGGCTAGAAATGGCATATGGTTGCTTTTTTTGTATTTTTAAACAGCTGGTGGATCACAACATAAAATGTGGTCTTTCCACGTTCCTAAAGAGCCTGAAAGCAAACAAAAAAGCCGCATTTGCCAGCGACCTTCGAGCAAGTACAGTGCAGTGCAAGGTGATGCAGTGTCGCGTCTCGCGTTGCGTCCTTCCTGTTGTTGTCACATCGGCAGCAGCAGTAATGGCATTTCCATCGGCACAAATGTATCAGGAAACACATCTGCAGCACATCTGCGTGGATAAAAAATGGTGATGCTCCCCCAGAGTCAGCAGCAGCTGCCTCCGTAGACCACAGTGCCCCCTGCAGACATGCACAGCCGCTCCCAGTTGGAGCCCGTTCGCGTGAATTGACCTCGGGTGATTTGATTAATCTTTACCCAGTGCCCTTCCTGACACAGCTGTCCCAAAGCGCTTAAAACGGAGATTTAGCGAAAAAGAACTTTTCAGGTTGGTTGGACACCAATTAAAAAGAGACTCATGTGAATCCATAGTAATGGTTAGCCAATGTCATGCAACATTTGTTATATACTTTATATATTCTATAAGTATGTATATACTAATGTTTCCTGAAGGTTCAAGATAGTTTTTTTGGCATTCACAATAAAAAGAGGAGAAAGGATGCTTGAGCACGGAACTTACAGCATATTTGTATTGCCCAGCTTGTTCAGAATGGAGATTTTTGCTGTGAAAAATAGCAGCTATACTAATAGACCCACCTATATCAGTACCAGGGAAAAACAGAAACGACTGGATATATAAATTTGCTTGATGACGCACCGTCCTAATGAAGCCAGAAGGGTTAGGTTAAGCAGACGACTGGGACCAGGAGACAGAGACCGAGCCAAAGATGTAAGATGTTCATTCTGGAAGCCTGAGATGTTCCCTGAAGCGACAGCATGCTGACTTTAATCCATCCATCCATCTCCCATAACTGCGAATCCAGCCATAGGTCATGGCAAGATGGGAGGCTGTCCCAGGAAGCACAGGGCACGAGGCAGGGGACAGCCGGGCAGGATGCCAGTCCATCCCAGGACATGCATGCAAACACACTCACACTAACGTGGCTAAGGGTAATTTAACGACATTATTTACTATAATGGCCACTAGAGGAAACAGGAGCACCGGGGTGAAATCCCTGTAAACACAGGGAGTAATATCCAGCAACACACACAAGACCTTAACCGCTACGCAGCCCTGACTGCAACTATAAGCAATAAAATAAAAATGCCAAAAGTCTTGTATTTTAGGTGTTTGATTGCAGTCACAGATTTTCATAAAATTTAATTTCCCCTTTTGGGGACTGAAAAAACTGTCCCCACAATGTCAAAATAACAGGTTTTTATCACATTGTGGGGACCAAATATATACCCCCCCCCCCCCCCCCACACCCCACCACAACCGGCCCACGCCCAACCACAGAGTCCTTCAGCCCTAACAACCATCCTCTCCTTGTTCATCTGACTTCATCTTCACCCGCCCACAATGGCACGCAAACAAAGCTCTCCACCTGTGAGCGGCATATCCTGTTTTGAATTAGTGCAGACAGGCACCCCTGCTTTTTGTAGGCAGGCACGGCCTGGCTCTGCCATAAGCTCCTCCACCCACCGTGACAGCCAGCTTGGCTTCCCCCACGGCCGAGTGCCCCGGCGTCCTTGTCCGAGGAGCAAGCGCTCTGGCTTTGCGCTGTGAGGCAGAGAGCCGAGTGGGAGGGAGAGAAGGAGCTTGCGGCGTGTCGCTATCCTCCTGCTCCGGCCCTCATCTCAGCCGCAGTTCCGGCCAAGAGAAACTGTTTATCTCAAAGGAACAGGGGTCACATCTCCCCCACCCCCAACCCAGATACGCGGTGATGTACGAACATGTACTACTGACACGTCACTAGGCCACATATTTGCTAAGGGAAGCTACACAAGTACCATCTGCTAAGGGAATCTATGCTAGCCCAATGTGCTATGGGAAACTATGCTAGTATCATTTGCTGATGGAAGCTACGCTAGAACTGTTTGTTAAGAGAAGCTATGCAAGTAAATATTTCTTCATTTAACTGCTAATCTTTAGCGTTAAATTAGCCCCTAACTGCAGACACATTAAGGGGGCAAAGGTTTACAAAAATGATCTGATGAACAGCACAGAGGTCTGCGATTTTAAACAGATATTTTAGTCCATCCATCCTCCATAATGGTTTTATCCATTACCGATTCTGCAGCCTATCCCAGGGGCACAGGGTATAAAGGAACGAATGGAAAGGATACCATTGGGGTTCAGGACAAACTCACACACAGTCACACACTCCGGGCTGTTTAAATTCTCTAATTCACCTAAACCACAGCACTTTGTGTGGACTGTGGAGACCCGAGTACCCAGAGACACGAGCAGCAGGAGACCAAGGACAGGAAATGACGCTTCTCCTCCGAACTTAGCTCGCTAGCCACACCCGTAATGCTAGAAGATTCCATCTAATGGGTTTGTTGGTGTTATCGCCATACAGCGAGGGGGCATTTTTGCACTCAAAGTCAAGACATTAATCTGAGCATCAATGGAGACTGCCGACCGAAGCGATTCCCTGGAGGCGCGGTGCTTGTAGTATGGCGGTGGTCATGGTATGATTGCACAGTCAGTATAGCGGCGCTCGTGGGACGATTGTATAGCAATATGGCGCTCCACTCCTTGTCCTTCATCAATAATCCTTTTGGCCGCAACAACTGCTGCATGGCTACTTTAGCGTAACTAATGGGATGCTTGTGTGTTCAGTTGTTTGTTCATCTGTCTGTTTATTTTCTCAAACCTTTTGGAGGGGGAACCAGTGCTTTTTCTTGTTGGGTACTGAATTTTGTATCACTAGGGGAAAAAATGGGACAATAAAAATTCAATAAAACGAAGATCTTAAAGGGATGGGTTGCCTAATGGACTAAGTTAGTGTACCTTTAATAGAAATACCAGACTATACTATGACTTTCCTGGGATTAGGCCTTTGAAGGATCATCAAATTTTAGACTATTTTCTATGAATGATAATCCTATAACCCTTTTAAAGTGGTTCTGTACCACCAGACAGACTGTTCCATACACCAAAATAATGTGTACTATCCTTACTACTGTACAGAAATCATAATGTTAAAACAACCATTTTTAATTAACACAAAACTAAGAATGTCGTATGATAGCTGGTGAATGGGAGCCCAAATAAACAGAGTGATCCATCAGAACCTTTGTACAGCCGGTCATGTAAGTACCAGCAATTCTGTTTTTTTCCTAGCACACCCTCGTCTTGTTTTATGAAGCCTAAAATAAAGAGATTTTTTGGATAATTTATTTTAATTTCTCCCCAAACTACGTTACCTGGATTAAAGCAATAGTCATATACTGCTGTGGCTGATTTTGGCTGAGGATCATAAAGACCTTGTGTCAGGGTCCCAGATCAAAATAGACCCCAGCTGGGCATCAAAGTAACCTTTTGCTAGCCCTGATCATGGTGGGCAACCCTCAGCATGCTAGTCTTCACACAAGCTGTGCCCTGTATCAACCAGCCTTGACCAAGCCCTTCCTCTGATTTCTGTGAATTCACATTGCTCTTTTTTTTCCCCTTCAGATGTGCTTCCCATTTCCCATGTTTAACATTTATGTACAGATATAGAATTATGTTTCAACAAAAAATGTAACTGAAATGTAAAACAAACATTACCCAAGCTGGGTTTATGTTTCCAAATCATCCAACACACCTTACAAAAAAAAAACACGCACACACAAGCCAATAATACACTAATGCAGTAAAGAACAGATATTAAATAAGTGAAAAGATACAGTAAAGGCAAAATATTTTCAGTATAATTTGCCCTTTTGCATTAAATGCTTCTGTAAACTCCATGTACTGTATCTCAGATATAGACCAAATTTATGTTGAGAGCCACCTTTATTCGAAAACCTAGTTTTTATTAGCTATATTTACTGTTTATCAGTTGTGTACATTTTAAAATGTAAGAAAATAGCTAATAAAACAATATATTTTTGGGAAGGAGGACACAAATGCTTAATTTTTTAAGTGAGGAGAAAAAAAATGTCAAGGACTTTTTTTCCACTTCTTTTCATATCTGGTAAATAGACATATGACATCCAGATGATTGATTTGACAACTGACCAATCAAGCCTAATGGACAAAGAAGCCAGATGGATCTAAACCACTGCACACGGGACTGGGACATCTTGTTCCAGGGCACTGGTTCACATCCCTGGTCCATGGGGGGGGCGGGGGAGTTCAGCCGGAACCCTCTGCTTGATCACTCGACTGTCCTGTGCTGCCAACTGAATCAATTTGGCCCGGTTCCTCCGGGCTGAGGCTGCTAGCATCTTACCGAGAGCTGTAAAATTTGCAGAAGGTGCGACCGGTTTTGAGTTTAGGGACTGGGAAGAGGCACTGTTCCAGAATTTTCCCTTTAGAAAGCAGTCATTCAAAGATCACTAGCTCATGCTCAGTATAACAATAAATCTTTGCTACATATTTAAAAATCTCCTTTTGATTAATCCAGGTTCATGTAAAATTATTCTATATGAGGCAGTGTTGACTACTGCTAGCTTTTGCATTCATGTACTTTGAAGAAAACTGTAAATGTACTAAAAAGTTCAAAACGTTCAAAGTGTTACTGTCAGTACTCCTCCCACTCTGCAATGAAATGCATTCACATTTTTGTTTTCTTTGTTTTTTCCTCCTCAAACCAGATGGACAAGTGATAGAAGATACTAAGGACAGAAGCCTCAACAATTAATCCTGTTCAGAGAAGCTCTTGCACTTAGCTCTTCCATGGGCTCGCTGCCTCTACTCTTTGAAGGACGAGACGACCTTCATGAATTCACTACGCATGACAACCTCATGTGAGACCGCTGAAAGGTTTCTCCGCTCAGCCGAGGAAAACGGCACCACCGACTGGGACACTGATCAGGGGGAAATGTCTGTGGCATCGCCTCGGTAAAAAATGGCTCCCCTCTTCCTGAAGTTAACGGTAGCAACCGTTGATTCTCTAAGCACCAGTTACAAGCTAAGGAAAAACGGGGCCAAAATGAAGGACATGGCATTTGTGTTCTGTCTCATTATGGGAGTCGCTATGACTACTGTACTTCCTGCAACAGAGGAAGAAGCCAGTTGTCCCCAGTCATGTGTTTGTGAAATCAGACCATGGTTCTCTCCAAGGTCTGTTTATATGGAAGCCCCCACTGTTGACTGTAATGATTTAGGACTCTCTGTTCTACCAGAAAAATTACCAGCGGACACACAGGTATTACTGCTACAGACTAACAACATTGCTAAAATCGAGAGGTCCCTGGGATACCTGGCTAACCTCACAGAGATAGATGTGTCTCAGAACAATCTGTCCGCCATTGGGGATGTAAACTTTGGCCAACTTCACCAGCTTTTGTCACTGCACATGGAGGAGAACTGGATTCATGTTCTTCCCGACAGCTGCTTCTCTGAGCTAACTGACCTCCAAGAGCTCTACATCAACCACAACAAGATTTCCATTATTGTGCCTGGGGCGTTTCTGGGGCTGAAAAACTTGTTGCGACTCCACCTAAACTCTAACCGGCTGGAGGCCATCAGCAGCAAATGGTTCGAAACCACACCACGACTGGAAATTCTCATGATTGGAGAAAACCCGGTTGCCAAGATCGAGAACATGAACTTCAGGCCACTCGCTAATCTCCGAAGCCTGGTCCTGGCCAGAATGAACCTATCAGACATACCTGACAATGCACTGGTCGGCCTTGAGCAGCTTGAGAGCATCTCATTTTATGATAACACATTTGCCAGAGTTCCGCACACCGCCCTGAAGAAGGTTCAGAGTCTCAAGTTTCTGGACCTCAACAAGAATCCCATTCAGAGGATACAGAGAGGGGACTTCGTGGACATGCTACACCTCAAGGAGCTGGGCATTAACAGCATGCCTGAGCTTGTGTCCATCGACAGCTTTGCCCTTAGCAATTTGCCAGAACTGACCAAAATTGAGGCAACAAACAACCCCAAGCTATCCTACATCCATCCAAATGCTTTTCACAGGCTACCCCAGCTGGAGACACTCATGGTGAACAGCAATGCCCTGAGTGCTTTGCATCGTGTCACTGTGGAGTCCTTACCCAACCTCCGTGAGGTGAGTCTGCACAGCAACCCCATCCGTTGTGACTGTGTTGTCCGCTGGATGAACACCAACAGGACGGCCATTCGTTTCATGGAACCAGAATCGTTGTTCTGTGTGGAGCCGCCTGAGCTGGAGGGTCGGCAAGTTCGGCAGGTGCACATCCGTGAGATGACGGAGGTATGCCTGCCGCTCATCTCTCCCGGGAGCCTCCCAGGGATAGTCCAAGCACGCAAGGGGAGTTCACTGTCTCTTCACTGCCGGGCATTTGCTGAGCCTGAGCCTGCCATCTACTGGGTCACGCCCTCAGGAAATCGGGTCCTACCCAGCACCTTCTCCAAGAAGTACTACGTGCATCCGGAGGGCACGTTTGACATCTATGACATCACAGAACGTGAAGCCGGATTATACACATGTGTTGCGCATAACTTCGTTGGTGCAGACCTCAAATCAGTCTCTGTGGAGGTCGATGGTTACTTTCCACAGCCAAAAAATGGATCCTTGATCTTAAAGGTTGAATCTGTGATGCCAAACTCCGTCCTAGTATCTTGGAAGGCGTCTCTTGGCAGCCTGGCTGCAAACGTTAAGTGGTCTACGACTGCAACGCAAAGCAGACCCACCCTGGTCTTCACAGTGAGGGTCCCATCCAACGTGAAGGCGTACAATCTAACACACCTAGAGCCCTCCACGCAGTATAAGGTGTGCGTGGACATTCCCAGCATCCGCTACAGGAGACATGGAAAATGTGTCGACGTCACTACAAAGGGAATAGAGCCTGCGTCGATGAACTCGGAGTGGCAGGATGCAGCTGCCATCTTGTCCCCCGCTGCTCTTTTGGCCATGGTATCCGTTGCCTGTTTACTCATCTGTGTGATGATGAAGAACCATCTCGTGTCTGGAGAGTTGAGGAAATTGGAGTCTAAGACCTTGCTGAATCCCCTGGCTGAATCACCCTCCCTACAGAGGAGAGTTTGGAACTCTACTAAGGGGCCAGCCAGCATGGTCCAAGTGAAGGCCACAGTTTTAGATGTGTCCAACAACTCCATATAAAGAAACATACCTTTCAGTTATAAGTGTGTGGATTTCTTGCAAAAAAATGACCTGAGATTGGACAAAAGCAAATGGGGAAAGCACAAAGCACGCAAGTCCCTAAATATGCATTTCTTGCCCCGACACTGATGTTCTGGAACACTGCAAGATTGTGTTTTGGAGGGGGGTTCCCAATGGAAAGAGGCAGACGTTACATAAGCCAATGTTAAAGGAGAAGTGGTCTACAGTGACTGTATTAACAAGCATCACAGGGATTATCGCTCAGCACGTGGCTTGAGTTGCTGGGTATTGGCTGTTATCCAATGAACAAACAGAACCAAGGGCAGGTGAAAGTGTTGTCCCTTACTGGCTGTTATATATGTAAAGAATAGTGGAAATATCCTTGTGGTCCCAAGCAATACCTTGTGTGCTGTATTAAATAAATAGGCAAAATTAGACATGCCACACGTGATGTTTATAATGGAGAAAACCTAGTAGAATAGATCATAATGGTGACTATGATGTAAGACTTTTATGAAATATACATTTTTTATTAAAAAGGGGGCTTTGTCTTTTTTTATGTTGGTAAACGTTTTATTACACCGGCCCGGAGAACCAGCTGAATACATGGTCCTAATTGCACGTTGTTGATGAAGCAGCGTGTTTGTATTATCTGGGGTCCGGGCGCTAAATTAAATGTCATGCCATCACTGGGTGAAAATGACGGGCATATCCCATGGACAGCCGCAAATGGATATGGGGTCTCCCTTGAGGTATGGGGTAAGGGAGTGGGGTGGGGTACGTTTAACAGTAAAGAAACGTATGTTGATTCCTTGTCACTATTAATGAATTCAGTGTCTGAAAGTACCGGATGAGGCCGGTTTTTCAAATGTCAGTGAGCGGCTGTAACTAAAGTGGAACACGGACCTAAGATTTCTAGAGACTGTGAACAAGGGAACACGAGCAAAGCCCCCTGAACAACAATTATGAGCTCTAGTTTAATGTTCCAACAGCAAGACAACTATCTTGGGTTATAAAAACGCTGGAAGACAGCTTGAAATTTCAACTATTGTATTGCTTGTGAATAAAATTCTACCCACAAATAAGGAGGTCAGCCTCTCCGGTGTATCACTGCCGTGGTGGATTGTGACAGAATCCCATAAAGAACATAAAGTTAGGTATTAGCTGCACCATAAACATGAGAAGGGTGGTAATGAGTTCCCTTCCTGATTTTAGGGTTCACAGGTCATTGTGAGTGGTGTCTCTCTGCTTAGGAACTGGAACCTGCTCAGGCCAAGGACAAAGCAGCTCAGGTAAGCTGAAGGCACTTTCTGGGTGTGATAATGTGTGTGAGTCTGACTCCCTTTTGGTGGACTAGCCGCCATGTATCCAGCCTCATGCCCTGATCTACTGTATCTCCAGGACTCAGACTGGATAAGCTTTTATCAAAAACGGATGGGCCAACATATAATATGGATCAGACAAACTTGTCCTCAACGAATCTCTCGCGAATGCTCTCAATCCTGTGCACAGTGGAAGCATTTTCTTTCTGCATAGGCTGTTCCTCAATTGTTTCACTGCCAATACAAGTATTAAAATTTTTACTCGTCACAGAGACAGAAAGATCAACATCTTGATGTATGTAGACTGACAGCATAATCCATCTAATAAACAGAACCACATATCATAACGTCTGCATCATACATGAGCCTTAATACGGGGGGGGTGGCACAGACACACACTCTCGTACCGCAGATTCAGGCCCCAATTTCTTAATTTCATCTCCATTTATATAGAAACCCTTGACCTTTGACCCCAGTCTTGGTGAGCTATCATGAACAGGCCATTTTAGCTAATAAGAGACACCACATGAGATGGATAATGAAACTCAGCAAAACTATTGTCTTTGACCGGGCCAGAGATGATTCCAGAATGTATGCAATCTGGTGTCCTTTTTAGAGTTTTCCTTTAGGTTCTCAACTCCTCAAGACTCAACAGTCCAACGGCAGAACCCATGGAAAATTCTAGGATTTTTTTATGGTGGGAGGCATATGAGGGGCTGTTTTGAACAGGTGAATGATAGGGGAGGAGACACAGTAGGGCCAATCAGCTTTCAGCTAGGGCCAGTGCCCCAAGCTCCATGCTGTATATGCCCCTGCTGGAATCTGTGGACCTTTGGGCTCTCACAAGAGCAGATATTCCTAGGCCGCCCACCTTCCCAATCTGATCTCCTCAGTCCTCACCGATCTATACCTGATCCGGGACGATGTCGACAGAACGTTACAGTAGCACCAAACGCCAGCCCATGTTACACTTCCCTTAATTATACACACACGGCTGCTGAACAGATGTTGACTCATCCAGCCGCTGGCGGACTGGCACACTCCCTGACAGTCGCTGACGCGTGCTCCATGACAGATAATCTACCTCAACGGCATATCCCAAAAAGCCGCCTTGACAGCTGGTTATGCTACATCTCTTCCCATGCTGTGTGCCTTAAACTTAATGTATCTCTTGTTACCAAGCTAATTTCTATTTGCGCTGTTATGCATTTTGGCTCCCGCATATTCATCTCGAGACATTTTCGGCCGAAGATGGCGGTAATCCCCCAATGTAACGAACTGTCCTTTCAAAGACGGTAAGTATCTGACTAGCGTGGAGCATGCGGTTAAGTGTTTTCTGTACAACACGTTACTATGACAACTATCTATAGCTCGGGTTTGCTAGCAATCAGAAAGAAAAGGTAGCGAGGAATACTAATCAAAACAGAGGTCCTTCACAGCACCCGGCTGTGGTTATGAAAGACAGGAACGAGAGTATAAAACCGTTCCCCTTTATGGGATGTGCTGAAAATGATGCAATATAAAATATAACCCTTTAAAGCCAAATCCGGGAACAGATTTCTCATCCTGTAGTGAAACGTCTCTTTTTGTGACACCCCAAATGTGTTGCACGGTGCCAGCTCCTAATCACTAGCTTCGAGCGCGCACACACACACAGACAGACACACGCACGCGCACAAACACACACAAAACAACAGGCATTTAGTTCAGGGGAAAATAGAAAACATTGGATAATACACTGAAACTAATATCACCTATTTTGTTTAAAACGTGCCTTTTAATAGTGTTGGATTCTTGGCAAATTGCAATTCAGTATGGAGTCAGAGTGGTTTCTAACTGGACTAATGACTCTATAACCAAAACTGTTTCTTTCCTTTTGCCCATTTCCCTGCATGACAATATGCCACATGGATACCTGCATTTCAGCTTGGAAAGAAATAAAAAGTGAGGAGATTAGTTTGCCTGCTAACAGCTGAGGAAGCAGGGGCCTTTCTGTATCTGTCTCGTCATCACACACAAAGACCTCAGGCAGGCTGAGCTGCTGCAGCATCTCCTCCCTTAGTCATATATATTACAGTCCTGTGGATTAAACTCCAATAAATCAAACATGAAACGAACTAGTGAACTGTCAGTGTTTAACGCGCAGAGAAAAATGAAATGAGAGGTTACCCAATGAATATTTCCCAAATCACTAAAGTTCAAAATCCATTTCAATGCAGCCCCAGATTACAATGTACATCTCTGTGAATATTAAGCTTGTTCTAGACAAAGTGACATGATAAATTGCCTCTAGCGAGATGGGAAGAAGGAAAGAATTTTAAACTCATTTACCTGCAGCCTTTCTGGATGTATATTGGTGAAACTCCCCAACACTGAAAATAACATGCTTTGAAAGTAAAAAACACAATTGTGGTACGTTATATTAGAATGTATATGACTCCTGTGGATTACAAAAGGAAGAGCATCCGCATCATGTGACTGTACAGACACTCCTCATAGGGCAGGTGCTGTGACTCCCTTACATCTGATTGGTATGCGTACACATCCACACAACATAAGTAGCATGTCCCCTTGAATTTGAACCCAATTGAATTTCAAAGTGAGGTGGCTTAGTGGGAGCACTATGGCCTTCTGTCTCAGGGATTGTGAGTCTGATCCCTCCCTTGACTCTCTGTGTATGTGTATGGGTTATGTATATATTAATGTATTAAAAATTTGTTATGTTGATGTTGTGGGGAGAATTCTTTTCAGTTCCCACAAGGGGAAACTCAATCTTATAAAAATCCGTGACTGCAATCATAAATCTAAAAATGTTTGGGTAAGGTTAGGGCTGGGTAGGGCTTAAGGCAGGGGTGGACTTCCCATAATGCAAGAGTAGGCAGCTGCCCAGGGCCCCCGTCAACTAAGAGCCCCATGAAGATAGAATTTCCAAAAGTTACATTTATGGATAATAGAAATGATTGTTTACATGACAGCAAGATGTCTGTTATTTGCATTTTTAGTGACACTTTTTACCACAAAGTTCTCCCATCCCAGCTGTAATGGACTTTTCCCACTCTGCCTAGCTTCTTTTTAAACACTGGAGTCTTCACTGCCAAGTGAACTGACAAAGTAGCAGAAGAAAACGGTGCAAAAATACAAGCCTAACATTACATCTTCCGTGTTCTTGGTAACTGTCCCACAACAGTCATAGTTTAATTGTAATCGGATATGAAGAGACATAATTAACGAGGGTATGCAAAAATTCAAGACTAACCTTAGCAAAAGAGGGAACAGTTAAATTTCTAAAATTTGACCTATTCTACCAGAGTGATACCCCCCCCCCCCCCACCCCGATTGGCAAATATTACCGATGGTACTCCTGCCCCAAATCAGATTGGTAAATTTTTTGACTGCTACCACTGGATTACTGTTGATGTTCCATTGTTTTTAATTCCCTTTTGTTTCTTAATTGGCCTAAAAAACTAGCTCAAATGGCCCACTAAGCCCCAACACCCCCCCCCCACCCCCACTTGAGCCTACAGCCCCCAGGTAAGTTAGGTTATCAATGTCGGGATTAGGCCTTTTACCATAGAAATGAATGGACAGTCCCCACAAAGATATGAACGTGTGTGTTTGTTGAAATGTCACATACAGGTAGTTCCCAACTGACATCAATAATCTGTTTCACAAACTATGATCTAAGTCAAATTTTATGTAAATTGAATTTACCGTTCCATATTATTCAAGACACCACAAAACAAAAACACATTGACCATAAATATACAGTAAAACTTCAAATTGCAAGTATAATTCATTCCAGAAATGTGCTTGTAATCCATGCACTCGTATATAAAGGCGAATTTTCCCATTAGAAATAATGGAAACTCAGATGAATGTGCCACAACCCAAAAATATTCATATAAAAATTGATTAATACAAAATATAACGTAAAATACATAAAACAAATTAACCTGCACTTTACCTTTGATAAGAATCGTGGATGGCATGAGGGAGAAGAGGAGGGTTATTTTGTAGGACGACTTTCACTATAACTAATGGAATCACTGCTATCTGTTGTTTCACTGTAATCTTCTTCTTTTTGCGCGACTTTAACAAGGAACATATCAGGCTTTTGCCTCCTTTTCGATTTTGCAGAAATGTGACATTGCATTGTCTTTAAACAAATTCATCGCTTGCACTACTATGCCCTTATTCAGGTGGTGCTTTTCTACTAAATTTTGACTATACAAGTCAGGCACACCAACTGACACCAAACATGGTTTCCCACAATTCCACAGCGAGAACCATTGGCTCAGTAGTGATTATGTGACGCTAGGCAGACATAGCATATACGTAATACTCATATTGCAAGACCTCGCTCGTTTATCAAGATAAAATTTTTTTTAAAAATTTCGCTCGTCTTGCAAAACAGTTGCAAACTAAGTTACTTACAATCCAAAATTTTACTGTACTTGTAATATGTACCAAAGAATACATATTAAACAACTGAGAAGATAAAGTTTAAATTTACTTACGGGCACATTCTTGCATTAGCACTTCTGCAAACTCAAGTAATTTTTATTTTATTTATTCTGATTTATTGATTAAGTTAGTCTTACGTAAGTCTGGGTTTCCCTGCTTAGACTGCTGCCCCCGCAACCCAACCTAGAATCAAGCGGAAGATAATGGATGGACGGATGGATGGTCTTACGTAAGTTGAGAGCTGCCAGTCCTCCAGTTTTTCTCCTCAGTCAAACAGGCTGTCATCCAATCCAGGGTTATCTGTGACTCTACAATCTAAGAGATGGATGGATGGATGGATGGATGGATGGATGGATGAATGGATGGGAGAGTGTCAGGGTTTAGCAATGAGAAGATTTTTTTTAAAAGGCCACATCACTCTTGTGACATTTAATTTTTCCAGCACAGATATCGGATAAAAACAATCTCTTCATGTTCTGAAACAGATAAGATTTTTAATAGCAAAAGCTCAAAAATACAACATGAACATGTCAGAGCATGCCTCGGTTATTTTTATTTATTCCAGCTTGTCAACTTCTGTACATGCAAGGTGAGATACATCCTTAAGGACAAAGGCAGACTTCTTGTAACGTGACTCTTAACTTAATATCCATCCCAGACATTTCCTGCCATTTAGTGCATACCGTGTCATAGAATAATTATGGGCAATCTATCCCCAGCTTGAGTTTTTGAAACCTGAAACTGACCCCTGTCTTTATAATAGCATTAGAGAGCAAACAATCACCTTCATGTCATAATCAGTCTGAGGTCATTAGCGGCCTGATTTGTGCAGCTGTGTTTGCTGCGAATTTAATGTTTAAGGCCAAGCCGAGCTCGGCTAAATGATGATTGTCATTAGTGGTAAAAATGACCACAAATTTGACATCAAATTCCTTCCTAGGGTTACGGTTAGGAACCACCGTTACAGTATCAGGTATTAAATGTGAGAAGCCATGTATTGTGCTCATTAAAACTGGTAAATATGGGTTGTGGGCAGGGGTGTCTTCAGGGGCTTGGCCAAAGGGGCAATGACCTGGACTGAAAGCTGATTGGCAGTCAGAGACCCCTCTCCTACGTCACGCATTGATTCAAAACATATCATTGGCTAATGACAAGGCTGGCACCTCTTTATGAATTATGAACCTTCTTATGGTCCTGATCATGGGGGATCCAAAGCAATGTCAGAAGAGCTCTCCAGCATGCAAGCCAGCATCTTCGAGGTCTTTATCCATCTCAGATCAAGCAAAAAAGAAATAAATAATGACTATAAAATAAATAAATAATGAAAACAGTGCTCATTTCTGCTGCATTTGCATGTTGATTTTCCCGGTAATTAAGCAGCGCTGGTGTTGCCGATCGCCCCCAGAAGGAAATAATGTGCTTGCATATCACAGTTTTGTCCCATTGTCTATACGCAACAAAAGGTGAGGGGAAAGGGCAGTACTGAGACAGGATTATTTTTTTAATGAATAATTCATTAATCAAAAAGGGAACTATTACTGAAAACCTAAGGGATTTAGCATTTACATGATCATATTTGGGAAATACCTAACAGATGTTCAAGTACTTGATGCTGGTTTTTAGAGCAATTAATGGACCCGCACCCATAAAGAAGCTCTCTATGACCTAAGTCTTTGGTCAGCAAAGCAGTGCTGCATGGTGGAGATGTTTCATTCTAGATGGTTCTCTTGTGTAGTTCTCCAAAGGTCGGATGAGCTTCCAAACGAGTCATCAGATTCACTCTCTACCTTCAAGAAATGTCTCAAGACCCATCTGTTCCAGGAATTCCTTTACAATCAGGAATTCCTGACTGCATTCCATGTTCACTGAATGTTCCTAATGGTGCACTTTCTTCCGATTGAACATTCATTTTATCAGGTTCTTTCTTAGTTTGAAGATGTTGTGTAGTTCCGGCTCCAGTACTGCTTACACTTGTACTTGGGCAATCATTGGCAGATGGATGAAAGTTCACAGACCACAAGCTTCCACCTCAGCCTAGGGCTTTTGGTAGTTCATGGTTAAGTGAGCGTGATCGTTTGAATCCAGCCGGTTCTCTGGAGAGCGTGAGATTTTGAGGCACATTAACGATGTGATAATTAATCATTGGAAAGGATTATGAGTCTGTTGAAATCAGTTACTCACACTGAGTAATCTCTCCCCTGGACTTGAGCAGAGATCAGAAGAACAGAGCATTGGTATCAACCTCACCTCTCGAGGTAAATAGCTCTTGATCCTAAACCCAACACCTCTATCTGAGACAGGGAGAGCATTGCAGGGCAGCACGACATTCAGTGAGTCACTGAGTAATTCTGAAAGCACTGTAGTGTCACAGTGCTCAGCGTACCTTCTGATAGAAACTGTCCTATACAAACTCAATTAACCTATTAGACATCAATAATGGCTCCTTAAGAGGGAAAAATAGCCATGAAATGAGACCAGTGCTCTTTGAAGAATGAGTAGGCTTTGCGAATCGTGATGGGTTTTTTACCGCTTGATTCCTACCGACTGAGGCTTAAAAGGGGTCCCTTGTTCCTTAGTTTACCGGGTTGATACATGAAATTTCAGGTCATAGGTGCTTTAGGAAGCAGAGATTAAATCAGGTTAAGGCTCTGTTCGCCTTCCGCGTCCCCCAGTGTGGCCGTCCCCTCCTTTTCAGGCTTGTGCGCTGCTGTACAGTAGCTTGCTCTGTGGCCTTCCAGTCTGAGAGGAAGCCACTCTGCCCTCACCTTTACCCCTGAGGCCCACACACCCTTTATCCACATGTAACCCTGCAGAAGGGATTCTTCCCAGAATCCCCTGCCTGGCGCACTGCCTCCCCGCGGTGTGTATCTGGCAGCCCCGTGTTGTTAGATTACGCCTGGGGCACATCCTGGTCGCGCCAGTCGCACGGCACCGCCCCGAGAAGCTCTGTTTGATGTCTGTTCTCCTCTTGCCTGATTCCTGCACTCTCTGCAGCCTCCCCCACTCAGCCCCGATAAGACGGATCCACCAAATTAGAGTGGATTACCGCCGAGATGCGCAGCGCCCCACTCTGTACTGGCGATAGCTGAACTTAATGCTAATTAGCTATTTAAAATATTTGAAATTCAAATGAGCGAGCCAGCTAGTTATAACACCGTAGCGTGAAACGAGCTCATAGAGACATAGGGGGGGACCATCCATCGCATGCTAGGATGCAAGCTGAGGTCAGGATACTCATTGGCCCGGCGATGTCACCGAGGCTACGTATCACCGACGAGGCCCACGTCACGGATCGGACACCGTGACTGAACGTTCCAGAGGGTAAGCGGACGTGATTGTCAGCCTAGGGCTTTAAAATACCGAGCATGCTACAGAAGAGCCTGGATATGAAGCAAAACTTCAAAGTGGCTGATTACATTAGCAGGACCGCCTCGCTCGGGTTTAATTTCACTTTTAGCATGCGGAGGCGCGTCAGGGAACACGGGGTGATAATGGTAATCGCCTCGGTGTACGGTTCAGCCGCGGCCCGATTAGACGCGTGAGCCAGGACCTCCCTCCATCACAGAGGACCGCGACCGCAAACCCCTGCGGAAACTTTGCTGAATGTGCCGCTGTGTTTGACCGCTCCAGCTTTGAACTGATGAAATTCTGAGCAATAAACACAACTGTTTCCTCTGTGACGACAGGTGACACTGGGAAGGAGCGTCTGTTCCGTTGGCAAGGCAGGAGTGGAGCCCTGCTGTAGAAAAGATGCCATCCCTCAGTCCCCCACCTGGATAAAATGCTTGGGTGACAGGAGTTAACAATCATCTGCATTTTATTGTCCATCAGTGTTGTTCACTCGCACCGGCAGGTCTGGTGGTTTGATTCCCACTCCCTGATATTGTGTGTGTGTTCAGAGTGTGTGCGTGTCTTCAGAGTGAGCTTTATAAATGTGGCTAAGATTAGGAGTTCCGGGCCTCCTGAAGACTGTGTTCTGGTGTACGTCATGCAAAAATCTCACACTGGAAAAACTTAGGGGCGAAGCGTTGGGGGTAAAATGACAATAAAAGTTGCAGAGCGGGGGTTTTTCAATCCCGCAATATACAGAACTGGAGACTTAATAATAGGTTCAATAGGTTTAACTGTTTTAAAAAATAATAAAATACAACCAAATAATAATAACATAAAACTAATAAAAAATTAAGCACGGCTTGAAAACATATTGATTATTTTTGGAAATTCACCAGACACTTCCCCTTAATCCCAACGTTCTGCAGCGTGATTCGGGTAGGGAACCCCTCATTTAGGTGATTCAGTACCTCTAAACAGCCTCTAGTGTATGACCAGAGTGTTTACTGTAAGTGTGTGTTGTCTGTAACAAGCTGGTATGCTACCTGGGGTGTCCCCTTTCTCCTGGCCTATGTTTACCGTGACTGGCTCCAGGCTCCAGGCTCCCCCAGACTCATGATGGAGGGGGTGACTACTGAAAAAGCATGGTCGTAGATTTGGGTGTGGATGGTAGGGACATGTTCACACCCATGTTGTAGGAGTATGTGTTTAGAGGGGCAGGGGTTCAGGGCTGGATTGGTCCCTATGGAAGCTGAAACACAAGTGCCCTCATGATTTTGTTATATAAATACTCCTTGCTTAGTTTGTCTTTTCCCAAATAATGTATTATTGCATCTTTAGCCTAATTTCTTTCATTCTTGCACTTTGTATTTCTTGTATCTTTGTCATCCTTTTTTATAATATATTTATTTTAGAAATCTTTTGAATATACAAATTTTTGGCTGATCTGTTGTCTGGTTATTTTTATAGGGTTGCAGTTCTGGTGTAATTCTTAAATGATCTATGTATTCAATTCATTATGTATTCAGCTAAAACGATGAAGTGTGTGTATGTCTGTGTGTGCACATGTACAAAAGACTTAGGCAAAATGTCTGAGGCTATTTCTCTGGCTAGTAAGTGCATATTTGCTCAGAAGAATGGCACAATTTGACACTGAATACATATGAACGTATGCAAATTAGCAGCAACAAGAAAAACTAACAAGAGTTTCTTCTGCTCTCCAAAAAGATACTGATATCTTGTTGGATACCACCGCTTTGGTTCTCAAAACCTCTCCTCAGAGACACCTCAGTCATTCCATGCATTTGTTAATTTTCACCACCAGCTGAATCAGTTAGTTAAATAGCTCAGGGAGGTATTTATTAGCCAGACATGTGTGCTAGTGATCATGTCAAAAAAGACAGAGAAACTGCAAACACTGGAGTGACCTTAGCAAACCCCATAGTGTTGAGATGGCAAAGCTGACACTTTTTCCACACTATCATAACCGCTTAATCCCCACTGGGGTAGCTGACACATTTTGACAAACATAATATCATAGTTTTACAGCAACATGAAGATCATTTAGGCATCGTTTTCTTTGGCTGCCTTAGACTTTCGCACAGTCCTGCATACTATATACCAGAGACGCTTATCCACATGGTGAATAAGGTCACATATGGCGTGAGCTGTCTCTGAGATGTACACAAGTATGTGAGCTGAATGTTGCACCTGGGATCAAGGAATCTGGTGACGAGTTGGAAAGGCAGCAGCGTGAAAAGCACGTGACGCTGCGCCAGGGAGCGCGGCGGGCACAAGCATCGGCAATCCAGAACCATGCTGACACCCTGAGCTCAGTCTCCGTCGTCTTCTACGGCTTCTCTTCCGGAAAAATCGCTTCTGCAGAGGGCCTGGCGGTTCGCCGTGTATGCAGTGTACTAATCAGATCATCTGACTGTCCAAATGTGAATGCCCCCTCCTATAAAATGTCTGGCCTCTCGGACTTATAGATTCTCTCATAAGCATGCTGCAAATTATGTTCAATTTTATGCCATTCTGAACTAAATAAAAAAGCTACCGTCTTGAACCATGATTCTATTATGCTCAATAATTAATAGTCCCTTAGCTTGTCTGCTGAAATCAAGCCTTGATAGGGGGTCAGTTTGGTTGAAAGGAGCCAATCAGATTGGCTCATGATATTTGTACAATGTTCGTAAAAGGGATATGACCACATTTCTCAGTAGTGGGCTATGCGGGATATTTTCACTGCAGTGGATCGCAAATCGGAAGCTTCCCGTTCACGCTGTGTCCCAGATGCTGCCGGTATTGTCGGCCGACGGTGTCCTCTAACAAATCACAGGCTCACGGTTCATTTAAAAGCCAAAAAGCATTTTCCAGCTTTTCCCGGCGTTTACCATCGCGATCCGTAAGCACCCCAGGATCGGGGGGGGGGGACATGCACACTTCCTGAAACGTTAAGCTGCCTTCTCTCCCAGCGCTTGCAGTTGTGCACACAGAGTTTCTGGCACGAACAAGGGGATCCTGTAAACATGAGGCGTATTTTGCCACTATTTAACACTACCTGGCCATATTGTATGTTGTCCTGTCTTGTATGGATCATGGCAGAGATGTATTACTGAGACAAGTGCAGCAGTATTTGAATGGTGATACTTTTTAGGGTTCTTGTTTTTAGGGTGGTTGCTATCGAGTCTGGCTGAATATAGATGTGCCATTCTCTTTACTCAAACCCTGTGGTCCCTAGTGAGTCTGGCCCTCTTTCAGTTTTGACGCAGTGTGGTGATCGTAAGGACGCACTGAGCGTCCCTGTCACATAATCGGCGGTTTCTGGTCACGCAAGGATACCGAACAGAAGTCGATTCTAAAAGAACATGAGCTGGTTCGCCCGCGGCATGTGACCTCCCTCCCTGCTGGTTTGGAACTGATGAACGCACCCCCCATCCCCCAGCCGCGTAGGGCTCCGTGTGTTCAGAGTGGGGCTGCGGAGGGTGATGGGGGGTACATTCGTCAGCTTCGAGTGGACTTCCCCGGCCGGCAGATGGATGGACGAGCCGGTGATGCGATGGTCTCTCTGGTGTGACTCACAAAGGCGGTGACAATTTTGGCTGCTTGACGGCTGCCTTGCACAGATGGTAACCCACTCGGTTTTTTTGGGGGCTTCCCCCCGGCATCCGACTGCAGGTGGACCCCAGTGGACTTTGAACTTCTCGTTCAAAGTGGGCCAGCAGCTGCTGAACTCTTTTGGTGACTGACCACCCTCTGTGAATTCACCAAAAATAATTAGTATTAACTAATATGACTAATATAATAACAAACACTACCTTCTGTTCAAACTTAGGAGCACATTTCTTGAAAATATCAGACTCTCCCAGCGGGCCAACTTTGGTCAGCTGGCTGAGGTGAGATTTTCAATTCAAGACGAGTTTGAACACATACTGTATGCACATGCATTTACATGTATTTTACAATTTTATTACCTTGTAAATAGTCTGTAGAGTTTGTAAACTATCTCAATGCTTTTGATGTAGCAAATTTTAGGTTTATACTGGAATAATATTGATTTTCTGTAAGATCTTTTGTGTGAGCGTTAGAGTCTGAAAGCATGTCATGGCAGATGCGTGACAGTTGGCAGCCCTGTCCCAGTGTCTGATAGGTTGATATAGTGTGTCATGTGACTTCCTTATACGCATGACATCATCCCACTTTGCTACCAAAAAGCCTGCCCTCCAATGCAAATAAAAGCAGGAGAGATGGGTGAGACGCACAGTAAATATCGAGCTTCTCTGTCTGTTTCCTCCTGCGTCTTGCAGGTGACAGCCCCATCAGAGTTTGCCGACAGTATTCATGCAGGCTTTATGCTGTTGTGTTTATACAGAACAGTGCTCACCTCAGCAGAATATTAAACATGCTGAAACACTGTAAAAGCGACATGTCCTGTGATCAGAACTGTGTTTACCCTACTGTGCTATTATTAAAACTGTGCTCACTTTACTGTGCTGTAATCAGTCCGGGGGCCTGTCACCCTGGAGCCTCCGTCAGAAAGCACAGGGTGAACGGCAGAGGACACCCTGGATGGGAAGGTAGTCAATTTCACGATTTCCACCCCAGTAGACAGCGTGTTATGCTCTATATACATCCTGCATTCCCTCATATCACGCCCCAAACATCGCAAAGAAATACATACACTATTTTGATTTTGAATCTTTTAAAAATAAAAGGTAATAATATAAATAATAAATTCATAACGTAAATTGAATACACAGGTCATTTCAGATATTAAGTTCCTCACAGGTTAGAACAAAAAATAATCATAATAATAAAAAGACACCACAGGAAATAAATGAATTTGACTAATTAAAGTTACCAGAGGGAAGCCTTCTCGAGGGGCGGGGTTACGCTTCAAAATGGCCGCCGCCGTTGGGGTGATGATACTATGAGTCTCTGCATATGACGAACATGACTGCGAGCAGAAGGACACGCCTCTAGCAGACAGAATGCAGCAATGAAGCGAGGAAAAGACCGCCTGTCTGTAAGTGGAGGAAATTGGAGGGGGGGTTGGATTGCCACCCTCCACCCAATAAAAGGGCAAAGACAAGAAAGCGACTGAGCTGCAGACAGCCCACCCACCCCCCAAAAAAAAAAACCCATCAAGAACGGGATTCTGCTGAGGATGTGTGTGTTTATCTGAGCGGGCATGAGTGTGAGGGTACCTGCTCTGCCAGGGCAATGCTGGCATGAGGCCCTTCAAGTTTTAATCCCTCCACGGGACCAGACAGAAGGCCAGCTCTGGTTTGGGGCCCGATAACGCTTAGCCCTGGTTAATAAAGCCAGAGCTTTGCACGCTTTGAACCCGACAGGCTAATTACGCTCTGCGGCTGATCTGAGCACCAATGGGCGCAGCCAGCGACAGGGAAAGAAGTTCCCCCCCCCTCCCCCAGGGAGGAAAGACAAAACGAGAAAACGAAATCAGGACAGAAAGAGACTTTTAAAAAACCCTTTCTATTAACAGTTCACGAAAGTAGTTCCGCTATCTGATAAAACAGCCTGCGTATTGCGTACAGTTCGATACAATTCATCACCTTTTCTAACTACAACCGTAGAAATCAATGGGGTTTGGGATGCCGAGGTGTCCGCTAATGGGTACACACTCCGGGAATCGATAACGTAATAACCTCCCTGGAAAATGCCTGCTGTGACTCCGTGTTTCCAGAGCGCCGCCCCCCCGGACATCGAGCAGCCCTCTCCCGTATCGAACCGAAAACATCAATTAGGCCGAGAGCCGCGCCTTCCGGGCCACAGCCAGGGTGCGTGACGAGGACGGCTGCTGCAGGTGTCTCGTTTGCTGGGAAAATCATCACGTTTCGGCGAAACGAGAGGCCAGGAACCGAGCGGCGACACGTCCCAGTGATGCTGGAAAGCGAAGAGGGTGCAAAGCAGATTTACAGGCTGCATTTGCTTCTCATTGGCAAAACACCGCGATTTACGTGGCCATGATATGGAACGGGGGGGCGGGGCTTAAGCTGAGAGGCTATGCTATTGGCTTGTAAGTGTATCCGTCACCGTCCTTGCGTCACATGACGCAGAGCAGCAGACAACCTCAAAAGTTCTACAGTGAGAAAGAAATAAAAAAATATTCTTGAAAAATAGATGAGGACACTTTGCAAAATGAGGTCCTGTTTTAAGTCATGTTCATTTTTGAATTTTTTTCTTCTAAAAGGATTAACAGGAAATAACATTACTCACTGTGCTTTATGTATGGTAGGAACACAGCCTTGTCAGAAATATTTTTCAGCATCTGCAGATTTCCCTCTTGACCTTGAATCTCAGGTGATGTGGGACTGTCCTCGCATACCTGCTGAGGAAATGACCTGAGTGTGCAGCAGAAGCCCATTCTAACAGAGTGGATCTGGCAGAAGATGAAAAACTGTCGAAAAGATTGAAAACACTGTCAGAGCCATTTGTGCGGCGGTGTTTACACTCACTGCAGTTTTATAATACTAATCGGGCCGTGCAGGAGTAGTGGTGTGTTAGGATGCAGTGCCTATTCGCAGAAGGTTGCTGGTTGAAATCCCAGGGTCAGCAGGGTGATTTTGAATTTAGGCCCTTAAGCAAGGGCTGCTGCAGGGACTGTCTGACCCCGCCTTCTCTTAAAAATGTAGCTGTATCTATTAATAAATAAAATGCAATTGAGAGGCCTGGTCCCAACACCTTAAGCGCCCCCAGAGTCCCATGGTACTGCCATTTTACCATACAGAGGGACTCTGTTCCCCTGAAGAACTTGCAGAGAACCTGAAGAACTGTTTCTCCTGTGAAATGATGAATCAGAAATCGTGCATGTAGCATGTCGTTTAAACCACGCTCACGCTTCAATGTCCCGCCGTCTTTTACCAGCTGTTTCCATGACAGAGACCTTTCCAGCCAGGATGCAGTTCACATGCCTTTGACCCCCCATTACTGCATGAGGCGGCCAGAGCTGCCACCCCCCCTTGCTGGACATAACCTTCTAACTGTGCTCCTTTGTTTTCCTCGGAGGAGCCAAAAGAAACCCAATGCAGCTTTTCTCCCAGTTCCCCGCCTAAAGAACGCAGAGGCAGCCAGAATGTGCGAGAGTGTGGATCCGTAGATAATGCCCCAGCCAGAGCACTCACGGGCCACACGTGAGGCGTTTAACGGCTTCAGGGGTCCAACTGCCCCATTCTCAGCTAGCTTGGGAGTCTGTGGGATTTCCGCTACAGAACAGGCTTTTGAAAGAGGCAGCTGAACACAAAACAAGGTGGGCGTCTTTCTGAACTGTCCCTCTGTCTTTTTAGACCGGTTTGACATCCCTTTTTGTAGCCAGGGCCCTCCAGCACGGGGCGCTCTATCGGGATGTGGCAGATGGTCAGCACAATGGGTTTGTCCTCTCCCCTGCTGCCACCTGCAGTGATGGTGCTGGGGACGCAGGGATGGGGGTTAGGGCAGGTATGATGGTGGGGGAGTGGGGGGGAAGGGTTTGGGGAGACCCCCTGCCTGTCATTATCACCCCCCACACAGGGGGGATGGATTGGCACTTGAACACAAATATCACGGCTCCAGAGTCCAGAACACATGTAGGGACACGTTCTACTGACAGGTAATATACCCTCAAATCTGAAAATTATACATACAATGCGACTAAAATGCTTGTCTCCCCCTGTGTCCTCATCCCAAGCAGGCATTGGTGCTGTGGGGCATCCCTAGAAGGTCTGAGAATAACAGCAGGACAGGCAGACACCTCCCAGGCGTAAGGGTCCCACACACTCCCCGGCCATATGGTGAGGCAGCTGTCTGCACGGCCTGGGGACCGGCTCTGGGTCTCTGCAGGACATGAGACCCGCTCGTGTATCACACACACGGCACCGGGAGGACAAATAGCAGATCAGGTAGGTACCAGGGTATCAGAGTGTTCATTGAGCCAGTGCACAACGCCAATCAAATACAGTGGCAGCACATCACATCTTTCTAGAGCACTGTACATTACATCATTGCAGATTGCACAGCACAGTACAGTGTATAATGCGTCACCTCTTTCCAGAGCACAGTGGCAGCACATCACATCTTTCTAGAGCACTGTACATTACATCATTGCAGATTGCACAGCACAGTACAGTGTATAATGCGTCACCTCTTTCCAGAGCACAGTGGCAGCACATCACATCTTTCTAGAGCATATGCACAGTACCTTATATTGTTCTACAGCATACTGCAGAGTGACAGCACATGACATTTCTAGAACACAAATGCTGGGGGTAAGTGTAGTGCCTCTCCTGATACACACATAATCAGCAGGCCTGACGCCTGTTGCACAGCATTCACTGAAGTGGGCGTGGTGAGTCTGCAGCCAACAAAGGAGCTGCATAACAGCTTCTGTTATATTTCACCTTTTGCTCCTTCAGGCAAAGAGTGAACACTGAGAAGATTACCACAGTCACTTTTATACTGTACTCACTCACTCACTCACTCATTCAGTCATTCACTCACTCTATATTTATTTCTTGTAAATGGTGCTTCTGCAAATGATGGAATCACTCTGAAAATCATTCTTTGGGCACCAGGGACCCTATAAATGGGCTCAAGGTTTTGAACCTCCTTGGATCATGAATGGATGGATGGATGGATGGATGGATAAATGCATGAATGAATGAATGCACACCAATTAAATTGCCTGGTTATAATATTTTAGACTTTCAGGACAAGGTTCTACATCATGGCTGCTTCATTAAAGCGTGGTGCAAGGACATAAGGACAGCCATGCAAGGTTTGTCACCCTTTGCCTGAGACCTGGCAGCAGACCACGTGCATCAACCGTAATGCAGCTGGTGTGCACTAGGACAACGTGGGGACGTCGCGCACACCAGAGCAGAAAAGGCACAGGGCGGCAGGGTTTAAGTCTTTTGCTGAGTCCCGAGGTTGCCTGTACGGCGGCTAATGAGCCGTGATGCCTGGCCGCGGTCTCCCAGAGCGATCCACCGAGATCTCGTGCAGAGTAAACTCCAAGCAGCACGTAGTGAGAGGAACATGAAACATGCGGAAAAATGACTTTTCAAACTTCAGATTCAAAGCTTTCATTGCTCTTGTGCTGCATGCAGCATTATGTTAGCGACTTCCAAAGCTGATGTGATGCGATGTAGCAAAAAAAACTATGTACAAAAGAATTAAACTGTATATAAAAGTAAATTGTATATCATATATTGTAGTAGTCAAGCTATAAAAGAGGTCAATTATAAAGAGTATGTAACAATATTGAAGTGCAGGAGTGTCAAGCGACCATTATCATAGGTAACTGCACGATGAATACTGGGTTCTGAAATTCCCTATTCTTTATGATAGCTGGTGTAGTGAACCAGGGCAACTGCTAGCAGCCTTGTGAGATACAGTCTGTGTTTGGGTATTTCAGCTTAAGAAACAGCCCTTGCATTACTGCTCCTGGGAAGGTGTGCTGGAGCTCTGAATGGAAGAGTAATAGGAAGCTACCTGCTAGGATAAGACCGCAGCACTTTCATTCAATGCAACATGCATTTTCGAGAGAGCAGGGTCAGCATGTCTCTGGAGCAGTCAGGGGTTAAGAGCCTTGCTCAAGGGCCTAACAGAAATCACTCAGATGACCCTGGGATTTGAACCAGCGACCTCCCAATTGTGGGCAAAGCGACCTAACCCACTGAGCGACACCGTCTCTTACACGGAGGAATACCAGAAAGATACATCCTGCCGAGTTTGTGGCAGACGAATGGAGAATTCTATGACTCTGGCTCTGCGGGTCCATTCTCATGATTCAGCTGCCTACCAATGTCGGACAGCACGTAACTTTGCATTCAGACAATTTCTATACCTGGTTACTTTATCCCAATGACAGCACAGCGCTGACTAACACTCACACTTTCAGCCTTCTAGGGTAATACACTCTGTGTCACTTCCTGTTAGAATCAGCAACTCCGGTCTGAACCAGCTGTCTCTGGGTCAGCAAGCAGGTCTTGGATCCGGTCCATCCACCAGCCCATGATAGAAAGCAATGGTCTTCATGACTCGCCAATCTATGGATCTGACCTGAACTTCAACCAACCAATTCTTGCTGACATCATATTGCATCAAAGCTCCATAATTAACTCACACACAAACTGGAAATCAGATTTTTATAATCGAATGATTTGGAGAATCGTTTCGTCCTATTCTTGCTGTCCAGGATATACCCCAGCCGTGTGTTATATGCCGCCTGGGAATGGCTCCAGGCCCACCATGACGCTGACCACCATAAAGAAGATTGATGAATGGATGGATTTTTGCCTACTGTTGTTGTCGTTTTTATTATTGTCATTGCTGTTACGACGTTGCCTTTGTGTAGCTGTGTTTATGCATCTTATTCCCCTTCATATAATTGGCACTTCTCAGCCATAATGGACCCCACTAGTAGGATGTATAAGCAGAGTCAAATGGATAAATCATCAATGCGTGCACCTGACCCACTCTGCCCCTTTGCAGCATTTACTGGTTCTTGTTTTTGGAATATTTTTAGTGGAAGTGTTGATCCAGTAGGCTAATTTTAGTGATGGGTGGGGGGGTCTCCATCAGTAAATAGATTCTTCACTGATTAGGTGCCTAATGGACTTTGTTCCATCAGAGTGCTTTTGAAATATTGACCTTATCGCTGTTTGCTGTGTTTTTAAGCGAGTGTGTTTGTGCCTTTTCACAGCTATGCTGTCCTCTAATGAGAGGATACCTGTTTCCTCCTGCCTGACATCTACAGGATTGTGCTATTTTAGAATCTGTACTTGTCACGGAAAGGTTGTCGGTTCAAAAATTCCAGCAGGGGGTGGAATCCGTCCTTAAGGACAGTTACTTAACTCAAACCGCTTTATCAGCACGGGAGCTTTAAGACCAACAGTCGCAGTTTTGCAAATCGCTTTGGTCATGATTGTGCAGCTAGCGGAGGAAGTGTGATCCTCACAGCGGCGCATAATAAAGAACCGTAACAGGAAGAGGAAGTGGAACGCCACATCGACGGGACCTGAAGGCGCCTGATTCCGCCATTTGGAAAAACCACCCGTATTCCCGGTGGCTGGGCTGTGCCAACTGTAATGTTGTGAATTTGAGATAATGATTATTTTGCAACAATGATATGTTATCGATTCATCCATTTTCCATAACCACCATGCTGGAGATGATCTCAGTCGGCCTGTAGCTTATCCCATGTAGCAGAGGGCAGGAGACGATGGACGCCCTGGAGGAGATGCCAGTGTGTCGCAGGGAACACAGGCAGCCACACACACAGCCCCCACACCATGTGTGGTTTAGAGGTGCCAGTCTACCCAACAGCATGCATTTGGACCACAGATGGTTGCATGTCAGGAAGACATGCAAACACATTTAGAGCCGGGATAAGGAATCCAACCCGTAGCCCCAAACTTTGATGAACACAGCATCATTTTGTAATTTGTGTTTCTCCATCAAGTGCAACGTCCAGCTGATCTCCTGCAAATGTAATATCTGGGGCAGGATTGCCTGTCCTCCGAGTGACGATTTGGTGCCAACTTCATTGGATCAGTGGATGCTTTGGTTCTTAGTGGTGATGTGGGAGTGTAGGTTGTAGAACAGGGACAGAACATCAGGATAGGCTTTCACTGAAAGATCAAAGGTATTGCAGGGAGAAAGACTTCCTCTTCTGGACAAAGCCACTTAGAAGCTGTTGAAGCTTCCTCCCTCATCCATGCATTCGAGACGATCTTCCTCTAAAGAGCAGTCACTGATCAAATACTTCATCCACAGGACAAGTCGCCAAATTAAAAGTGAAAGCAAAGCAACATCGCCTACCAAAAAGCCAAGCACTGTCAGATGTGAGTGCTGATTGGCTGCCTTTTTGTGCCTTTTGATGGGTGAGCGGTAAGCCAGGAGAGACAGCTTGAACAGAAGTCCCGCCCACGTGAGACTGTACATCGTGACATCACGGAGATCGAATTACATGGACTGACAAACCGCATACACAAAGGAAAAACAAATACGGAATTACAAATCACTGCAAATGTCCGCGAATCTTACTGGAATCCTTACTAAATCAAGATTTATTCATCCTATTCAATTTAGCTGTATAAATATGCAGCCAAAACAGGCAGAATCTTATCTGTCAAACACCAACATTCCCAGGCACAATTAAATGCAACAGACCCAAAACACGCAGAGAAATCACATATATGACACACGACTTTGAGAAAAAAAGAAAAAACCATAACATAACACAAGTCCGAAAAACAAGCACAGCCGTTCCTGGTTTAACTTCAGACATATTTATACTTAAGCCAACACCAACAATTCCATCTTAAACAGGATTCATGCTGCAGCTTAATCCGCAAGTGCAATGCCTTCCGGAACATTCAGAGAGCTTTTAACGGTATGCAAAATCAGCCGGGGGCGGGCTAGGAGGGGGATGAGGTGTACAGATGGCGGGGGGTGGGAGAGGGGCAGGACATTTCGGTTAGGGGTATTAGACACGGCGAATTGGGAGGTGAATCACACATGGAACAGCACCTGGGCAACGGTGGTGAGGGGGCGGCATAGAATTCCACCCCCTGCGGCCCGGCTCTGCGTAAAGCCTGCCATGATGGCCTCATCACGCTTTAAAATCCATCCTCGGAGCTCAGAGCTGCCGGTGACACCCAACAGGGCTCACCGCCAAGCGTGGTGGATTCATCACGGGCTAATGTTTATTTGGCAGGGCCCTGCACCGCTCCGGCAGCCTTTAATACAGAGGCACTTGACGAGCTCCATCTCAATTATATTTTTGAGAGCGACGCACGCAGCCGTCCCATAGAGCCTTCTATCGGCCTGGGTCGGGCTTTTACGCCGCTCTTTGAGGCTCAGTGTCATGGGGTGAGGAAGGCTGTTTTTAATATAAAAAAGGGGTCCATGTTTCCCCATACTCCACTGTTCTGACTCATAAAATTAAATAATTAAAATGCCCGAGGTAATGTCACATCGATGAACTTGAATTGAACCATATCATCCGAAAACCACAACACGATCACGCTACGGAGGGACCAGTGCACCGGGAGTAACCGCTAACCTCAGGCAGCATTGCAATATATCAAATTAGGTTTAATGGCTGGGACTTGAAAGGCATCCAAACGATAACGCGGCGTTCTGAAGGGCAGTGAGAATCAAGCTGCAGACTAACAGGGAGCAGGTGTCAGACACGCAGCTCTCCTAGTCGGATCGAGTTCCTGGGGTAATCAGGAAGGGCAGAGAAGATGAAGCTAATCAGGGCCCCAGGGGGAAACAGCAAAACAACAGCACCCTCTGTCTTTTGGGTTCATAAACACAGGTCCCAGTGTTAGTGGAGACACTTCATCCACTTCTCATGCAGGTATTGATGATTACCTATGAGACTCGCTAAGCGTTATCCTCTTTGTCCTCCGTTCAGCCCCAATCTCTTCTGCCTGCCCTCCCTGCTCCAATCCCCGATCCTGTTCCCCTCCGACCACCCCAGTGCACCTGCCTCCTGTCTCATGTGTACTGTGCAGGACTGGCCCCCCAGGCTTCTGGCTACTTCTGTACCTTGACCCCCACTATAGTTCTGTTTTCCCATGCCCTTAAATAATGCCCCGTGTGTCGCCTTCTGCTTTTCCGAGTTTCTGTTCACGACACCCACTTTGATGTATCAGTGCAAAACACACAACCAATCGGAATGCGAGGACAGAACAAAAGTGCACATAGTGACGGTCCTGTGACTGCAGTGCCATTTTCCTCCTCCAGGACTCCAGGGAAATTCAGCTTGTGTATTGCTAAGAAAAAAATGGAAACTCAACAGTTGCCACTTGTTTTTTCCCCATGTTGTTTTATTGTTTTTATACTTAATAGCTGTCAATGACTGCAAGAAACAGCAAGGACATTTGTTCAATTCTTTGGTTGGGGGAGGGTCACCCTTTACTTATGCTTGGCTCAGGTTCCAGGAAAGTCACTTTCAGCAAACCAAAGATGCACCTTGAATTATTGTGGAGTCGTTAATGTAATAGAAAACAGGTCAATATATCGCATCGACAGAGTGATCGCCCCCCCCCTCCCTCCACTCATGTTAAAACCGGGCTTCTCCTCACGACGCCTTGCAATCCATAACACTGGGATCCCTATTTTGCCCAGCACTGGGAATGTGGGAAAGCTGACATCATCCATCATACCTTTCATTGTTATCTCCAGGTGAGGGATCAGCCGGCTCAGGAATTAACTCTGATCTGACGCTTCGTTGCCCGTAGAATAAAATTTAAGTCTCTGACGGGTCTGGTTTTCACTTCTTGTCACACAGGACTCCGCTTAAATACTGTAGCTCTAACGTGATTCTGCTTTACCACAGAAGGATTTCAGTACGTGACGTCTGAGCTATAGGAACTAAAAGGAGAGGAGAAAGCAGGTCTTTAATCAATCCTCATTCCCCTTAATGGGTACAGATATTCACATGATTTGTTTTGCCCCATCAGGCGGTGTTTCGCCAAAATCCTGTGTCTGATTACCTTCCCTCCCACTGCTTGTCGTTGTTTGATTAGTCTGAGCACATGACCTGCTGGAAAGGTCATAATACAAGAAAGGCTTCTGGTTTAAACACAAAATTCCTCTGTTTTGTGATCAGTTTTGCTCATCAATTCATGGAGACCGGTCCTCTTTTCCAGTTTCTAACAGTAGATGCCGAAATAACCGTGACTTTAGTCTGACTTTCCACAAAATACGACGTTGGGCAGCGTTATAACCTTACCGGGTAATTCTGAATCCCATTTCCTCCCATCTCCTTCTCCCAAGGGTGACGATTACTTTTCATTTTAGGAGGCAGGGAAAAGGACAAGCGGACTGCAGAAGGTCAGGTACCCATTAACAGGCAGCCGTATCCCAGCGCTACGTAACCACAAGCTGAACCGCAATGAATTCAATTACACTCACCTGTGCTGAGGTTAAGCACATTTGAAGGGGGAGACCCTGTGCCCGTCCTGCCCATCCCCGCCCCTATCCTGATCATGACCACGCCCCTTCCCAGTCTTAGCCCCACCCACATCACACCCTGCCAGTGCCTCACCCCCACACTGACCACTTCCCTGCATCCCAGCCACACCCAAACCCATTCTTTGGCATCTTTTAGTACACAGTGTGTTTCCCATCAGCTCGCCTTCTGCAACAATGCCATAATTTAGGAGACTGACCATTATGAAATCGGTGTTGTTAGTTTTAAATACCCTAAATAACTTAACAATTCATAGAGCAGCTGGTGGGTTGACGAATGTGGACTTCGTAATCATAAGTGGCAGAAACAATAGCCCGAAAAGGTCCAATCAGAGTCCTCTGTGCAGAGAAGGTGACTGTAAGCATGGCTCCGCCCACTGCTGTGCACATAGAGGTCAGGCAGAGTGCTCAGAAACGAGCTGTCCAGATGGATGCGGACAGCTGTGACAGTAAACTCCAGGAACAGGGGAATCAATCACCTTTGGCCATTGGATAATCTATTTGCAAGGCCTATGGCTATAGGTTATGAATACACAGGGGGCGGAGCAGCACAGCTCAGCCCATCTCAGCCTGTGACTGTGGCAGATAAGCATGCGAAATGGATCAGCTGTCTGGAGTGGGAGCCTTCCGCGGATATTGGCTTATCACTCACAGCAGCGCGGTTCACCGTAGGTGACCCCGGACATCCAGGCTCCCAAAGGGGATCTATTGCTCCGTTATTAACCGAGAGGTCGGCAGTCATGCTTTGAGCAGCCTGTCGCATCCCCAGATAGCTCAAAGGTGCATCTGTGTGTATCTTTGAAAACAGAAGCACTGGTGAACCAGCTTTACCTGGACTGCATCCACGGAAAAGCCATAGTGGAGAGGCTGCATATGAATGGATACAGACCCCATGCATTTAGTGTGCAAGGCCAAATTCCAGCCAGAGGTCAACAACAAAGTGTAGGAAGACAGGGTTCCTGGACCAGGCACATGACTCTCAAAAGAGTCTGACACCACGTCCCAGCAGGGATCAGGATACTTGGCCAAATGCCGTTTTAGCAAACAGCCAGTTATTTAAATCCAACTATCCAGACAGAAAGATATGCAAATGGGTTCAATCAAAGGCAACAAGACTTCACGTTCATATTTGCAGTAGAATCCTGTGTTTGGAAATGAGACAAAAAAACAGACACTTCTGATACACAAGTGAGAAATGCAACTGATCTTCAAGGAGGAAAAACTTGGCTGATCTTCCGGGAGGACAAACTTGGCTGATCTTCCGGGAGGACAAACGCAGCTGATCTTCAGGGAGGACAAACGCAGCTGATCTTCAGGGAGGACAAACGCGGCTGATCTTCCGGGAGGACAAACGCAGCTGGACTATGGTGTTTTGTAGCTTGGGAGGCGCCTTGCCCATGTAGATCAGCACTGACACCGACGCTTATCAGATATCGACGGGTGTCCGCGTCTGGTGACAATGACTGCTTATCAGCCTCCAGGATCAGTCAGACGCGGGACGGATGGTCCCGGAGAATGGCGAAATGGATCAATCTCCCCAATCGGGGTGATGGATCAGGGCAACCAGCACCTCTCACGTGAACGCAGAAACGGAAAGTAAGTCAAGGTCTGCCTTCTCTGAAGGGATGACATCAGAAAAATGAGATCGGCTGAGGGATTTAGTGTCTCTCATAAAGCCCAGAGTGATGAGAGAGTAAAAAGATGAAGGAAATGAAATACGAACATGATGGACCTGTATTTGTGTTTATTTATTTAACAGACGCTTTTTTCAAAAGTGACATATTTCGGAGAAAGCAGGGCCAGAGCAACTGGGGTTAAGGGCCTCGCTCAGGGGCCCAACGGTGACATCACTCCGCTGCCTAAGGTTTGAACTAATGACCTTCTGACCACGGTGAGTGACACACAACACTCCCAAAAACATACATGTATACAAGAAAAAAAACAATGTGTTTAGATAAACACAAGTTAAATGTATTTACTGTCCATTTTACCGTTACCGGTACTTAGATCACGCTGTATTGGATATTTTTACATTTTTTACCACATCTTGCCAGACACACACAAACACGCACACACACACACACACGCACGCACTAGGCTATTCACTAATGATGAATCACCTAAATGTCTGTAGGAGGAGACCAGCTCAGCGATGGGAAAACCACAGAATTGCTGGGAGAACCAAACTCCACACAAACAAAGCCAGACCTCAAACCCACATCTCGTCCGTCACGCATTCACATACGCCCAAAAAAATGTATGCTCCTCAAAAACCCAAAATTCAAATGGCTGCAGAGATAGAAAACAGACAGTTGGAACACTGGAAGGTTAGGGCAGGAATCACTATGGCGATAGGTGAGGTTCAGCAGATTGGGTGATTCCGGCCCAGGGAATTAAAAGCGGTGATGTTGCAGAATGAGTATTCTGCTTGTGCTGTTTTACTTGGCTGCCTGCTGTCCTGCCCAGCCGCCCACTCAGCTCTGCGGTAGCTTGAGAAAACATTTACACAGAAAAACAAAGTCAATCCACACGGAAACACAGTCCCTTGGCCTGACCTCAGAGCATTCGCGGTGCAGCCTATTAAACCCGGTCAAGAAAACGCAGTCACGGTTCCTAATTTGACTGCACTACATCCCTTTTGCCCATGAGTCCCCTAATTGTCTCAGGCACTCCCAGTGGGCATACATTTCATCACTAACTCGTGTTTGTGAATAGGTACACCGTTTGAGGTGAAGACGTATTCGGAATTCACAAGGTCGCTCGATAAATTTTCTCAGCCGGACACCGCTGTGTACTTTCCAGAAGCATCCTTCTATCTGACTGAAAGAAACCAGTAGCAGTGGCCCAGCTCACGAGCTTCGCCCTTGTGTTGACCTTCACAGACCCCTGAGCAGACCTCTACGGCTAATTCCAGTGATTCGTCTCAGAATTTCCCGGATCGTTGCTGCATGTCCATTAGCTATCTGACATCTTGAGCAATATTTAAAAACTGAAGCTGTTGCCATGGTTTCCGAACATCAAAGCCTGCCCGCCATGCCCAGCACACGGCCGTTTTGACAGCGTCTCCTACAGTCACAAAGAGCTTCCCCAAAAACGTCATGTTCATCCCATTCCCCTGTGTAGACATGTGGCTGCAGGAAGGGTCTCTGAAATTGGTGCATGTCTGTAAAAGTTCCGTCCATGTCAGTGACTGGGCCGGAACACCACTGTACTGAAAGTCCCTAGAAGGTTGGTCCATGTTGGTGACCAGGCTGGAACACCCATGTACCCAGAGATTCTAGAAGGTCCACCCAAGTTGGTGACCATGTTTGTAACCAGGTCGAACACCACCACACGGAGAGCTTTTAGAACATCCATCCATGTCTCTGTCTGGCCCGGAACCCCACTATACTGAGAGCTTCCAGAAGGCCATCCATCCATGTTTGTGACCAGGCCAGAACACCACCACACTGAGAGTTTCTAGAAAGTCTGTCCATGTCAGTGACCTGGCTGGAACACCACCTTACCCAGAGCTTCTAGAAAGTCCATCCATGTTGGTGACCAGGCCAGAACACCACGGTACCAAGAGCATCTAAATAGTCTGTCCATGTCAGTAACTGGGCCAGAACACCACTGTACCAAGTGCCTCTCAAAGGTCCATCCATGTCAGTGACTGGGGCCAAAATACTTGTACAGAGCCCAGAGGATCCATGGGAGAAGAACCCCAAATAGCCCCCAATAGCTAGGAGCATCACCAGAGTCTACAAAACTGCAGCTAATTCACAGCAAGGTCAGGCTGGGGGGGGCACACACCCTGAATGCACTGCACCGCAGTATGACAGGACCAGAATCCTTGGGGACCTGCTGTTTGGTATGGTGCTAAACCTGAACAGCTCCTGTAAACATCTGATCCTATATAAAGTGTGAATCTCCAAATCATATAGCCTATAAGCTGCTACGGCTATCATCAGGGCTGCTGAGAGATTTACTGTATATATAAAATGGTAAACAGATGACAGAGCCAGCTGTCTGAGTGGGGGGCACTTTGAGAGAAGCTCATAAGCGTGGATGTGACTCTGGATGTGGCTCATGCTGCACATTGACAGCTCTACCAATGAGCGGGTGAGGGACACAGCGGAAAGGAGGACCACCCCCACCCCGAACGCTTTCCTGGGGGAGGGGGCAGGCATTTGTCGGAACAACAAGGTCACGGGAAAAAACAGTGGCTAAGGCTTCTGGGCACGGCCCCGTTTAGCTGACCAGCGACCTCAGCAGGGTCCGTGGGGGGCGGGATCACTCACGACACTGCCAGGCCCGGAAACAGAGCTGTTCCCAGAAAGAGCCCTGCAGGGAAACGTTAGGCAAAGGCCACTGACATCATCTTGTGCGCAAAATCTCCTAGGACAGGATGTTTGGGGATGTTTATACTATGTGCTGACATGTTACGTAACACTATTCCTTGGTTAGATATTGTCTCTTCAAAACACTTTATATTAATGTCAAGCTTTCATTGCATAAAAGATGCTACAATTGATCAATTTTCCCATGCTATTGCAGTAAATGTGGAGCACCTTCTTCGCACCCTACGGAAAGGCCAATCATCCCTCTTTTTTTTGAACATTTTCTCCTCCTGAACACGACGCCCTTTCCTGAGTCAGGATGGCTCCTGTCAGCCCAGCCTCCTGCTTCCTGTCAGCCCGTGGACCGTGGGCTTCGTGAGCCATGTAACGCGCTGTGAGGAGCACCACTCACCCGCCCACCTGCCTGCTCTCTTGGCCCCACCCACGGCCCCGCAGGTGCCCATGTGACAGGATGAGGAGCAGAGGTGCGTCAACTACCAGGCGGTGCAGCTCTTGGTGTCTGGCAGCTCACCTTTCTGTGGACAGATAACACAATGGACCAAGGGTCAATTCCAAAGACTAAATTCAAACTGGACGAAAACACAAAATAATGCGAATGTTCTACTACACAGTTCAAACAACTGCACAGGCTGTCCCTGGGTTAAGAACATCCGACTCATGGACACCTCATACTTACGAGCAGTCTGCCATAAAGCCTAATTAAAAATTCCGGTTAAATTTGTAACGCTCATGAAAACATCATATAGCTACAGCTGTTTGTCCGCTTGATGTACAGTACAGAACTAGTAGTTTGTAGTTACTTTTTATTGTTCCTGTATTACTCTTATTTTGTACTGTATTATTATTTTTCCAACGTACCTACAAATTGGACTTAAAGGCAAATGTATGGATCTCATTCGTAACCAGAGGACTCCCTGTAATCAGTGCCAGGCAAAGGAAGATCCTCATTTAACCACATGACTTCCATAATCTAAAAACTTTAAATTCAATTAAAATCCTGGATGTGGGGATGGTTTAGCCCTTGATCAGGACTCACGGAAAAAATAAAAATCCCATGAGGGTCCCTTTTCATCCACTGCTCCATAAAGATCATGTTAACAGGATCGCTATGGGCCTTTCATGAGCTCTAGGTTTATTGAGTCATACATTTATTACTGTCGTTTGTGACTGTTCATGTCTGGCCATGGTTTTGTGGCAGACCTCAGTCTGCGTTTGGAACGGCACTTGTTTCTTAGCAGTTTATGTGTGTTTAAATGGGGCCTTGTGTGTCAACAAGTGAGGGGATGGGAGTGAAGGGCTAATCCCAAAGCCAGGGTACACACCCTTGGAGGTAAAGTTCAGCTCCTGGGAAAAAGACGATGTTTATACACAGAGTCAAACCCACCCACCCCCTGTCTACCAAGCTGATTCACAGCCCATAACCAATGCCCCCATTAGCCCGCCCTAACCGCACTCATCGATATTCCCCCGGAACCATTATTCCCCAGTTCCAATGTCAGAAGAAATTATGGGATGTGGAAGGAAGAACAGGGAAAACATAACGGCAGGATGAGCCAGGGACACGCCTGCTGATTGGCGGCAGGCAGTACAGGGGGGCCGCGTGGGGGGGGGGGGGCTCTGCTCATGGTGAGACAGACTCTCACATAACTCCACGCGGGGAGACAGACTGCCGTTAGTTACCCCCATGCGACCCGGGAGGCAATGGGGGAGGGTCATCAGTCACACATTTAACATGTACCAGGTGGGCTGGCCGGCAGGGGGCCATCCATAACGGGCAATCACAGAGAAGCTGAAATGGAAGCATGTGCTTGTTTGGGGTGGGGGTGCCATCATGTGCTGATGATGGTTCCGGGGCGGGGCGGGGCGGGGGGGGGTTGAAGGTGAGTGGACCCAAGCAGAAGAGTGTCGACATCGGCTCTCTGATTCGGGTCCAGCTTCAGGTGCGCCGGCGTGCGTGCGAGTCTCTAACAGAACAACGCAACAGACCAATTACATTTCCCATCTCTCAAAGCCGAGAAGAGTCCGACGAGGTCAGCGACGAGGCCTGTGAACAGTTTCCGTGGTAACGGGGGGACCTGGCGAGCGCAGTTCCAGAGACATTTGGGCCAAGAGGTGGCCGGCCATAGTCACGACAGAGACCGTTAACACTGCTAGCTTCTGGGTTAAATCAGCAGCCCAGCATAACTGCACTGAGATAGCATTTAGCTTCAGCCTTACCTATTTAATGAGTAACTCAAAAAACATGACCAGTCCTTTAAAAGTTAAACATAATAATTAGTAACTGCAATTAACTCTGCCCTGCATAATTAGCATTAAAACGCAGAGCTAGGCCTTATTCATAACCACCTTCTAACATACTTTGAAGTCCTGATCATTTTCAAGGCTGATTAAAACTCCGTCCTCTGATATGAAAGATAAGTCTTACATTGGATATTTGCTGTAGTGCAACAAGTTGGTCCAAATCCCAAAATGCACATGAAAATAACCCTTTCCTGTACTATAAGTTGCTTCGGATAAAAGCATCAAATATATGAGGTAAATCCATGAAATATGTCTCTCAAATCCAGCACAGTGCTTCTTCTTGCATAACTGGAGTGTTTATTTTTTTTCTGCTTGTCAGTTACCCTTTGAGAGATTGGGGAGGGGGGGGGGGTTACATTGGAGATGAGGCAGCTGCTCTGCACCACTTGTCGGAGTGATCAGGCACCCTCCCCCTCCACCTGGCACGGAGACGCCCCCCCAACTGTCGTACGACTCGACCCGGGGGTGCTGCATCCTGAAGGTGGCACCCGGCAAACGACACCTCAGCCGTCGCAGGTTAATTTGATAGCGCCGCCACCGCTGCTAATTTGCGTTAAATTAGATCCTTCATCACTTCCAAGCACGTCCAATTAGTGCCGCGCCATTTCCAGACGGCCCGCATCCCATCACATTTACAGCAGGTGAGAGCTGAAGCTTACTTAGAAACTGCCAATTAAAAGTTCCTTTTTCTCCCCTTTCTGCTTTTTTAAGCTCAATTGAAACTGCAGATTCACCCCAGGTGAGAAACTAAACCTTAGGTGTATCACAAGCAACACCTGTGATCTGAAAGGAGCAAGGACAGAAACAGATGGACTTAACACCAAGGAACAGCGTCCTACCCTGGGAAAAAAGCGCGCGACTGTCTGAGTATTACGGCTCTAGCCACCCTTTTGATTGGAGCATCAATTGTGCGCTCCTCCACCAATCACGATTCACCACATGGCTCTCAAATCCAGGCCCGGATTATAGCTGCCCACACGTGCAGCCTGCAGCGAGGAGAACGCACGCAGGCACTTTGCTCTTTCTGCCTCTGCACTTCAGGATTCATGCTGCCCCCGTTTCCCCATGGGCTACATCTGACCTGTATCCTTCGCTACCTCACAACGCCGCGGCCCGTTTCACATTTTAATGCTTCGCGCGAGGCGGTGACTGACAGGCAGCACATAGGGATAGACCGGCGGTGGGTGCAGATAATGAGACTGGCTCGTCCAGGTGATATGCGGATTAGTGGAGAACGCGATTTCGAACCGGCGGTATCTTCCCCTTCAAACAGTAACGATGGGAAATGTCATGCTTTACTTGGTTTTTAACAAACGACCTTTTTTAAAGGATGTAATCCCTGGCAATCTGAAATAATGACATACCAGACGAGAGTGCAGTTTGCAAAATGTCTGAACTTAATCCAATGCACGTGTACCTACATGGCCACAGAAAACTCAACAAGGAAAAATAAATATCAACACGACTGCAACAAATTCAAGATCATATCAGCAGGAAGCCAAGGCAGATAAAGGCTTCAGATTTATTTTTTTTCCTTTGCAGATAAAATTACACCAAACCTGTGTATTTATGTGAAGAAAATCTTGTCAATAAAAAAATGAGGATATCATACTGTTATCAGTTTACCTGTATATGCAACAGAAAAGCCAATCTTTTAAGAAGCAACCCACCAGTGATCTTTACTGTGGCCGTCTCTCTGGACGTCTGATTGCACCATGCAATGTGCAGCAAGTTCCACAAATTTTATTGCAAAACAGAGGATTTGTTTGGATAGTGTACTTTCCTGTTCCCTGCGTTAACAAATAAACTAGACATTTCCTGTGAATGACTCA
>JAODKE010000068.1:23187041-23214882 GCA_026779605.1 Mormyrus hasselquistii
AGTTTATTATAGAAAGAATAATTATGGAAACAAATAATGAACAGATAAGTGATGGACTGGTGTCCTCTACCTTGTACTTACTAGATTACACTCCAGATTCACCAGGGCACAATGTTACATGAACAGCAGAGGGTAAAGAAAAGCGTCAACCTGGTGGGGACGTCTGTCAGAGGGCTGCCTGCCCATTGCCTGCACAAGCAAAGTTAAGGGACAAAAGAGTCACACACTAAACTAGGAAGAAGGAAGCAGGGATAAAGACTCGAGGAGGGGCTAGCAGACAGGGGGTGTTTAAAAACCGCACAGCAAACACAAATGTTTGATCGCGCAGCGTGCCGCCACCAAACATCTGCGATCAGGGCATGACGCGGCAGGAGACGGGCGCCTTGATTCTGATGACTCTGAGTAAAAAGCTAATTAGCGGAGCTTGTGATTTACGGACGACGTCTCAGAACCCCTCTCACGGGCAACCCGAAAAGCCGCCGTCAGCTGTGCGACGGGCCGCGTAAGGGAGATGGCTAATGTACCCATTTCATCGCTGGAGATTCGCAGTGAGGTGCTTCTAAATCATCTGCGGTGGAGCAAATGAGATACACGATGTGGAACATTCACTGTGAATTCATCTCGGAACACGCAGAGGCGCCGGGCGCACAGGCATGGGGCGAGCCCATGTGTTGCGACGACCTTCAGGGGGCGAGATGCTGGCATGGGGGATTGGGAGTTGCTGGGACATCACCCCAAGCAACAGGGGAGCTCAGCCAGGACCTGGTTTACAAGAAAGGGGTGGCACAGCCAGGAGTTCATGCAAATATTTTCACATTTCAAATTTAAAGCATTAAAATGCCAAACACAGTGCTTGAAGATTCTGAAGCTCTCTGGATCTTGAATGAACAGCTAAATCATGAATGTGTGAATCATTGTACAAACAGACAAATGAAAGCATACACCAAATCCGACTGGACACTGTATTGTTGACCACTGTTTCTGAACCAGTGGGTCGGGACCCAGAAGTAGGGGTCATGTAGTGTGTGGTAAAAAGAAATATTTAGTATCTTTTGCTCAGATTGTCAGATTTTTTTTTTCCATAACGGCAATGTGCTACTGTTGCTGCCTGATGTTCTGTTTACTATTACTGCAGTATTGTTTGTCAGAAAAATTTGGTTCAAAAATTTGAATTTGGGTTGTGACTTATGAAATATGTGGGTCTTGAGGCTAAACCGGTGAAGAACCTCTACCTCAGTGCCTCAGCACCATCTGGCCAGACCTTAACCTCTCGGGTACCGGTATGTATCCTTGTAGCCCCACTGCCACATCCGTTCCATACACCACACATGCGACCCCTCACAGCCAGGACACGGAACACCGCCTCAACCGCTCTTCACATCAAAGCCACATCAAAGCAGTTTTATAAAAAAAAAACACCCAGTGTTCCTTCTTGTGCAACTTTGCCTCTAATGAAGTGAGAAGAAAGAGTGTAGGAAACGAACGCATCTGACGAGCTGCTGTTTTATACCTGGGGGATAACTTTCATTTATTTATTATTATTATTCTGAAGAAAAGGACAAGGATGGGACAGTTATTACAAAGACACAATAAACATAAGCTGCCAGCCTCTTGTCGTTTCTGAGGAAGAGCCCCCGATTCTCTTCTGAGGTTTCTGTCGGACGAACCCACAAGCTGTGACATTTTAATATCTGCCCCTCCCCCACCCAATGGCTTGCATTGGCTTTAATGAATACTTGCTTTCGGCCTAATTATAAGTGACCCCTACGATAACCCCAGCACTCTCGTCTGTCTGGCCATATGTGTAATAGCAGGAAAGGTGTAGCTCTCAATGTGACTCCGGTGCTCTCATTGCCATAGTAACCACGGAAAGTCCGTTCCTCAGCCTCTGCCGATCTCCCTAGCGATTCAGCCAAACCAAAGCCCCTGGTAAAAATCGAGAAATCGACTCTGAAATTGGAGGAAGTCCGGTCGCCCCTTTAGATTTATCCGCGGTGCTGAGGGTGATCCCTGGTCAACCGCAATGATGCTGCCTTCCTGATCGGTCAGCTTAGGTCAATCACGGGGCTCAGAACGATGACTCAATTAAATGGAAAAAAGTCCCCCCATCAGGGAACCCAACTTACAGCCGTCGCTTCAAGACCTAATTCTTACTCAAGATCGGGATGAAACTGTGTGGAAAAAGAGGGGGGGGGGACGACTGTATTTCTCTCCTGATACAGCTGGTAGCAGGGCGCCGTTGCTGACGACTCAGCGATCCCACAAATAACTGCCCCTTGTAGAACCTCATTAGGTATAAACAAGTAGTAAACTCTCTCTAGAGAGCAAGCATTCCATCTTTGTTTAAGGGAACACAAATTTAACAGTGGGGGGGGGGGTGGGGGGGTACTCATTCACTGGGGGGTTGGATGTCAAAATAATGAATCACAGAACGATTCACTCTGCCCATGTAATGAACAGCACTTCCGTGTGAAGAGTGTTCGGGCATCTCGTTAAGTCTCATTTATCTCAAGAGATGGACCTGACTCCCACATATGGGACGTGGCATGCCCCAAATTGTGGACCAGACGGGCTGCTAGCTGATAATCGGCTCCAGGGAATGAGGATACATTTGTTTGTGCTTCCTGCCTGGAAAGGAAGTCCCGCCTCCCTGACCTTCCTCAAAGCTCATAGTCACCTGCACTGCTACAGTACTTCTTTTTTTTTTAAATCAAAGTTACATTTTTCTTATAATTAGTGTAAGATCTCGGCTTGCCCCTGAGGCTTCCTGAGAGTGCAGCGACTGGCGCCTGAGCCTCCCACGCTCCGCCGAGCCGTGTTCCTACCACGTCGGAGACACCGAAGGTGATGCTTTTTACACACCATGGCGGTGCATTAACAATACAGTCATAACAACTATGTTTTTTTTTTAAAAAGACCATATGGCGCGTCGCGGAGAAAAAACGTAATAATTAACCACTCTAGCCTTGGTGCCGACTATCACGGCTTCTTTTGTGGAAATGGAGAAATATGTGCACCTGCTGGAGGGAGAGACATTAACTCCAGGTGAAACTAACTTCAGCCCAGAGTAAACAAAGCTGCTGTTCTATACAGTTTTAGCATAGGATTGTGTCATCTTTCTTTTCTTTAGGTTATCTCATTCCTTTACACCAGGTTTACTTACAAAGTTTATATAAGGCGCTTTGCTGAAACACTGCAGGTTAACAGCATCACTCAATGGTTTGACAGCATCTTCTCCCTGAGACTTTGACCAGGAGCTTTCAGGTTCTCTGAACGGCTTGTGACTCTCTCCTCAGCTGGATTTTTGGGCAGTAAGTGTCTCCCGTTTGGGTTTAGGGGTGTAGCTAAGGCTGGTCGATATGTCCTAAAAATATGAGCATATTTTCAGAGATTTTAGTGAGTTTGTGTATATATCATGGAATTCTAAAATTCATATTTACAAAATGGTAAAATATGAAAGGTGGTTTTCAGTTTTTCTAATTATGATGAGCAAATTGTTTTACTAATAGTTATGCAGCATGTGAAAAGCATAATGATAAACTATGCCAACGACAAACTCGATCATTGATGGAATTTGAAAAATAGTGCGTTATGGCTGTTAATTACACAATAATCACGATATTCAGATTGATGATATGAATGTTCATGATCACGATGTAATATTTTATTGATATGTCACCCAGTCCTAGGTGCAGTTGCAACTCTTCATCACTTCTGGCATTTTGCTTCACACACCTAAAGCTTCTAAGCAAGATGGTAGGACTATGTGGCAAGAGAGACAGTAAAGGAAGTCAGGGAGTGGTCTGAGTTTACCCTGTGGTAGCTGTGGGGATTCATGTGACTGGTAATAGCTGAAGAGTAGTAGGTGAGACGTGGGATTGGGTCTCCTTGACATGTGACCTGGCTTATCTGGACGTTTACTCAGCTTAACCTTAGCAGCGGAGTGGAAAAGTCAGATTGATGCTCCCAGGCTTGATAACGGAAAATTCCATGAAGGTCAAGAGTTCAGTGAAATTGGAATGGGGTCTTTCTGCTTTGAACCGTCAGTGAGAACGAGTGGTCATCAAATGCTCGATGCGCAAAACTGTACTCACCCACTGGGTTGAAAGCAGCATACGCCGGTAGCACCTGAACTGAGGCATTGTGGGTCAGCGCCTTCCAGAGCCATAACCACCCATCAGAGCCATGATCAGCTAACTAATGTACTTCAGCTTCACACCATCACAAAACCCATTGTGTATCACAGGACCATTCGGCTTTTAAGGATCAGCACTGAGTCTGACTTCCTGCCTGTTAGCTCTGTGTACACACGCACAGGGGCATTATTGTTAATTAAAGGGATCCCACAGCTGAAAGTCACTCTGTTTGGCCATTTAAATAGGACCTAAACCACAGGTGCAGGAACAGAAACAGGAGCATGCAAATTAACACCGTCATGGACTCTTCTGGAAGGTGCTGAGTAACAGAAGAGTTACTAACAAGATTTAGACTCATCAGAGGTCAGGGGAGTGCTTATGATGAGACAGACAGCACGGTTTGCGGGCAGGTTCGCGTGGTTAATATTCCCGTAAACCACAGCGAGTCTGACAAGCGTCTATCATGCCTTTAACGAGCCAATTAGAGGGGCTTAATTTAACAGTGACATTTGAAAATCTACCTATTTAGGCAAATGAAGCTGAAGTGAAATATGAAAATCACGTCTGCAAAGCGCATGACCCTCGGACGCATCTGCCAGAACGATGGGAAAATCCTCATAAACAAGGCAGAACGGAAGCAAGTTCCCGGAAAACGCAAACATTAATGATGCGGCATTGTAATGAGAGCGCAGCCCTCAGTCCAGGCCCCAGAGTGGCCGTGTCATAATCCTGCCTCAGTGTATTTAAAGGTAAATAGCAGACTGATTAAAACATATCCATAATGCATAGATTCGTATGCTTCCATTTATTTAGCATATTTATTTGGAGTTTGGGCCATTTGCATTTACTTAGCTGGTAGATCATTTGTTTACTGCCAAAACCAACGGCTGAGCAAGCCGGCTTTTGGGAAAACACTAATCCGTCCCATCTCCAGAGCCAGAGATTGGGCTCCCTCCACCTCATTTCCACATAGGACGAACATTATCTATAAAGACTGGACCAAAATGCCTCAAACTCTGGCCCATGCAGGGATTTTTTAAGGAGGGGAGCATAACATAAGAGGGACCATTGTTCATACAAACCTTATCATTGGCCAATGATATGTTTTGAATCGGTGAGTGACAGGGGAAGGGGCACAGTGGGGACCAATCAAATTTCAGCTGGAGCCAGTGCCCCTATGGCCCCGCCCCTGTATGTGCCCCTCGAAGCTCTGAAGAACTACCCAGCAATTGTCTCCCGGGGGCATGAGCGACGGGTACTGCTGAGAGCCGTAGCACAGGAAAGATGTAACTAATCAAGAATCCAGCCAGCAGAAAGCCATGCTGGTGGGGGTCTGAAATCCATGGCATGTACCGTGAAAAGGGGCAGACTGTCATCTTTTTTATAGGTTCCAAGACCATACTCCTTGTGGTTGTTAGGGCGGGGAATTGAGCCCAGCGCCTGCGAGATGACTCTTATCCCCAACATTTGTAGGGATTTTTAGCACTCAGCTATACATCAGCTCCATCCACTTCTATCACTCCCCCTACAGGCCACTTTGGAAATGACGATTCCACACTATGATACGGCCCTATAATGCAATTCAAAATCTGCCCTCCAAACGTCTCCCCCGACAATCAGGTGGAACTGGATCAAACCAGATGGAACTGGATCAAGCCAGATAAGGCTCTTGAACCAGGGATCAGTACTAAGTAATACTTTTGAAACAGTGCTTTTAGAAAGACAGTTTTGTGCAGGACAGACGAACATGACATCTACCTGCAATTTAAGCATTTAGCATGACTTGCTAAAAACTGAGGAGCTCCATTCTAAAATAAAACAGTCTCTGCCCAGATGCATGTTATTTGACAGAAAGCTGACGTTAGCAGGCTTTTATTTTAATACCTCAGAAACATCCCTAAAAAAAATGATGTCTCGGTCTTGATCTAATTGAGGTCTGTCTTGAAACGAGTGGATTTCCATTTTGAGTGGTTGCACTTTGCTTTTAATGTGAATTACTCCTCATCCACCCACATGGATCAGGCAAAGCAATTTACATGAAACCAGACAGTAACACAAACAGTAATTAGAAGTCTGGTTAGATTCTTCCTCCTAATTACATAAAACTTGCCCCCAAATCGAATCTCTGTCAAACTTTAGTGGATTTTGGGACGCCGTTCCTGTTGTAGGTATGCTAGGGGAAAAGGTTGATCTTAAAAAGTGTAGGGGGGGGCACACTTCACAATGTAACAGTCAATTGAACAGCATAATGAAAGTATTAATCGCTCCCTGTTATAGCCTGGGAATATTATTGCTGGTTCAATCCGTGACTTAATTTGACAGAGGTCCCCCCTGCGGGACACCGTCAGTTCAGGGATGGCATGAAGCCTACAGAGTAGTGTGGGTGTGTGGGCATCCCCAGTCCGCCCCCCTCACAAATCACGCTGCAGATGTCTCCATCAGGACATCATGGGCAACACAATTTCAGTCAACACCAGCCACCTGCTTCTGAGGTCTGTGGGCAGGGGGTATTATTATGTAAGTGCTATATTTTATTTTAATACAAGACGTTGCTCATCCATCTTTAAATTGCAGATCAGGGTCACTGAGGCACCTGGAGTTCATCCCAGGCAGCATAGGAACAAGGCAGGGGTACAGCCTGGATGGGATGCCAGTCCATTGCAGGGCACACACGCCCACAATCGCTATGGCTGATTTAGATAGACCAATTAGCCTAACTGCTTGTCATTGGACCGCGGGTGGAAACTGGAGTTCCTGCAGGAAACCCACACAACACAGAGAGACCTCCACGCACACTCATGCTGAGCAGAGTGGGATTTAAATCCCCGGCCCACCAAGCCACCCTGCTACCCATTAAAGTAGAAACCTTAAGAAAAATAAAATGAAACATCTCCCTCTGGTCCTCTTTGGGATTTCGTATGGCTGTTTAGTGATTGTAGTTTAAAGGGGTTTTTTCTAAAAGGAAGCACAGTGTGGGTGAGCATCGAATGCCCCAGCCCACTTTCCAAATACAGGCCAGTGCTGGATACACGACACCGGCGCCGCCATCCGGCTCCGTCAAGATCGGCTCTGACAAGTCGGAACGCCAGCACGGATTAGCAGTAGGAGTCGCCAGCTTCCTGCCATGCCGGCTGGCTTCCCAGGGCCCCAGTGGGAGACATATTCAGGGTCTCGGCGAGTCCCTGTTAAGTTGCTGCCAAGTTCCAGCCAATCACGGCACAAGGGAGGCAACGGAGCTACAGATTTTAGCATTCTCGATCTCCGTTGTCGCCAGGGCAAGCTTCCTGCAATAGGAATCTTCACTGATGGGACAATGTTCTCTTTTCCACATTCCGGACAGCCCCCCGCCCCTCTCTCTTCAGAATAAGCCTTTTAATCTCCTCGGAAATAAAGGTATTATATTTGTAAAGTAGCGAAGGCTTTCATTTGAGCTGGGATGGCACATTGTTTTTCCAGCAGTCCCTGGTGGAATGCGAGGGTGCTGTTTGTTTTGGCGGGATGAATCTCTACCACATCTACAGTTCTCACATAGAATCCTCTGCCGGCTGATTTGGGCCACTATAGCTGTGGTGTCCGGAACTCGCTCTGTCCCTTTAATTAGCAATGCACTAGCAGGTTTACGTGCGATCGATCGGGAAGGGTGAGTCGGGGGACGGGGTAGTTTGAGAAAGCCGCTGATCAGCATTACGACGCACCAAGGAAAAGATTCATCTCCGTGGTGCTGCCAGCAGGGGTAGTGAGTGTAGTGTAGCGAGCTGCGGGCGAAAACGTAAGGCCTGCAGTTCTTGTGTGTGTGCTGTTGGGAACATGTGGGCAGCTAATGGGTTTTAGTGTACAGCAGGCCACTGACCTGAAGGCAGGGGGGCAAAGTAGGAGAACACACACACACACACACATACACACACACACACACTGGAAGAGCAATCAGTTTGCCTCCACTGACACACAGAGGCGTAGCCCACAAGCCACCAATACCCACGAACAGGGAAAAGACAAGCGAACACAGCGGCTGTGTATGGCTATATTTAGCAACATCTCGTTGGGCGCCAATCAGAAGGCATTTGAGTTGAGACCCACTGCAGAGACTTGGCGAGGCTAATTCAGCCTACGCAGAGAAAACACAAGCAAAATACACCCTGTGATTCTGAGCTCACCATACAAAAGAAGCGAACCATCATTATCATCCTGTTTGCTGAAGCAGATGTACTTCCCATTTCAGTTTTGCATTTTACATACACATCGCACCTTTATTTAAACTGATTTAAACTTAAATTTCTCATGTTTATGGAGCAAAATATTTAATGAGGCAGTCTTTGTACTTGAGCCGCGTCCTGTGTGGGTTGAAGCACCCATCAGGTAGCAAATCGCTTCCCCTAAGTGTTATGCACCCTGCTGTCCAGTGACCTCGTCATTCATCATAATTGGCTTGGGTGATCAATGAGTCACCACATTTGAAAAATATGTCTCAGTGACTTTTATGTTTTTAATGTTATAAACAGAGGTGGAAAGTTCTGGTCCAGGAAGTACAAATCCAGACCAAGGTTTTGTTTCAGCCAATCAGTTGAGTATAAAGAGTCACAGTCACAGATTACTCAGTTGGTTGGTTGAAACAAAATCTTGGTCTGTATTTGTACTTTCCACCTCTTGTTAAAATGTTCACGCATTCAGTGAAGGTACCACCCATCACAAACTCAGCTAGTGTCTCAGGCTCCTTCAGAAGCTGACTGCTTAAATCACCAACTCCAACACAAGGTTGATAAGGAAACTCTCCACTTAGGATGCTAATGCTACCAGGAAGCTAGCATCAGTAACAAGCTACCAGACAGTGACGTCCCACATCCAAGTGGTAATGTTACAGGAGGAGCGGGTGCCATACTGCCCTAGAATTACATGGTAGGGATATTACTGCACACTGAAGCATGCCATTAATTAGGGGTGAGGAATTTGTGGTAACACTTAAATCCATGTTTTTCATAATTTATAAACACATTCATAACAAATAATAATGCATATATAAAGCATTATAAACCAGCAGAGGTGGAAATTTAGGTCCAGAAAGTTAAAATCCAGACCAGGATTTGGTTTCAACCAATCGGTTGAATAATCTGTGATTCTTTATACTCAACTGGTTGGTTGCAAGAAACTCTTGGTCTGGATTTGTACTTTCTGAACCTGAATTTTCAACCTCTGTAAACATACCTATAAATATTCACCAAAAGGCATAATATATTATAGTCATGTTTATTATGCATTATGAATTCTTTATGAAAGTCTCATCTATAATGCACTATAGATACCTTCCGCATTATAATGGTCGGTATCAGCATTAAGGATGCTTTGTACTGCATTTTGAAGGCATCTATAGTGCATTATGAGGCAAAATCAAAATGGTTGGAAGGGTTCAACAGACAGTGTTAGGGATGCCGAATCGGTCTCGATAGGAGACCTATTACTTCAGTTTAGCTTAACCACTACTTAGCACATAACACACCGTAACTTTGGCTACTGGTGCTGCTGTACATGCCATTTTTTATCTACTATGCTTGCCCATGCTCATCGACGCATGTTCTGTCCATCCATGCTCTCTGCCTTCCTTCCCATATGTCCGAATGGGGCCCAGGGTGGGCACCACCTGAGCTGGAGTCCTGCTTCAGTCCCATGGAAGGGTGACATCGTGGATGTGACACTGTGGGTGCAGACTCCAATCTGCCACACGACACTGGCTGGCATAGAGAATTGACTCATTGATGAACTTTTGCTTGACCTTAATCGGTTTACACCTTGCTTTTAGCAAGCAAGCCCCCCAGGCCTTTTTTTCTCCTTACTTGAGAATTTTTGGTTCCTTTCCTCCAGTGTCATCTGGCTTTCTTCATCTAATTTCTTTGTCTTTCCTTTTCCCCGTTCTGTATTGCTTTCTCTAACGATGCTGTAATGTATCACGACACATACATGTACTGTAAAGCACCTCGGGGAGACTCTCTTGTGAAAGGCACTATATAAAAATAAATTGAACTGAAGTATAGATGAGAGCTTCATAAGGCAATCATAATGCATTATAAACATGACTAAGATGTGTTATGTATTTTTATAAATATAATAATTGACTTTTTATTGCCCCTGGGGGGAAATTCCTTTTGCTGTATGCCTCCCCTCAGTCTGTTCTTTGCAGATAAAGCTGTCTGCAAAGGGCAGCCACCTGTTGGGGTGTCCAGGGAGCTGGGGGTTAAGGGCCTTGCTCAAGGACCCACAGATATGTCGAGGCTAGGTTTGAACCAGTGACCTTTTGATTACAGATCCGCAGGCTTAGCCCACTGAGACACACTGCTCCCATATTTATATTTATAAATATTTATAGGTATGTTTATAATGCTTTATGAATGTGTTCTGAATGTGTTTATAAATTACTAAAAACATGGCCTTAAGTACCAAATTTAAGAGATAAGGAATAGGTATAACCAAAAGGTTGCTAGTTTGAACCCCAGGAGGGCCACCTGTTTGGATGCCCTTACAGGGCTGATGTGACGCTGCCTAAATGCAGGGCGGCTGCATTTTCCCCCGAGTAATAGGGACAGGAGCACACCCACTTACTCCACGAAGCTCAAAATTTCAGGAGCATCCACAGGATGTAGAACGAGGTGATCATTACACCAGAGCCGAAAATCACAAGTTTAGAAGCCACCCGAAGACACAAATGAAATATCAACATGGCATTTATTGAGGCTGTTGATTTCATTTTAAAGACAGGCTAATAAAAATTTTATATGATGCCATATCTGTCTGTGGCAGTCGATTTAATAACGTCTTTTGTACATATTACACAGACCCCATGTTTTTGCTGTACAAGGTTAGCACAGTCTGCATCGAAATGCTGGCACTTTGCTGCGAGACCTTGCAAGAGAAATAAATCACAATGCATCTGCTGGAACAAATCTACAGAGTGAAGTCCTCAAATCGGCACTGTGCTGCGGAGGTTTGCTATACAGGAGAGCAGCCCTGCTGTAAATTTATTTCCCAAAGAGGGAGGAAAAAACACAGTGTTTAGCATTTAGAAGAGAAAGTGATTTCATTGTGTGGAAAAGAGACCCCTTGCTTCCTCGTTAAAAATGTACTTTTTAGTAGAATCAGCATACTCCGCTGATATGTTGCTACTTGATATTTGCACTGGATTCAAAGACCTCAGGACACAATATGATCCACCTCTGGGGAAGTCACATGCCGTATCGGCATCCAATCACAGCTTGCCCAGCCTGGCTGTCAGACCAGTTTTAACAAATCAAAAACAGTCGATGATACGCAGATGTAGGCAGACAGACGGGACCTCTGGCTCCGTTCGGAGCAGGCCACCTCCACCAGCAACAACTGCAGGTATACCCTGAGGTCAAACCGCCTCAAGGTTGGTATCTGAAGGGGGCGTTTTTACAAAGACTGCTCAGCAGCGCTTTACAGCCATCTACAAGGCACCTTACTAAACCCAAATCCCTAAAGCAGAGGCCTAAGCCAATCATCACCCTACGGGACGTTGACAGGAACGTGACCTGTGACGAGGGGTTTGTTTACACGAGGCTGTAAGTGGGAGGTATAAGCCGGATTTTCATCTTACAGCATGCGGGGATGCCTGAGGAGTTGCAGCATGAAGGGCCCAGCGAATGTCACTCGTATCATTGACACTGATACGACCCATTACAGACAGATGTACCATGTAGAGGAAAAGATTGTAATGTTTGCAAGAGCTGTAAAAGGTGTAATGGAAAAGGATGATCAGCACAAGGCTGATGGATTAATTATCACAGTGCTGAACATGCCTTTGAGTATCCTGAAGACCCAGACAGAAGTCTGGACAACCTCATAAACAGGGACGCTAAGACGATAAGACTCTCTTTTGAGTAAGTCTTGGGCTCCCAACTTTTCTGTTCATCAATATTGACTTTGTGCTTCTGGAAAAAGAAGATCTTGGTTCCAGGGTTCAAGAAACAGCACAGAATAGCAGGGATCCTCCAAGTAGGGAGACAGAATGTGCCGACATAACCATGCAACAACAGGCCTTTCACGCTAATGCTAGCAACGCTAACTCATCTGATATTGTTTAGAAGCCGCTGTCAGGTAGCAGAAATAAAGTATATTCCTCTCAATTCACACATAGGGCAGACTCATAAATCATAGGAAAAGCTCTTGACGGCAGCGGTATCATAACACAAGTGAGGATTGTTCAGTTCTTTCTCCACATCCTTTAAGACCAGATACCCTGCAGCTAAACACACAGACATACCTTCTGCAGGCATAAGCAGGCGAGGGAGGATCTTCAGGAGGCCACCTCTGCCTTTCACTGCATCCTGACCTCTCTGATGTTCTGGTGAGGCTCTCAGCCCAGGCACGGATTGGAGGGTGGTGCCAAGATCTAAACAGCATGGAGCGTCAGGGCAAGGAGATGATCAGCTCTGGGGCTGGCCTGATGGTCAGTCCAGAGGTCTGCTCTGGGGCCTTCTGTCTGACTGGACAGGGTGGTTGGAGAAGACAGCACATGCTTTTAAGAACAATGTGGCAGGGGATTCACCTTTTTCTGAAGACAAAGGGATTAAACTGGGTAAAAATATGAACAAAATGCTTTTTTGGGGCAGAATTTGTGACGGGAAGGATTTTACTTGTTGTTCTGGGTAACTGGGGACTTGTGCCTTCAAGGGGTTAAACATAAAATGAGACGAGTGACATTGACGGGTTTTTCTCTTTTAGTTTGTAGTATTGGCATTATGCAGCCTAATAGCCATATATCAACATATGGCTGTTCCTGTTTAACAGCATTTCCTTGTCCAGCAAATCACAGCTTGCCTAGTTCACAATTGCATGCCTCAGTCAAGGGCTTTATAATTAGCTGACAAGAAAAATCTGGAATAGAACTGAAAGCTGAACTGGATTTAGAGGGACTAGGGATAAGACTGTCATTATCTGCGCTAACATTGGGCAACGGTGTTAGCCTCGGAAACCCCATTCTCAGCAGTGATAAATGTGTCATGCACCCAGACAAGCACCTTCGGACGCTGCACGTTTCCACATTAATCATCGGTACGAGTCCAGATTCTGGATGCAATTAAGCAAACAAAGACCGTGTAGCACTTATGCTGACGATGTGGCAGTCATAGTCAGGCTTCATTATGAGGCACAGGCCTTTAACGATTTAGCCTGATAGCAACCCTGATGAACTCCACTCTGCCACGCCACGCAGGGAATGGGAATAACGAGGGAGGAAGGCATGTGAGGGGAACCTCGCTGAAGGGCAGTCCGAGCTGCCTCACTGTCCCCTGGTGTGCGGTGTGCGTGAGGTGTTGGGTTATTACTGCCGTGCCAATGAAGTGTGTGCTCTGCTGAGCTGACAGGGGAGTGATGTGCTGCATGGTGTTGAACAAAATCACTCACAAAAGGCATAGTCAGGTGTTCCTTAAAAGAGAGAGACAAAAGGACAAAATCCTCTTTATATCAATATAACAAATACTAAACAGGTTATTACACATTATTCATATTTTTCTGTACCTGCTGGTCCTATGCAGGGTCATGGGGGTGTGAAGCACGAAAAAACCCAGGATGGGGTGGCAACCCATCGCAGGGCACACACACACCATTTTGCGATGTCATTTCATCTCAGCCCAGAGGAAACCCCACAACAATACAAGAGAATTTGCAAACTCTACACAAGTAATGACAGGGCAGAGACTAAGTGTGAGCTGAGGATGCTATCCACCGCGCCACTAATTGCTGTTGTTGTTGTTCTTCTTCTTCCAGGGATCCTGCTCAGGGTATGGATGGACAGATGTGTCGAAAGAGAAGAAATTACTTTAGGATTAAAGATCAGTGGGTTGTTTTACGAAGTTAGCTGGGTTAGCATAAGCTAAAAGTCATGACTGTCCAGTAAGAATGCTCCTTACCGAAACTCTTACTGGAGAATCATGACTTCTAGCTTAAGTTAAGCCAGCTAACTGAGAAATTCTGCTTTGTGGAACATCTGTGGTTAAATAATACTTACATTTTTTTAAACATAACATGTAAATGAAACTCAGAAATGTATCAAAATGGCTGATGACTACAAATAATACTCTTGCTTATTCATTCATAATGTTCCCATAAAAATGCATTAAAATGTCAAGTTATTCATGGATTGCATCTTACACACGTCTTATTTCTAACAGAGTCTAGCTAATAAGTGAAGTTTTGGCAGCAAAATTAGTCAAGAGAAAACTAATGTAGGGTATAAATCAAGATGTTATTTAGGAATATCTCAGAAATCGAGGCGTCATTTAGGAATATCTCAGAAATCGAGGCGTCATTTACGAATATCTCAGAAATCAAGGCATCATTTACGAATATCTCAGAAATCAAGGCGTCATTTAGGAATATCTCAGAAATCAAGGCGTCATTTAGGAATATCTCAGAAATCCAGGTATCTTTTAGGAATATCTCAGAAATCAAGGCGTCATTTAGGAATATCTCATCCAATGGAAAAATTTATGTCTGGTCAGAGCTACTAATAAAAGTTAAAGCTGATGGAGAATAATTCATGATTTTAGCACAAAAATTACCTTTCATTAAGTTGTTCACATATAATCTTTTTCTAAATTTTGGTACATTTATAAAAGGGTAGTGCTGAAGGTGGCAGAGCTGTGGTAAGTAGTGATTTGGACAGAAGGAGGTGGAGCTTGGCTCTGCTAGGCTCCATTGACCTTTATGGTGCATTCGTTTTTCTCTCGAAACTTGGAAATTCCGAGTTGAGTGACATCACGTCCGACAATCTTACGTTCGAGCTATCCACATCTCGGAACAAACATGGCTGCCTCCATGAACACACTGCTGTGTGTTGTTGCTTTATATTTTAGCAGATTTGGAGTATTACAGTTGGATAATATGGAGATTATTTTTTCCCAGAGACAGCAAAATCTTGTCCAAGATCAACATCATAAAAGAGACGTGTTTCCGACGGGAACTGACATTTTTCGTGATGTTTTCATCTGAGTTCCGAGTTGGAAAGAAGTAATCGAACGCACCATTACACCCAGGTTATGGGCCTTGCTTAAGGTCCCAGTGTAGATGTGGCAACTCTGCAGAGCACAGGATTCAAACTAGCAAGCTTCTAATCACGGGTGAAACCCAATGAGCACAGATGAAGTAGCATCATAGAATGGACAGAAAATTTCATCTCAGGGGAGAACAAGTGTATTATGGCGGCAAGTATGGGGTTCAGAGATGCTGTCTCTGCCCAGTCCAGCTCGTTTCACACTGCACTTGCACGCCCATAAGATTTCCTGCCGTGTGGCACGGAGACTTCAAAAATGAGACAGTTTCTCCTCCCAAAACTTTTCCAATTATAAATCCAATCCGCCAGACCACTTTTTGCATCTGTCCTGGACGACAGTACTGAGATCGGACAAAAGGGAGTGATACAAACCATGAAGAGTCTGTGCGTAGGAGGGGGCAGAGTCTCGAGAGGATGCACCGTGAGCGTGGCAGGCGGGGGTGTGACGAATCGCCACGCCTTTTCTATACAGCCGTGGGAAGTTACTGCCGAGGAAAAGCATGGTCTCAGCAATGGCATTTAACCTTTAACGCAATAGTATTTATATTCTGAGCTATCCAGTCTCCATTGTTCCCCATGTCCTTTTTTAAAAAATGGATAGATAAATGGCATGGGGGTGGTTATCAGAACCACATCAGGGCCATTGGAACCAGCCACACCTGGGGTTTCCTTGTGTTTGCAAGGGCAGGGATTAAAAGGCACAATGATTCCATGTGGAGGGGGATCCTGGATACTATCAGACTGAAAAAACGTTGATGAACGAGGCACAGGTGGAACGAATCAACATAACTGAAGTCATTCCTTTGATAGATAGAAAAAGCACCCCTCCACACTCACCATGACATTTTGTAAAAAAAAAAGAAAGAAAAGAGCTTTATATACTCCCCACTGGTTGCCTAGTTGTGCTGATAAATGTAAAAGTCAATGGTTGATTGGGCGATCGACTCTCTTGCCGCATCCTGGAGCAGCACATGCTGCAGCCATGCGGCCGACGCAAGACACTTCCGAATTAATCCATCCAACACAAACAGAGGGTGCATAAGTCATCATTTCCAGCATATCGAAAATCTTTAGGCTAAATCACTGCGCCGCATCATCCCTCTGGATAATGATGCAGTGCTTACGCCACTGGCACACTGGCGTGGGTATACAGAACCTAGGTGTATAGAACTGGGGTATAGAACAGTGTAGAATCTATGTCTATGCATGGGGGCGGCGGGGAGGGGATCAATGCTGTGTTTCTGCACATGTGACTAAAGTGGTCACCATCATTGTCCTTTTTACATTGTTTTACATTGTTCTGCCACAGTTGCAGGGGAGGGAACAAGTGCAGGGGTGGGCAGGTAGGACAAATGGTAGTGCGACACCCATACGAAGTGAAATGGACCACTCCGAGATTGAGCAAGAGCCTTTCCCTCTGAGGGGTAAAACAAACCATTCCAAGAGTGAGCGAGAGCCGTTTTCCTCCGAGGGGGCACTCTGAGAGTGAGTGAGGGTGTTTTTTACCGAGGGGTGACACAAACCACTCTGACAGTGAGAGAGTAACTAAGGGGCTCCCCTGACTGCTGTCTGCAGGCAGGTTACAGATGGAAGAGGTAGCCTTCCTGCCCAGGCTAAATGTTCCTGCAGATAGCAGCTCAAAAAACCCTCATCTACCAGAACCTATTTTCCCGGGAAGGAGTGTGCTGGTTGGGGGGGGGCAATTCTCCTGGTGCAAATGTATTTTCATTTACACCTGCTTGGCTCAGACACAAATGCACGATGGATGCCCGTGAGGCCACCTCTGTGGCCCCCGCACCATCTTTCTCTGCTCACGCGGGATGGTTGCCTCGTTATTTCCGAAGTGGAAGCCGTCCCGGGGGGTCAGAACCACACCGAGGTGCAGCCAAGGTCGGTGAGCCGGGAGAGAGGGGGGAGCCAGGAGAACCAGGGCCGGGAGCCCTTTGGCAATTTGAGCCACGCCGATCTGCTTGGACCTCCTCGCCTCGGTGCACGTGAAGCGAGAGAGCAAGTGGGGGCCTTTTTTATGGGGGGGAGGGCAGACATAAACCGTCTGTCTTCGTTAAACCCAGTGAAGTCTCATTTGCAGGTGTGTGTGTGTCTCGTATGGTCTAGCAAACCTGAAGGACAATAATCCTACTCTGCAGGCTCTTTCTTTTGCAGTAATAATTGTCTATACATCATTCCATCATCCCATTCATACTTGAAATGAAATGGTTTGTTATCGTGCATTGTTTATGCAATTTCACACCTCAGAAAAGGCGTAATGTCATCTCAAACAGCAGGAAGATTTTGTTTAAAACACATTGAATGGTACCGTTGCATTACCTGGAACAACGCAGGAATTTTAAAAATGCTCCACAAATCCGAGTCCTTTTCACCCAGCGCTAGTAAAGTGTGAGGATTTAATGGAGGATAAAGGCGTGTTTTCTTTGTAATAAGCGTACCGCTGGAATATTTACCTACAAGGCATTCTGGGTAAGCAGGGCCCTGACGCTTGAGGATAGATGATACCTACGCTATTCTCTGAGAATTACTGGCTGCTGTTACAGGAAAGTGAGGCAGAGAAAGTGACTTCAGTGGCAGTAAGCTAGCAATACTACATATAAATAAATACATGGTGGTACACATTAATACATGACAATGAAGTAGTATCATCATTTAAAGACCAGTTGCTTACTTTATCCAGAATACACCTTGATAGACAATAAAAGATCGTCATCACTGCGCTTTTTTGTTTTGCTTAGTGTGATAAAAAGTAGTGCATTTGTCTGTTAATACCAGGCAGAAAGTCTGCAGTTTTTAAATCTTTTGTTTAAACATTTCTGACAAATGTTCACTGCATCCAGACAGTATAAAACAAAAATCCATTGTATCTCAACAGTTAAAACAAGCATTCAGTGCATCTGGAGAGTTCAGAACAGGAACCTACTGCATCCAAATAGTCCGAACATGCATTCACTGGACTCAAGCAAGTCAAGTATATTTCCACTGGATCAGAACACTTCAAACTCAAGTGCACTGTTGATTAGGGATGTGACACTGTCCGAGACATGGTGTTCCTGTGACATTTCACAGTGACACTTTGGCAGCGGGTGGTGTAGTGGTTAAGCGGTTAAAAGTGTAAATGGTTAAGTCTTCTGATCATCAGGCAGCCAGAATGTCACACAAAGGAAAGTGCTTCTGTCCCCTAGAGCAAGCACAAACACATAACCCAGCCGATTTCCATAATTACTCTGCTGTATGAACCATTAACAGTGTATGCATTACAAGTATGCTTTGGAAGGAAAATAATGTAATGCAGTGTAATTCTGGGCCTCGCATAATGCATTTGTTATCACAGGAATCTGCCTTGTCTTCTGGGTGTTTGATGGCCTCACTTTTATCTGAACCATCGTCCCTTAAGAGAAGAACCTTCTACTATTACTATATCAGGATAGGAGTGATCAGGAACTGATGAGCCGGGAGCCAAAATATGCACCGTCACAGCAGGAGGTGAAGGCAATCTGGGAAGCTCCACGCCACATCGTCACCTGCTCCGAGGCACATATGTGCAGCCAATAATAAGAAGATGGCACACACAACGCAGATCACCATTCCATTGCCATGACAACAGAGCCACTAATTGTGGCATTATTAAGCTGAGCTGGAGAAGCGTCACACTCCACAGCTTGGGGAAAGTATAAGGTTACTTTTTGGCCCATTGATAACCATATTCTTCTGCTCTGTGCAATAATTATAAGAGGAGAAAAGGGGAATCGCGAGTCGCTCTGCTGGGTATGTCACTTTGACAAAGTCAGCAGTTCTTTTATGAATTTGTGTGAATGTGGGGGGCTGGCTAGGGGGTTCCAGAGCTGGGAGAGCTCCTTTAACAAAACGGCACCCTGACAGAAACATATACAGGACATTTGTGGAATGTTTTGATCCTGACTGGAATGAAGAGTCTTTTTGGCATTAGCTTTTGCTGACTGGCTGTTTTCCCTCCGATAGACTAAGTGCCTGATTATCCAAAGCTTTAATATAACTCTTCCATCTCCTGCTAACTTCACTGCTGGCTTTCATGCCTGGCTCAGGGCCTCTTCAGTGGAGAACCTTCGATGTTAATGAGCACCAGTTTGACTGTGGGATCAGCAAGTGAATCTGACAGCTTTTGTTGTAGATGCATATGTATATCTTGAATTTTTCGATTTTTCCCACCACAGTTTGATGCGCAGCAACCACAATGTCACAGGCTGCACATATGCGGCACTAACATGCAAAGCGCAGCCGCTGCACAAGGTGCTGCTCCAGTGCAGCTGGGATTATAACCAAGTTCTTTAAGGCCACACCTCATCTAAAAGTCACATTTATAAGAGGCTGCACTGCAACGCTAATATTGCACTGCATCAGACAGCTAGGACCTATGTATTAGGGTTGTCAAAGATAACACATTAATGTGTGTGATTAATTTGAAAATCATACCTCGTTATTACCATAGAATCCCATTTGGTGTCAGGACAATGTATTTATTTAGCTTTTTACACAGCATTATTCATCTGCTTCTGTAATTTTTTTTTTTTTTGAGGTTACCGTAGTCACTTCCATATATGTCTGACCGGAAACCCAATGGACAACACATGCCTGAGAACACTCATTTTAGTATGAAAACAATAAGAAAACAAGAAATCCTTTCATGACAATGAATCCTTTGATTATAAAACTCACACTGAAGTCTTCGGATCTCAACTTTAAAGGTATTCATGTCACACCCTGTCCACCTGACCCTCCTGTTTCCACCATAGCGTGGCCCTAACAAGCCACGCCTGGTACTCCTTGTTTTATCTCCTGTTCCTGAACCTTGTGTGAATCACTCCCAGCTGCCTCTTGTCTGTTCATTCATTAGTCATGCATTTAATTGCTTCCCAGTCATGTATTCCCCGGTATAGGCATTGACATCAACACCTCATGTTACCAGTCCCCTCCCTAGGTTTTGGTCCAATTGTTTTTTGAGTCCGTGGAATCCAGTTTGTTTCAGATATCTGTTTTCTTGTTTAATAAGACCTGCTTCTATGAAATGCCTTTAATTAATTTTTTTAAATGTAAATTACACAGAAATGTTAGTGTGGCATCCATGTATAGATTAAGTCTAATTAACAATTATTCTGGCTATGTGTTTTATCCATAAATGCAAACTTGTAGAATATGATACTGTCTGACTGCAATTAAAAATTGACTGTAATTGTTGTTCAACTTCTTGATGTACAAGTAGTGAAGGGATGCAGTAACGACTCTGTCGCTGTCAATGTAATGTTACTAATGTAACCTCTATCCAAAGGTGGACATTTCAGGTCCAGGAAGTAAAACTCCAAACCAGGATTTTGTTTCAACCAATCAATTGAACATAAAGAGTCACAGTCACAGAGTACGCAACTAGTTGGTTGAAACAAAATCCTGGTTTGGATTTTTACTTTCTGGACCTGAAATGTCCACCTTTGCCTCTATCTATATTTTTTTTTCCCCATGCTGCTTCTCCTTGTTATTTCACTAGTTTACTGTTTTACTGTAACTTGCTCCGTCATTTTCTTTCCTATAGTCATAGTTGTAGTACTTAGTTGTACTTATTTAAGGTATATACAAAGTCAAGCCTGTTACAGACTGTCTACTATGGAAAATTCTGTAATCCTCTTTAATGTTTTTGTACTTTGATTTCTGTTATTGAACAATAGCAAGTCACTGCCTTATTTGTTCGTATATTAATATATCTAACCAGTGATATTTTCTTTTTCTGTAGGTGAACATAATTGCAACAAAAGCTTCAACAAATTATAATTTGATTGAATATGTGATTAATCGTGAGATTAATCGACTAGTTTATTCGATAAATTGCGATTAACAATATTAGGTGACTGACAGGCCTAAGATGGATAGATGGATGGATGGATGGATGGATGGATGGATGGATAGATGGATGGATGACACCTTCACCTGAACTCCTTGCCATTAGGAAGATGGATGCCAGTGAGCGATTTCTACATCCCTGGTTGCGAGACCCCCGTCCATCATAGCCAGATTCAGCCACTGATTTACTCCACCAAGCCTCACTTAGCACGTCAGCACCACCACAGGGAGCCACTCAGAACCCCTGATCTGCTCTCCTTTAAAAGGGTCCTGATTCTGGGGGCTGCTGTCTCGTTTCCTGATAATTAGACACTGCACAGGCAGGGTCCCGGAGTGGCAGTTGGTGACAGACAGCTGACGGCATCCAACCACTGTGATTTGTGGTGGTGAGCCGGTCATGTTCACCCACCCCTCACTACCGTCTCCTGGCGTGTCCCGCCATGTGGCAGAAAATTACTGCTTTTAAAGATGTTTTTAAAAAAAGGCCTCTCAACTACAAAGCAACACGCAAAAGCCTGGCACTATTTTCAGACTGTGAAAAAAATAACAAAACAAAAAAGTTCACAAAAAACTGTGATGCTTTGCTACATTTCAGAAAAAGTCCCCAAGGCTGGAGTGAGCTTCTGGTCAGAGCAGCATGATGGTGGATACACAGGGTCTCTGTAACACTACGATTGTAGAGGGAAAAGGAAGAAAATAAAAGGTACCAAGCCAAGGTAGACACACAAAGATACTGTTTCACAAGTGTACTTACACAGCTGTGCAGAGAAAACAACTGCAAATTAGCATGCTACTAAAATAGGACATTTGAACTCACACTCTGTTTTAACCAGGAAATACAATTTGACACTCGCTACTCCTATGAGAAATTAAGCCACTTCTGTGAAAGAATGTGGTGACACCACATGGTGGGTGGGATTGGATTTATTACTTACAAATTTCTAAGCCATCCATCCACCCATCCTAAGTAATTATAATTTTACTATTAAAGTCTACAAGTGAATTCTGATCAGCTGTTGGAAGCTCCGCCCCCTTTTTGAAACTTAAACTGCAGTTACCCAATTGACCATCTGTTTGGGGATCCTGCCATCTGAAGTGTGAGAACGGCAGCAGTTGAAGTGTTCCTAGAATGGCAGAGGACATAATTGACTAGTAAATGATGACATAGTTAATAGATTTTCTGTATACCTGTTTTCTGATTGGATGAAATTTGAGTGGGAGGAGGAGAGGACCCAGGATTATGGGTATCCACCATATTTTGCCAGTTGCTTTAATGTGACCCCATGACTGTGTGATTCAAATTTGGCGGGTTTAGCTTAAAAGCTGTAAGAGGGGCAGCAATTTAAATATCCTGCCAGTATAAGTCGATGGGAAAAAGGGGGGCGTTCAGCGGGGCCTCCTAAAATGATGCCGCTTAAAAAAACACATCGCCAACTATGGGACAAAGAGAAGTGGAAAGTTTGATGGCTGTACTCCTAAAACTGCAGGAGGAGAAGCTTTTAGAAAATGCGGGGTGGTACATTAGTACCCTCCAAGCCACACACACAATACACAGGGCTACACAGCGGTCCAGAGAGTAAGGAAGACACACTAGGAACTAAGGACTAAGACAGAACAACGGGATGGCCAGAAACACCTGCTGGCCAAATGGGGATTGAACACGTAGGTGAGGGATGGACTGTATGACAGAAAGGGGGAAAGTTGAAATGACCAGCAATGACTGCTAGTCAAATGGGGAAAGGTCACAGACCCTGACAGTTGGATGCAATCGCAGACATAATTTTCCCTATATCTCAGGCTAATTCATATTACTACAGCAAAGCTAAGGATTTCACCTAAATATGACATAACATGAAATGATGTCTATTAGAATAAAATAGTAAACCTATGAACGCATCCTCATATAATATGTAACATTACAGTATACTGGGGCTCAGTACACAAACCTAAACTGCAGCACACTGTACAGAACCGTTAGCCCAAATCTCGCCGAATGCCTCATTAAGCACAGCTGGGTAAGTTTAAAAGTTGAGACCTTTTGTTCCCTGTTTGCTCCCCCCTGTCCCCACTTCAAAAATCTCTCCTGCACCCCTGGAAACAAACCTCTGTCTAATTTAGCTCTCCTAGATCAGCAACAGATCAGCCTCTGGTTACACATCGATACTCCCCTATGGGGGACAGCAAACCCCTTACACAAGATCCAGCTGAATACAGTGGCCTTTCTTCTCCTTCTTTATCATCCCCCTCTTTTTACACCCCTCCCTGGTGCCTGTGTGATGCACACCTCCTCCTACACAGTGCCTGTTGAACACACTGCAGGTCACCACACACCTCAGAGGAGCTCCTGACAGGGCTCTGTGAAACGGCCAAACCGGCAAGAAAAAAAACACAACCACAGCTCTGCAGAGGTGTTTATGTCCACGAATGAACTGTAACACGGCGCAGTGCAAAGGGGCCATCCACATTTGGCCAATCCCAGACGCATGCACTCTGACCCAGGGCAGTCCCTGCCAATCCACGCAGATGAGCCTTTGACCAGGATCTGAATCAGTGGGCCACAGGTCACATGCGAGCGGAGCCTCTGCCATGTTCCTTTGGCGCTCAACCACAAACGCGCAGAAACACACGCGGTCTCTTTTTCTCACATGCATCCTGTCAGTGCTTGCATTTTACCACCCACGATCACCAGTAATGTTCACAGGCACCAGTAAGTGAGAACGGTGGGGGGGCAAGAAGCCGTTGTATGCACCCCTCCATCCCAGTGCAAATTAAATTACCCTGGCAATTCGGTTAAAATGCAGTAAGGAGACGCAAGGATGCAAAACAAGTATGACAAGGAGGGACGTCTGCGTTTCAGTGGAGGCGCGCTCCCCTCTCAGCGTTCATTATCTTGCCAAATCGAGCACTTTCCTGCCGCACTGACTGTAGCATATACATCCCTCTCCTGAGACCGTGATATTTGTGTATGTTAATTTGTTTTACATGCGCCACGCTAGCTTGCCACAGCTATGGCAGTAATATTCACAAACGCTGTTTCCAGTCCCCAGAGGTTTGTGTCGAAGTTTAAAGAAATAAACAGTTTTCCAAGAAAGAAACTGCACAGGGTGGAGGTGGCGGGATGGGGGGGAGGTTAGACAAGTTATTGCAGACCTCTGTGCTCTGTGTTGGGACGTTTGGTGGTCCACTGGGCCGGGGGAGACGGCCCCAGTTTAAAAATGGAAAGGCGACTCCGGAATGGAGCAAATCCTTGGCGAGCCAAGGGGCCTGCTCAGAACGCCGGATTGATGCGGGCGGTCCGAAAAGCACAGCACGGCTGTCTAGATCACTTTGAGTCAGCCTCGCTGAGGACTGGGGCTTAGCACAGCTCACAACAACACAGCGCATCATCAGTGCGTGATGTTACCAAGGATCGGGGACAAGGCTTCCACAATACGGCATCTCCTCGGTAACCACATCGTCTAGGTTACCGCATCCACGTATACAACCATGAGGTCGCCCAGATGAATCGGTAGGGAAGGGAAAATGCCAGCAGTCCTGTAGCAAATTACATTTAAAAGCACTGGAGCTTAAGTGACTAGCAAGAATATCGTCCTCATCCGTCATAGTGCCAGACATTAGCATCCCTAGCATCCCGCCCTGTGTCAAAAGTACACACTGGTACAAAATAAAAACCGAGGTTAAGCCAAATCGACCTCACACTGAAACCTTTTCAACCTCAAAGACGAGTGTCAGAAGAAAAACAAATACAGAAAACAGCATAACCCGCCGCTGCCAAACGAAACCGCGAAGGCCACACAAAAACAACCGGATGCGAGTTCCAGCAGCTTCATCTGATCCTTGAGCTCTTTTTTTTCTTCCTATTATTTTTCTTGTAACGATCAAAAGGGCAGCAAAGCAGCTCGCTAACACTAAAGACGCTAATAATGTGGCAGGCCGGGCCAATAGCAGCCGGCTGTCACGGCAACAGAGGAAGGTCGCGGTTGAAACAGCTACCTGTCATACTGCCAGAGTACAAGAGGTTGGGCAAGAATTTAATCAGCGCTAAATGACACAAAACAGGAAAAGCGATTAAAGTTAGCTGAGTGACGGCCACTTTTTTAAGCCCTTCAAAAAACCAAACAGTATTACATACGATAGTGCTATCAGCCAATGTGTGAAGCCAGACCTTCCAGGTTGACATGCGTTACAAATACTTATGAAATATTCTTCATAGCATGCTCCGTAAACTGCTCCTGATGGATAGTACAAACTTACCAATTAAGATTTATTTAAGTGTATAATTGGATTTGACTTTTATGATCATAGTTTACAGTCCGTATAGCACAGGTGACAGTCTGACGCTAGAGTTTTCATTATGGGGACACAAGAGGATAATGGCGCGGAGGTTTGGGATTCAGAGGACGGTCTACGGGCCTCACGATTGGCACCACAATGGGGAAATAACACGTCGCTTGTTAAAAACAAGGCTATGATGCTCTGCTTGGGATGCTCTCTGGTCTGGATCTTAGCGTCAAAAATAAACAGCACAGTTATATAAATAGAGATGTAATAAAAAGCAATGTGGTGTGAATCAGGGATCAGGGTCACCTGAATCAGCCCTCCGACGCAGACAGCACCACAACCCCAGTGAACATCTGAATCTCCCAGAGAAAGAAGCACACCCGAACCAGGTCACGACAATATTATAGAGGTGTGTGTTGAAACACATCAGTGCACTTTTTTTATTCTCTGTTTGGCTAAAGATAAGCCACTATAATCTATGGTGGTTGTTTTCATCTAAAGGCTTGTTGTTTTTAAGTGGAATACCACTGGACAGTGCACTGGCAGGGTGCTAGGTGCTAAATCCTGACAAACATCTGCTCACTGGGGCTCCAAGTTCATTATGGAGGGCAGCTATTCAATTAAAGCCAATTTACTGTTATATAGTGTCCTTCCAAACATAGCTAGCCCAATGCACTTAACAAAGAATCAAGCATCATTGTCACTAGCTGATATACACAGGCATGCTCAGTTATTTTTCAAAATTCCGACAGCGACACAAAGCCAAGGTCCACTGACCAATGGTTTTTTTTGCAGGTAGATTTTGAGTAACCCTGGCTTAAGGTGACAATTCTAAAAGTAATAGGACATAAAAGCCACGAGGCAAGAGTGGAGAGGAAACAAAACTCCCTAGTATGAAAAGGGAGAGAAAAAACTTCTGAGGGGTCCAAAATCAAATGGAAGCCTGCCCCCCCCCAAACAAACTAAATAGAAGGTACATTTAAGTCTTTCTCTGTATCTCTCTCTCTCTGTCTCTCACTTACTCTTTTCAATGACCATTAATATATTCCCGAATTCTCCAATGCATCTCGATGCCTCCGATCCCAATTTTAAAATCACAGCAATGACGCACATTGTAGGTTCTTGCTGTATTTTCACAGTGAGTCCATCCAGACAAGTACGTACAGCTACCGAATAAACCGCATTCACACCCTGGACTGGCTTTTTTTTATTATGATCACCACAGTTAGTCAATCTAAAATTACAACAAGGAAGGAGAAGAACAAAAAGGTTCAGTTTAAGTGATCCCTCAATGCCATTTTAAAACAGTCACACCTCCTCCTGCTACATTTGGAGAGCGAGCGGTAATTGCTTACACCGCCGCTTCAAATACAGTGTCTAACATATGCCAGGCCGCCTGCGCTTGTGTCATTCGATTCACCGTCTACCCAGCCGCTCGCTTGCACGTGGCGGCCACAGGCGAACACGATCGATTAGACACTGCCGGTCCAGTATCCATCAGCGGGGGAAAAAAAATGCACATGTAAAAATCGATAGCGCGTCAACAGGAAGTCATTAGCCTCCCGATTACACAACGCACCGGGGCAGAGAGCCCCATTTGGTGGGAAGGGTCACGTGCCAATGCCACCCAGGTCCAGTGGCATATCCCACCTTGAGCCTTTTGAAATTCCTCAAGGTGCAGCATTATAGTGAGTGAAAAAAAATACACACACCACAGCTATAGGTGCCGGTACATCGTGTAAAACCAGCTCAGAATGTTTTGCTCAGAATGCAGCAACGTGTCAATGGTATGAGGTATGTCTGAGTGACACATCACGCCTTGTATTTAGAAAAAGAGCTGGTACTGTTTGAGACCCAGACAGAGTTAGCTCTACCTTTTCAGGTGCCCCAGGCAAAGTTTTACATGTGAGGGCCTCCAAACATGAAAAGTGATGATCGCTGTCATTCCTTCACAACGCAGATAATTCTGGGGCCCCAGGCAACTGTCACTTCTGCCTATAGTCAGAGCTGGACTTGGTTCTGGTGTCCAGTTAATTCACCTGGAGTTCCGCCCTCCTACGTCTTTCGTGTGAAGACACTCACAGCCTTTGACCTTAACCCGTCACCCACGCTAACTACCTGTGAGTTTCCATCCAGGCCACGACACCCCATTCCTTCTTATATCCACTAAATCCTACAGTGTAACCCATAAGGAGACATGGCAGCAGCTGCAGCGCCAGCCGGCAGTGCTTCACCGTGAGATGCCACAATGACGGCAGCGCTGTGCGACCTGGCGTGCTGATTCTTCATCTGTCGATTGTTAAATAAATTGCCCTAATATTTTACTCCCGCAATCCCTGTACTCTCATCAAAGAGTCCAAGAATTCTTTTAAATGCAAAAAAAAAAACATGCACATACAATCCCCATCATATTATGGCAGAATTAAAATCTCCAAAGATAATGCAGTGTTTGGCTTGGGAACATCACGGGGAGTTTTTGTGTGTGTTTGTG
>JAODKE010000068.1:23215197-23228017 GCA_026779605.1 Mormyrus hasselquistii
GGCAACCGTATTTAAAAATACCCGCCGAAGCTGCATGGCCGAGGAGCTGGAGAGCGCCTGTTACAGGCAGACCCAGGTACTGTGCATCTACAGTATGTACCTGCCAGGTCCAGGGTGGCCTGAGCCAAAAACAGGAGAGGCTATTGGCTACAGACTACCTGTCACTCTCAAATTTAGCTGTTCACGGAAGAAGAGGATAAAGCACCTAATCTACACTAATCTACCTCAAGGAATATCAAGAATGTTTTATTTAAAAATCAAGCATGATGTGAATCAATCATGCTACAATTCGCTTTCGCCCCAATTAAAAAGATTTTAAAATGCATTACTAAAAGCATGTCGTCTGACTACAGGTTACTGAACCTTTCTCAGTGTTAGAAAAAGGCAAGTAATCCAGTAAGCTACCCTTCAGGCTTACAAATATAAGCAATTAGCAAATAATACTCTGAACAAAGGACTAATTGAAACTTTTGTACCTGCATATTATATGCATGTTAGAACCCATGGAGGGAAAATGTGTTTTGCAAAAGAAGAAAATGTGGCAGTTCCTTTAGAGACTGATGTCATCTAAAATGCCTTTCAATGGGCGACCGTGAGCTCTGTGTATGTTCTCCCCATGTCCCCCTGGGTTTCATCGCACAGTTCACAGACACACTGTTAAAGTAACCGGCATCTCTAAACTGCGCATAGTGTATGATAGTCTGTGTGTGTATGTGTCATGCCGTGGGCCAGCATGCCAGCTAGGGTGTACCTAGGGGGCTTCTGGGATAGAGTGCAGACCCTGACCAGGATGAGTGGTTGGATGGATGGATGGATGGATGGAATGTGCTATGATGGACTAGCACCCCTGCCCTGTACCCTGTGCTTCCTGAGAGCCTGTTGGCTCTTAGGTTATCATCGTCATGTATTGGATAAGCAATTATGGAAGATGGATCAGTTACTTTCATAGCCTACAGGCTCATGCGTTACACATTTATACAGTATTATCTGCTTTAATCCTGGGTTGCTATGTTACCTGTTGCTATGTGATGGCAACAGGATAACTATAGGATGTTCCTTAGGACTCTACTAAGACTGCTTGCACCTGAAAGCCCCCCCCTCACCCCCACAGCATGTCCAGAGAGAGTGGAGAGAGCCCCATTTACACCAATCAGGAGAACAGAGCTGCTTCTAATTCTAGTCGTCATTGTGCTGTGAGTAATATGGCCACCCACAGGCAACAGTCGCCGCTCATTAACCCCATAGCGGACCCCCCCACCTCCACGAGAAAACCGTCTCAGCTTCATTCACATCCATTAATTCGGGTCACAGATGTCTGTCGGGGGAAAAGAATGACTCAGGAAAAGAGCAGGAGGAAAAAATGAGCAGTGCACCTGTAAGTGGTTAATTGGTGACTGGCGGTTAATTACTTCATGGTTAATTACCATTGACCTGTGATTGTTAAGAGCACGGGACGGTTTACAGCAGGAGTTTTGGAGGTGTGTTTGGTCATCTTCCTTCCTGTCAAGGCTGAGCTCTTCATAAAAATGCTCATCATCCCCATTCAACCCTAGTGTCAAGTGGATTTGCTTGCTGCCCCAGATCTTACACTGGTATTTATTTGTGGGCTACGGTACAGGCCACGGTCACTCAAAAGAGGTGGGAAATCAGGCACCCAGAACTGTTCTGGCCAGGTGGTCGGCAGAAGCAGGACCCATTGTTCCAGAAAGATATGCTTGAAATCCCAGGATTCATTTCTAAAACTTAAGGAAGGATTGCGACAGTGCGGTCTGTTCACATCAGGAATTCCAGAAATACAAATTGGGTATTACATAAAGGGAAAACTTTACAGTAGGCGTCTGTGTCCCGCTCCGGTTCAATTTATTGGGATTACGCTTTGGCATGTCTGCTAAAATGCGGGGTTTCGGTGCGTGGGGCCTTCCGGAGTGCATCAGGAAGATAAAAACTAGCCACGGACAGATCTGTGGAGTCGGGGACCACTGAATCAGAGATCCTGGAGTTTGATGATGAGTGGGAGGAGTCCTGGCGGGGTTGGGCTTTGCAGGTAGAACAGAGTCACGGAATCGATGACAGGACATCGTCGAGGTGTCGCCGGTCACCTGCCGGTCTTTCGTCATCTCTTCCATTTGTAGTGCACATACTTGGGAACATACATACATGGGAAGCAAAAGGTGGCCCATGTGTAGAATGTAAAGTGAGAGAATTTCAGGAGCACATTAAAAAAATCCCATTTTAATCTGTCAAATTACATATTGACATGACATATGTGGGTACTGCACACACACACACACACACACACACACACATAGTATAGACCAAGGATAGAATGGACCAAGGATATTGTAGAAATTTTTGAATTATAAAAACTTGATCAAAGTTGATTGATTTGTGTGTGTAGTAAAATGTAGTACATGAAATTGCTTCTTGTTTTATTTGTCCATCCATTTTCTGCAAACGATTATTCAGCGCAGGTGGCACAGTGAACCTTAAGCATATGCCAGGAAGCATCGAAGTTATTCAATTTAACCCTATTAAATAAGATGCCTGAATAATTAATATACGGTAAGTTATTAACGCCCAGCCGCAATCTGAGCGTCAGCAGAGCGAGGAGGATTAGTATCTTAACACCACTGGAATATTTCGCCCAGCGAGTTTATTTTACCCGCCTCCCCCGAAGACTAATTATACGACATGAATTATTAAGTTTTTTTTACGCGACAATGACTGACGATGCAGATCCCGACTGAAAACAAAGATCATTCCCGGTGCCGCGCAGAGACTTTCCGATGGGCAGACGTTCAGCCGGGAGGTTCTCTCAGTACATTTTGCACTCAAAACCTCAAAAGTGGGACACTTTTAATCGTTAAGGTGAAAGTGGGCAGGTGCTCAGCCCCATCCCCCCCCCCTCCACCCTCCCCCCTCCCTTTGCACGTGCCTGATCATTGGAGTTTCCCTACACAGCGACCCGGCTTTGATGGTACACACAGAGAAAAAAAATGACAGCACTTTAAAGAAAACGTTTTCGTATTGCCCCCAATTCACAGAGACTTTTCAGCGTGCATAGGTATAATTCACAAGGGGCTAAACGGTTCAGAATTCATTTTAAGCATGCATATGATATTATTTTTCAGTCTGGTGCAGCTTTGAAGACGTCTTCCTTTTTATATCTCTCTCCATTGATACGTTTCAGTTTTAAATGGTACATTTTAAGGCATTTTGCCTGGCAGAGGCGATGCACACGAACGAAGCATCTTGTGTGTCGTCGAGACCTTAAAAACGATGCATCTCAGTAATCCATTAAACGTATACATTAGTGCAAATCATCTCCATTTATCTGCAAGTGGGAAGTAAAAAGAACCCAGAGAGAGCTCAGAGGCACGCTTGGCCCCAGCCTTATAAGTTTCCATTTCCTTTGTCTTCAGATTGTGTTTGACGCGTAAAACCGGCAGCCATCCTCTCAATTCAGTACAATTTTTCGGTGGATTACATCCCCTCTATCAGAATTTCTCTCTATATATAGCGGAAACTCAGATAAACAGTTGACATTTTCTGTTTCCCCGAACACAATAACATTCAACACTTAACACCAAACAAAGGATTGGGCCTATTTATGAATCATCCTCATTAGGTGCGCCAAAACATCGCATTTTCACATGTTTTTAATAATTCTGTCCAAATATTTGTCTAGATTTAAATTTAGGCTTAATGAGAATGACTGTCCTCAAAGAGACGTCGTGTTCCAAAAAAAGTCTATTTGGAAAATGATCGTTTCGTTAATTAATATTTCTATTCACCTTAATATTTTCATTACATGAGCCCGAGGTCATCCTAGACTCATGGTTTGTTTTAGGGGTCCTACGATACAGGATTTCGGCTTTTACATAAGACATTTGATGCTATATTTATTTTAGACAAATATCACTTAATTCATAAGTTTCAGTATCACAGATCCAAGGAGACTGCATCATCCCCGTGAGTAGTTTAAATAAACTTTTATCCCCGTGAAGTCCAGAAAGCTTAGTAAAGCTTCTTGTAAAATGGTGTAGGGCTGTCGAAAGGGAGTTACCTGAAAATGAGAATAAAGGTACAGGGGAACATAAAAGTTCTGTGACTCGACACACATCCCTCCATAAAGTTTACCACCGAGAATCGATCCGTACTCCGCAGTACCTATCCCGATATCGGTCTCCTGGTTCACAATTTAGGGTCCAAGGAGCATCGGACGTTTGCGGTGCCGTGCCTCGGGTATGCGGCTCCGATCATTACGGTGACGCGCCTCCGATCATTACGGTGACGTGCCTCGGGTACGCGGCTCCACCTGTACCGGGAAATATGGGGCTCCCCGGGGTCATAATGCGCGCGTCCGCACGTGCGCGTATTTGCATCCGTCCCGGTTCAGCCGCGGTCACTCGCATCCGTCGTCGGGGATTCAGTCGGACCGTGTCGCATTAATATGGAAAGTGACGGGCGACAGAAAAATCTTCCGCAGCTGTAACCCCTGTGAGGTAGAGCACAAATCACTCAGCCTGCATGAGGAGATCTCGCCTGCAGCAGCTGCGAGTCTATGCAATCCTGGGTAATAACTCAGTATAACTTAATAATACGTCTCCGCAGATGGATGAACAGCCATCAGTTACCGTCAGTGTGGCTTCACGAAAACCTGGGATTAGACTGAAAAGAAGTTGTTTTCTGACCAACATAGAATGCATTTTAGCTAAAATTTCATTAACAACGTCAGCTGCTGGCATTGGATTCTTAAATGTTTATAGAATAAGAATGTAGAGAACAAGACTATAAAGAAAATATATTAAATGCAGAAAATTAAGCAATAAGGTCTAAGGACTTGATCTTTTTCATACATTTTTACATTCAACATGTTTGAAAATGAGTGCAGTATGCCTCACTGAGGCATTACTCGGTACCCTGAGGGACAACACACGAGTGTAACACACCTGGGGTATTTCCAGTCCGGACGCTGAGGACCAGCCGTTCACGTGGATTACAAGTTCTAGTGGCAGGTTTAGTTCGACCCGTATAAACGAGCCAGTCGGTAAACACGGCGCATATTTCTTTTCATTTTGAAAGACCCCATTTACGTTATAAGCCGCCACTATTTGCGATATCGGGGGCAATTTTCGAGCGCCGCTCTCCGCCTTCACGCGGCGCCGCTCCAGCGCGAGAATGTGACGTTGCCTAGGTTACCAGATGCCTCGTGCAGCTTGCAGACACTCGTTCCGCTCCTCTGCCGGTAACAGGTGTGAAATGGCGACAGTGAGGAACAGCAGCGAGCCTCTCCCAATCCTGTCTCTGCGGGTCTGCCTTCGGAGCTCTGTCTCTGAGCCCTAAATGTTCCCAAAATAATCCCTCTTCAGCCCACTGGGGTGTTTTAATTGGCCTTCCTCGTGCGATGCGCATGGGGAGACGAAGTACGCACCCCAGACAGTTCGGTGTACAGTGCCTCTATAAAAACTGAGGCTTTGGGAGTATGATGGTGAATACTCTTTGTTACCTTATCAGTATTTCACTACAATCAGTGGAAAAAGCAATGCTAGCAGTTCTGATGGCAGCAGAAACAGAGCTTTATTTGAAGTGATTATCAATCTGTAAATACTCAGATGGATGGTTAAGGCAAAAAAACATACGGATTGTTAGATTTTGTTACACCACTTAAATAAATTTCGATCCATCCATCTTCCTTAACTGCTTATCCGGTACAGGGTCATGGTGTGCTTGAAGTCTATCCCAGAATGCACAGGGCACGAGGCAGGGGGCACCCTGGATGGGACGCCAGCTCAATGTGGGACACGCACGCACACTCACGTTATTGGCAATTTAGAGACAGCATTTCACCGAAACCACATGTTTTTCCAACCGTGGGAGGAAACTTGAGAAAATCCATGTGATCTCCTGGAGAATACACTCCCATGAACCCCCACTACACGCAGGGAGACGGGGGCGGGAATCAATCCCACAGCATTGGAGGTGTGCAGCTCTCACAATAAGGACCGAGCCACAGTGCCAGGCTATTTATCTGTATATTAACCTTTTTTAAAAAATATATAGAAGTCTGCTCTGATTACTTCCCCCGTCCCAAAGGAACACTTGTCGTCGCATTTCATTTAGCGAGATGAGTGACGGATAGCCCCGCTTTGGAAATTCCTGTGCTATAACTCATACGTGCCCCCCCCTCCCCCCCAAACACCCCGTTCATAAATTTGTGCTTTCATCATGCCCTCAATGTGTCAACCTAATATCTCGGCTGTTAAATCTAGGAGCGTGAGCTTCTGTTATATTAAGAAACAGGAAAAGAATGGACGTTAAGGTCATCCCTGTTTCAGGCTGAGCCTCCCTGTGGTCTCTGAAGCCAAATACTATATTTGATGCTTCTGAAAAGCTGCTACGGGAGCAAAGGGGCGTATCCTGTACTCCCGGGGGCTACCAGCCTCCTTCTGTGGCTTTTGAGACGCCCCGTATGACCTGTGTTTATTTTGGGAATGATGCCTTTTTTTCTTTTGTTCTGAACATGTGAATCCTCTGCATAACAGTCTGCAGCGTTAAATGAACACACACGGTGTTCCTGTGGACACTGGCGGTGTTAAATTAACAGTGCTGATTTTGCAGTGTACTGTATATAAACAGACTGCATAAATCTGATGATTAACCAAGGTTATTTTTCATAACTGCAAATTGGAATATATGAGGCAATACTCTGGGCATAATTATATAAAAATACAACAGTAAATATCTTACGTTGCTGATTTAGAAGAATGGGTGACTAAACTAAAGAACTGCTTTCGGGTTTATTTGGCACTAACACAAACTCACTTTTTATTTTAATTAGCCTGTTTTGTCCATACCAAACATTTTATGATCTCATACTTCAAAGACAGAGTCCCCTCCAACCTGAATGAAGATATTTTTTTCCGTATAAAAATGACTGGTCAGGAAAAATGTGCACCTTGCAAGCTTATATGTTAACTGCTTTGAAGTCTTTTTTTTCCTTTTTGAGAAAAAAAAACTAGGATTAGACATTCCCAACCAATATTTGCACGTTGAGCTGTTTATGAAGTCATGGCTGTAAAAAAACTAGTCTTGCTTCTGGCTCTTGAACATTTTCCTTGTCCCTTTAGCACTCTTTGCGCTGAACGTGGCACTTTAAATTGAAGGGAACGGTCACATTCGAATGAGCCCTGTGGAAATTTGCCAGTCTGCAGCTCTCTTGTGTAAGATCGTGGAGCGATTCTGAGGAATGGGAGGGGTTCCTGTGAGATTCAAAAACAATAAAAACAAGAGCTGGAAATTTCAAATGCTGCCCCCCCGGCTGTGGCGGGAGACACTATTTTTTGTCTTTTAACTGCCATTGTTCCTAATCCAGGGAAAATGTGACACTATAAAGCTCAGAATTGATCTTCTGCCTTACCTAGCTTGACTGTTGGGTTTGTTTTCCAGGTTCCCACAACGGCGATGCCCGTCCTCCAACACTCATAGCTCATGCTGACACGTACAACCAATAAGGAAGTGAAACAAACCTGCCGTCATTTTTCTTTGTTGACGTTGCCTCACGGTTGAGCGATGAATTTTTTTTTTTACCCCAACCAGCTCTCGAGCTGAGCGCCGAACTTCAAGGGGGAACTCTTTAAACTCTAAATTTAGCCGGCCCGAAACATTCATTTATCACGGCTGATAACAGAAGCCAAACGGGGACACGGAGAGGTAAGTATCCCACTACGGAAATACACCCAACAGCTGGACAAAGCAGGGAAAAAAGCTCTTCCGTTATTTTGGTATGTGGTCTCAGCATTCAAACTGGACAGCCTGCAGGGCCTGGAGCGGAGACCTAAGTGGGGGGATTTAAAAATGTTATACTGTACGCAAAGTCATCCCATTCACACTGTTTAATCACCCCTAAAAACATTAAAACCAGGACTGTGAAATCTGCCTCTTTTTCCATGTGTGGTGTGACGGGCAAAGGAGTGAAACGCTGTAAGTCATAACCTCTAATTTCTCCTGCATCTCCTGTCTGCTAGTAATCTGTGAAGCAGAGCAGAACGGCCCCCGTCTCATGAATAAAATATCGGGCAACAAGCAGGATAAATTTGCCCAGACAACATATTAATGGCACATCAACATTCACCCGTGGCCTGGCCCTCATTTCTCCACCTGGGGCACTTAAAGCACAAATTAATTCTTTTGAAGAATCAACATATTTCACTCTGCGGGGTTTTTAAGGTAGAGATTTGACATCCTCAGAGGTGCGGGGGTTTGGGTGTCAAAACCAGCCGCTTATTCAATTTCAGTCATTAAATATAAAACCAAAGCAAGAATTACAGATGATTTATCAATCATTTTTAAATATTAAAATCCACATGCTGATTTCACAGTGATCTTCCTCCTCCTAGAATAGATTAATTTATTTGTGGTGGCTCTGAAATGTATTTAAATAAGAAAAAAGAAAAAGATTGAAGCAAGTAGGCAATTTGGGTAATGATGAATATTGTATAAACCCTTTGCTGTGGCAAACTAGAATTAAATCACGTGCATAAAATTACCCTAATGACTAACACAATTAGCTTAGGGACCCACGTCTGTCTGTGGCAATTTCTTGAGGTTTTAGAACAACAGAGCTCGGTGTTTCACTGTAAGACCAAGAAATGTAGAGAGGCTGGAGATACAGTCACAGAAAGAAGTGAATCTGAAATCATGCTTTACTTGCCATTTGCACAAGCACATTGGAAATGCTTCTTTTCAAATATCCCATCATGCTCTACTTTGAGACAAATACAAATATATATACACAATTGAACATGAAGCTGGAGGTCAGAGCACAGGGTCAGGCCACTTATCTGATACTATTTAAGGCCCTAAAAGTCAGGGGCCCATCAAAAATGAGAGTGTTTTGCCAAGGATGGGACTCAAACCAGCACCTTTCTGATTACAGGCACGGAGTCAGACTCCACTATCAGAGCAACTTGATGAACCCTCAGTAAATGGGAGACACAGATGGAGATTAAATCAGGCAGACAGGTCCTAAAAAAAAACAGCATCGGGTCAAGCAAAAAAAAAAGGGGGGGGGGGTTAGATAGCATTGTGTAGTGAGCGGCACTGCAGACTCCAGTGGCCGAGGTGGGAGACTAGAAGGAGGATCTGCTGAAGTGAGCTGTCTGCAAACCTCCGGCGACCCTGCGACAAAGCAGCGCTCAGTCCGGACAGCGGCCGCAGGCAAAGAGGGCCATAGATGTCAAGCATTATGTTTGGGCCAGGCTGAATAGAGAAGGTGTCCATATCAGCATCACCCCCACTATCGGACGGGAGTACACCACTGTTAGGGCGTCTCCGTCGGGACTGGAGGAACCGGGACAGCAGGAAATGTGCACAGACAGTAGAGGAGAGCCTGTCTCTGTCCACCAAGCTGGGGAATCGACTTACGCCCTGACGATGATCCAAAGTCATGATGTTGAACATGCAAATCCTATATAAGCGGTAAAACTGAGATTGAGCAGAATAATCAGCCAGTATCAACTTAACTGCATATTGCATGAGTGTTTATTACAAGCATTAATACGGCCAATGGACTTATTGACAAGCAGTGGTCGAATTGTCTAAGAGGTTGGTAAAAGTCATCGACCGGAATCATGGCACTGATTCTTGTATGATGGTCATTTTAATGCACATTATTTCTCCCTTATGGGGGAGGGGACCTGGCATCTCCCTCAATTCAAACACCGCTAACGAGGTCCTAAGATTCGTAAGCCAACTGTGCCAACAGGCCCCGCCCCAAAACCGCGCCCACCCTCCTTGCAAGATTTCTACCTGATCATCTTTCCTGTCCAACAAGTGAGCCCCAGAGTCCTCAATGTTGACAGAACTTGGCCTTCTGCCTGCAAGGGGCTGAGCAGGACTCGGGTACCGGCTGAAATGGATCAGACAGAAGGTGAGACCGTAGGAAAAAGGTCAGGTGATCGACAAACAGGACACAAGACGCAAATCGAAACCAGAATGAGAATCAGACGTTGGAACCATGAGAAAACAAACAATTCAGAATCAAAGGACTGAACGAAACCCGAGAACCAGGAGATCAGAATGGTTAAAATCCCAGTCCACCAAGCCTTAGGAAGAAATACTCAGATTGTACAAGAATACATGGACCAGAATGAGCATAAATTAACTGATTCAGGTGCGTGTGATTATAAGTTAGACTCACCTGGAGGTGGGTGTGGCCATGGAGAATAACTGAACTGGATTCTGGACTGGATGACAAGTACCTTCTTAATTTTTAAGATCAATTACCAGCATAGGGTTAAAACAGATAAATTATACAGTAAGACTGAAACTTCTTTGTTCTATTTTGTCTATAAAGTAACCACAGATACAGTACTTCATATATAATACAATATTTGTCTCGTCTTTAGTTTCCACTTAACATTTTTTTTTTTATCTCTTGCTCAGGCAATAAACAAAGACAACAGCCAACAGCGGCCATTTTGCAAAATGGGCTACAGTTTTTTTTCTGGTACAGAAGTTCAATGTGGTGTTCTGACATTCTGGGGAGAGCAAACAGACAGTAAAACATGCCAGTAAGCAGTAAGAGTTACCGGGAGGTATATCTACTGGAAGACTCGCTCAGAAATTCAGAGACATGTGTTTGATGGGGCAAGGAGCTTTTATTCTGAATATCAATCCTCACAAAACATACAGTTCTGGAGAATTTCCAGGCATAGCCCAGCCTTGATGACAATTTCAATGGAGGTTTCAAAGGACTATTTGAAGTCCTGGATCTTGATTCTCAACCAAAGAGCTCAAATAACTGGAAAGTGCTCTTTTTTCCCATTTTCGCAGCAAAGGGTTACCGCCTCGCCACGCTGTTTACTGCGATCCCTCGAAATCGGTCAGAATTAGGTGATAGTGACAATGATGGTGGGTCACTTGAGCAGGAGAAAGTCTGATGACATTCACAGTATCGGCTGGGAGACAGAGGATCAAGAGACCTCATCCAGCAATTTAAAAATCAGGGGCTTCCATTTAATTCAATTCACTTCATTTTATTTTTATACAATGCCTTTAACAACAGAGTCGCCTCAAGGCTCTTGATGAAAGTGTGCGTCATTCCATTATCATCTATACGAAAAAATAATTATAGCACAGTTTTAAAAAAACTGAAACTTTGGACCAAAAACCATGTTTTGATTTTGAGCTTATTTAACATTATCTTCAAGCGGTGCTGATGGAAGCTCATGTGGCAAACTTCAGTACCAGTGCCCCCCTATAGGTGGCAACCTAAGTGGCCGGCTGGGTTGACTGGTGCGGTTTTCAAATGATTTTCCTGTTTATTATGTGAAATTACAAGACGCAGTTTTTTTTTCAAAAAAGACCAGTAGACTGTGTTTTTTTTTCTGGAGCAGCACACTGTCAAAGACCAGTAGACTGTGTTTTGTCACACGCGGTGAAAAAGCAAGAAATAACGACGGTCGGTGTCGCCCTAAGGCTTCCAAGCGGGGCCTCGGGGCTGCACCGGCAGCGAGTTGCAGGCACACATGCGACCTTGTAAACACGTGATGCAAAGGCCCAGGCACGACGGTAAAAGGCGGGCCGGGGAGCCGCATGCAGCTGACTCGTCGGCACAGACGCCGCCTCACCACCGTGTTCGGCGAGCACCCGGACCAGATCTGACAAACTCACGTGGCCATTGAGTCAAAAACATGAGGGGGGGTGCTAGGGGCATTCGACCCTCACCCAGTAGCATCTGGGCAGGGGTTAGCGAGTTGTAGAGCTAGCTCAGGTGAAATCTGAGGCAGTGAAACATTCAGGGCCCCCCCAGGGCATTTAATCTTTAATGCTATAATTAAAGATTTGAAGCGGACCCTGGAGATGTACTGCTGGGAAATGAGGGGGCCTGGCCAATAGGTTTATCATCTGGGCATGCTCAAAGACTTGCGACGGTGGGTAATACGCGCCAAGGACTGTAATCAGAACGGTCAGTGTGATGGGGCCGGCGGTCACACCTGAGCTGCCCTCGTCATACCAGGGGACCCGTGACACGTCCAGAGACACGCTGTCTTCATCCCGCCACCTCTGCATGCCAGACGCTTCTGTTCCACATTTACATAACGTGTTCCCCATGTTCCGTCACAATGACCCATACACGGGCGTTAGAGAAGCAGGGAGAATTGGTCGCTGGAAGAAGTTTGATAACCAATGCCCTGGATCACAGCTACGTGTGGGTCACGGTGTCTGCTCAGGGCTACGCGCTGCTCTGATAGGAATGTTCCGGAAAGTGACGTGTGAAAATTTGAGGGTCACAGGGTCATAGTTCCAGTTCCAAGCCGAAAACGCTTCTCGACACAAACTAAACACATCAGCAGGATCACCTCACAACGCTTTAGAATCATCAAACTGGGTTTTCGACATCAGGGACTCATTTCTAGAATGTTCCACCCGAAACCCAACCTTTAAATGAAACATGCATATTAATACAAATTGTGTGCTCAGTAATATTATGTTACTGCACAGTACACACGGCAATGTGCAGCTTAGCGATGGCGTGAATGTAATAATTATAACTGTAGTAATTACGTGGGTAAAAAGCCAGCCTAAATCATTACCATAAATCATTCAGCAGACAAGGCATGAATGTTTAATCTGCTCCTGATGGAAATAAATAAATATGTAAATAAACACTGAGATTTAACTGAACGGTTAGGTCTGTTCAGAGTGGGGGGGGGGGGGGGGGGGGGGCCGTGCCTGGTACATATAAAAGGCGCCAGAAACTACGCGAGGTTCCGGGGGGACGAGGAAGTTCAAATTAAAAGTGCAAGCTAGCATA
>JAODKE010000068.1:23233144-23246148 GCA_026779605.1 Mormyrus hasselquistii
AAGCCCTCGACTTATGTGAAACCAACTTAAGTAAATCTGGATTTAAGCAAATATACCCAAGACACACAATTTACATAATTTTTTTTGCTATAAGACCGAATGCCCCCCCACAATGTGATAAAAACCTATTATTTTGATGTTGTGGGGACAATTTTTTCGGTCCCCACAAGGGAGATTAAATGTTATAAAAAATCTGTAACTGCAGTCAAAAAACTAAAAATTGTATGTAGGGGTTAAGGTTGTCATTGTTGGGATTAGAGTTTTCCCCATAGAAATCAATGGACAGTCCCCGCAAAGATATGAATACAAATGATTGCGTGTGTGTGCGTGCCTGCATGTGTGTGTGTGTGAGTTTGCATGTTCTCTCCCTGACTGGGTGGGATTCCTCTCACAGTCTGGAGACAGGTGTGCGCCCAGCATCTCATTCAGGGTGTCCCTCCCTCCCCATTCCCTGTGCTTCCTGGGATAGGCTCCAGGCTGGCTCTCCTCCTGCTCTCATACCAAATGCATGGATATTCTTGCCACAGTGACTGAGGAACTGAGCACCGGGGGAACACGTGCTAATGCAGGACTGAGGTTCTCCTGTATCTGTCACATATTTTGGCCTTTTCCAAGGCTACAGGATTTTCATGGACGTGGGAGATTTTCGGCAAAGGGAATCCAATCCACGGCATCATACCCATCCATCTTCAAGAGTCAGAGACTGGCAAGACTAGTGAGACAAATCCACTTAGGGTTCTGTTCTGTGGCTTTATGACAAAGGAGACACCAGTAGTTCAACAAAGTTCATGTTTTAACTTCAGGTGTGGTTTCACTTTAAACAAAAAGGGGGCGGCATAACATACACAAAAATGCCAGCACATACATGAGTTTAAATCTGACAGCCCTAAACCAGGATTATGGGATACCTAGTCCACCAAGAGGCACACTACATTGATGTAGCCACATTTAATTAAAGCAACAAAGACCACAAATCCCACCCCAAAATCCTCTGCCAAATTCTTAGTCCATGTGACAGAGAGTAAACCAGGTGCCAGAGGTATAATCTTACCTTAACGATATCATAAGAAGGGAGCGCGTGCTGCATTAAATCAGCTGTCGCTTTAAGTGTACTTCGAGAAATAAATCACTCTGGTCAAAGCTTGCCACTGATTAGATGATTTCCCTCGAGATCCTGGCTTCTATTTTCTCACACTGCATTGTGGGAACAGTAATGAACAAAACTTGTTCCGCTCCTCATATTTTAGTCCTTTTTTTTTTTTTTTTTTTGCAGAGACTTATCCCGTCCGCTGCCGCTGCGGAAGGGAATCGCCCACCTGACGCGAAGGCGGCTAGAGACACGGAGCGCAGGACAAAACGGGCACCAGAGGCGCCCAGGGACAGGCAATGGAAATATAACAAAACGGGTCGGCGCGCTGCTTTTGCATGCAGCAAGAAATGCAACAAAGAACATCTGCAGAGAGGCTTTTCCGCAGAAAAAATGTGCACTAAAAAATGCAATTAAGTTTCTGTAGAGAAAAATGCTGCCGAAATTACATGAACCAGGTCAGATCTCGAGTTCGTCCATGAGAAGCGCGGGGGTGTTATCGCACAATTTGAAAATCGAGCTGTTCCTAGACACATCATTTTCATTTAAATCTTTTAATTTATATGGGTCTATTTGTGAGGGCATTGTCAATCTAGTCCAGGTTCATATTCGTTTATCTGCTGCTTTTATCCAAAACGAGTTACAGTGCAGGGAACGGCAAAGGGTTATAATTTATATGCGCTTCGCGGGATATAAACCCACACATTTTGCATTGTTCGCACAATACTCTACTTGTAGGGCTACGGGAGGTTATGTTAGACCCCAGATGGCATGAGTATCATGCAACAAAACAAAGAATTATATCTGAAACTCTCCCAACACCATATCTTTCTACGATCTACGAATATATTGTTGTCGATCCTTTGAGGACCAAAGAATGAGATAATGACAGTGATGAAGGGCTGTAATACGGCCGTGACTTTATTCAAAGCGATAAACGTGTCACTTAGTTCCAGTCTGTGGAGCAGGACTCGGGGCTTGTTTCCGCATCAAACAGCTCTTGCGTGACCGGATCCTGTCTTGTCCATATTGACATAAATGTAGACATCAAATGAATCGTTAAGCACCCCCACAATCACGAAAACCCCCGATTAAAAATAAAGTCCCGTGTCTGTCTCCACAAAATAAATACTTGCAAGCGCATTTCCGGATGAGCAATCTTCTACTTCGTGATTTCTCATTTCCATCCTGTTATCTTTCATGCAGATAAAGTGTTCTCTAAAGCTGACAGCACGTTTCGGAAAATACAGATATGTTTAATGTCGTAAAATGAGGAAAAAAACAAAACTTTTTAAAAATGACTCAGACATACAAACAAAAAACCAATAGAGAGAAATGCGACATGAGATTATTGCTCTGTAAACAGTGTTGATTCATTAAACAGAATATTAAGAACACCGGTGGCCAAAGCTGACGGCCTGCATTTCTGTGAGCGCATCCCAGACACCTACAGTATAAGGGTAGACGAGGTTTTACATGCTCTTAAAGGCACATTTTTAAAGTTTATGGAATCGCGAGACTTCTTCAAATATTTTAAACCGAATATGAATTCTTAAAAGAATGTCATACAGTAAATCTTGTGCGGGGAGATAAATGTCGGCCATATCTTCCGAAAACTTTTATTTTTCCTGAAAGATTGGATCCTTCAAAAGAGCCGGAGTCTTGCTCTCGCCGTTTCTATAGCAACGCCGACGGAATAAAACCCCCTTATACCACGGGCTGTAATTTGTTCTTGAAAAACATATACACTCAAAAAAAAAATCCCATTAAAGGCTGTAAAGGTAGCTCCATGACCCAGATATGATTATAATTAGCCAACAACCTCTATGCAAATCACAACCCTTTTTCTCTCCCAGACAGCTGCTATTAAATGTATTGAAGCTGTCTTCATTTTCAGCATTTTCAGACTGACCTTGAGTGTTTGTGTATTATCTGTGTTCTAGATCTTTCCATGTCATTATGATACTTGCAGCTGGCACCCCTGGTAGCCTACCCCCCCCCCTTATTCTCACGTTCAGTCTTTCCCTTAAACCATACATGTCTTTTTCACACCATTCCTCGACACACAGTCGTTGCCGATGCCTCGACAACCAGCTGGAGGCGCCGCAAAGAAGCGCCAGATGCCCTCTAATCACCCACCGCAGGACACATGCACATAGTCTGTGGTCTGCTTCGAGATGGGATAATCCACTGGACCATTCATCCGGCACTACTTTGGATCGCCGCGGTCTTGATGTCTCTCGCGTTAGACGCTCCTTGATTTTCCTGGCCTCCTTAGTGATGGTTTCCTAAGCCTTAAATGTGTCTCTTCTCCATTACCTCCGTTTACTGTTCAGCTCTTCACGTCAAATATATTTTTATACTTTTATCAAGCATCCCCATTAACCCTCTATTACTGGCATCCGCTAGCCAACAACCCATTTTCGTCTTTGTTCTTAACATCAGAGAGAAAAAAAACACTGCTCTTAAAAGCAAGCATTTGTTTTATTTTTACCATTGTCTTCATTAATGTGTGCGTGTGTGTGTTTGTGTGCGTGTATGTTTTATGGAGGATTCATTAACTTCATAAGCACTTTTTTCTAACGTAAATACGATAGCGATACACGTTTAACGGAAAACTTCAAACGGTCCCTTATCAAACGCCGCTGTCTTTCTAATCATTCGCCCCAGCCCAAGCGTTAAACCGCCCTTCTCTGAGAGGACATGCTCTCTTCATAAGCATTTCAGACGGTTCTTAACAAATAGATCCAGGCGACACGGCAACAGTAAGCAGCACCCGTTTGTTGCGGCAGAGAAAAGAGCGCAGATTGGCACGATCTAGTGTCAGAGTGGATAAACCGGAGATTCGGGAATATTCCCGGTGGTTTCTTCTGGATGTCGGTTAGCAACAAGGGTCAGGAAATGCAATAATTATAATGATGTAGCTTACTTAGGGGGTCTTAAACTGTGTGGTGTGCCTCTGGGCCACATAGAAAAATTATGGAGGCACTTTTATGGAACGCAAATGAATATCATATCCTCGCACCCCTGCAAATTTTACCACCTGCACCTCCGGGGACCAGTTTGCGGTGTGACATTCCTGAGCTGGTGTGATCCCTGACAAGTCCTCAAGGTCTATGTGTATCTTGAATGCAGACACGTGGGTGGCACTGTAGCCTCACACCAGCAGGCCGGGGTTTGAATCCCACCCCTGATTCCTTGTCTGGGGGATTTACTAGCATTCATCCTGTGACAGACTGGCCCCCCCCCCCCCCCCCACAAGGAGCCCCTGGCGTGCTGCTCCCGGTGGCCCCTGGGATATACTCTAGGATCTCCACGGCTGGATGAGTGATTACGGAAAACCGGTGGAAATTTGATCACAGACATGCTGACACTGCTCATCTTGTCACTTCATGTTACACAAACAGCTCAATCTAGAGATGTTTGCTGCTTGCCCCCCATCCCCCCCCCCCCAACACACACACACACACACACACACACACATACAGAAGTAGCCACTAATTGGGGCTTCTACATGCGTGCTGTCACAATCATAATTAATTATGCATATGACACCCTAGAGTGACACCCCAAATGCACAACAAAGTTCATTTGTTGCCCCACCTTCTTCATCACATTGTTTGCTTGGGAAGAAAAAATCCAAGATGACTGAGTAGCTACTGAAGTGGAGATAAGATTTAAATTTTTATCTTGGAGAACACAAACACCTCCTTAATGATACCCAGCTCTCGATTTCCCCCCAAACGCAAAAGCTAAAAGAAGTCAACACTACTTAACAGGCAGACAGAAGTCATTAATTTTCTCTTTTATCACAGCTATCCTTTGGATATTTTATTAATATAATAAGACAGAACATCACAGAATATGAAATATGAACTCACATGCTGTAATAGATGTGTTTCAGTGTCATTAATTCCAAGCAGCAAGCTGAACTGTGGACATGTATCACATTTTTACAACAGCTACATCAAAATGAGAGGCTTTGTTAGTCTTACTTTATGGCACTAGTAATATGGGCTGAAATAAACTAAGGAATATAGGTATAGACAGACAGACAGACAGACAAACAGACAGAGACAGACAGATAGACAGACAGATAGACAGACAGAGACAGACAGACAGAGACAGATATACAGACAGACAGAGACAGATAGGTAGATAGATAAATTGATAAAAATTAATAAACTGATAAATGTTTAGGAAATTGTAAGTAGCTGATTACACATACTTGAATGGTCAAAAGTATAATATTAAAGACTCGTTAGTGGCCACAGCATTAAATCTTGAACATTCCAAACTAGACGTGAGCGTCGAGACGTACCGGTGAATGGGCTGCACTTGCTCCTATTGCGATGGACCCATAACGGAGGGAGAGCCGCGCTTTCATCACTTAGCAGCGTGATGCTTCGCGAAGGAGAAAATAACGGGATAGCTGATCTTCCGGATGCCTCGTGTTACGTACGGTACGTGTGTGTGATTTCAAACTGGGCACAGAATGATTGACGTCAACAACCCTTATTCGCTAATGCTCCCTGTTCAAAATCATAGCTTCATATATAGGAGTAGATAAGCTTCCTTTCTGAATCTGACGAGGTCTGTAAACAAGTAAACAATCACCCCTGAGATTGTTCGTTCATTATTCATCGAGATGGGAAGGATTCCAGGTGTTTAACATAACAAATATTTGGATGTTCGCATTCTGATCTCTCTTTCACCAGGTCAATAACAAATCTTATGACAAAATCTCTGTTCGAAGTCAGCCCCCCACCACCTTAAACTCCTTCCTTGTGCTTTTTAACTAAATCTTTAAAGATGGAAATATAATTTTATTTTAATATTTTTTTTCTCAACCTCAAATCTCACGCCTTGTTCTTTCGCTTCTCGCCCCCCCTTCCCCACCTTAATCCACGGTTCCCAGTGAGGGACACAAACTGGGGAGTGACGTAGATCCCTGTGGCACACTGGCACACTCAGGAGAGAGATTCAGTCAGCGCTATGACCCACGGTAACACAGAGAGCCGGTAATCCTTTTAATCGAGACAGAATGATTAATGAGGACCTTCCTCCAAAAAGACAAATTAGAATTAGAACACAACGGGGGGGGGGGGGGGTTTGTTAAATTAAGCTTTTCTGGCCAACATGATGAGATACATATGTATGTGTACTTACGTATTTGGTGGGGGGTTGTGCAGCTCTGCAGGTTTGGCTGCTGTACCTGAAGCCAGAAGATCACTAGTTCAAATCCCAAAGCCAGTAGAGCAATTTCACCATTAGGCCCCCAAAGTCATAATCCCCAATTTCTCCAGGACTGTCTGACCCAACCGTCTCAAAAAATGTAACATTTTAACCACACACATTTAGCAGCACGTGGACAGCAGACCACTGCACCCAATTGTGGGTTTGAGTCCCAGAATATGCACCATGGTGTTGTGCTCCAGTGAAGGTGCACTTTACCCTCAATTGCTCAGAAAATGCAGCTGCATGAATTTTACAAGCAAATAAATAATTCAGCGCAATTTGGTATTTGTCCAAAGTCATTATGGGAGCTCTTAATGAGAACACGCTCCTCTCCTTCCCCCGGCAGCAAAAGGCACGCAGAGAAAAAGCAGCTCAAATGAGAGACACGAGAGCTGAAGAATGTGCCGGAAGCCAGCGCCCGCGAGGAACCGTCGCCGGCAGCGTCCTGAGAACCACAGGCAGCCCCCTTCACGTGGATCTGTATTCTAATGGTGTGCATTATACACCAGCCACAGAACCAGGGGCCATTCTAGGATTACCCAATTATATGTTTTGAATCAATTAGCGACAGGGGAGGGGGCACTATGGGGGCCAATCATCTTTCAGCCGCTCCCCCATATACAGCCCTGCATGGAATAGAATGGGAGGAAGGCCTTTCTGCCTGCCTCTCCTCTTCATCCCGTCAGCCACACCCTGGTCTGGTCCTGCTCAACACATAGAGCGTACGCCAAGCAAGGAAATTCATTTGCTAAACCCACAATTATAATTCACAATTGAAGATAAAATAGACAGAATCTCTGACCCTGAATAATCCCTGAGTAAGCAGTTAGAAGATGGATGGATGGAGTTAAAAATAAAATCTTACAAAACCTGCGTAATTTCAGAGCCCTCATGAATCTTGAAGGCAAATTTTAAATTAGTGATGGGCTATCTTCAGCGCTGATGTGCTGGCCACCTTCCAAAAGTCCTTTTCCAGACCAAATCCTGGAGGCACAGAACACAAGTCGATGGACACCCAGGATGGTTCACATTCACACACTATGGGCTTCACTTATCTGCGTATTTCGGCATGTGGGAACTGGAGTATCCAGAGAAAAGCCACACAAGCCAGCGGGAACACGCATATCGCACACACACAGAGCCGGGCCTCGAACCCCCAACATCGAGGTCTGTCTCGTTAAATACAAAGTGACTCTTGTACTGAGGTGTTAAATTGCCCAATGTGTGTGTTTGCCCCTCATACCATGAACCAGCATCCCTTTACCGGGATGCAGATGCCCCCACTTGACCAGTACTCCACAGAACCAGTGCACGGGTAACAGGATAAGCAGTTTGACGGACAACATGCGTGAAGTCAGTACCATGAACAAGTACAGAGAATCGCAATCAGCAGCAGTCAGGATGTATCTCAACTTTCCAAACTGGTTTTCACAGGACAAATGGAAAATGATTCTGACAGGAGTGGACTAGGATCCCGCAGTGACCCACTTGCATTCATGTTCTTCCCACCCACAGGAACAACATTAAAGAGTTCACATTGCTGTTGTCGCCGCTTACAGAGCTTTAATATGACTCGGCTCAGAGCCGGCCGCACTTTCGGAGGATAATGGTCGAGAGACTGGCAAAGAAAGTCATTATTCAAAGATCTGTGTGTTCACTGTCACTGTCATTCACCGCCTGACGGAAAAAAAAAAAAAAAGATGAATGCAATTCTCTCTTCCTCCTTCGGCTATCGAGGCCATCTGTCCAGGAGCGGAGAAGCGGGAACTCGGAGCGGGAGCCGCAGTACAGCGGGACCAGCCTCCGGACTGATCATTCCCGCCAATTTACTAGAGCTGATGCACCACGTCGCACCGATCGACCTGATGAAATTAGACTAATTAATAAGCTCTGGGCCCACTGGACAAGAGCAGAGCTGTTTACAGGTAAGCCAGATCATGTGAGTCCCACCCCCCCCCTGCCAGGACACATCATCGTCAAGAACGACCGTGTGTCTCGGCCACCAACCTCCCGTGGGTCACCGGGAGACATCGATTACAGCCTGTCAGGGAGAAGAAACCTCACTGGCACTGCAAAACACCCTCTGGCGTATCGTACCGCCGAGATGCCCACAGAATGGCCCACACACCTACATTTGGGGCAATTAAGGCTTGTTAGATGTCCCTACCCCCGTAGGCAGCAATGCTGCCATTTGGGGGCGATTTCTGGCTGTTATTTCTGTTTCTTTTTCTGTCTGGAGATGATTACAGCCGTGGGACAAAAATAGTAGAAAGGGATCACTTGGGTGTTCAGAGAAATGCCGCACGAGGGGCCTGGTTTTCATTGCTTGGTCTTGGAGGAGGGTAGCAGAGAATGTCACAGTGACATAGTTGGGTCATGACAGCCTTGCACGGACGGGGTTGCCGGACAGGGATCCATGGGAAGAGGACTCAGGAACTATCCTAGCATTTTTTTTTAAGGTCAGGGGTATAAGAGGGGCCATAATCATACAAAAGGGCCAACTTCATTGTTAACCAATGATATGTTTTGAATAGGTGAGTGACAGGGGTGAGGCACGCTGGGAGCCAGTTAGCTTTTAGGGCCTATGTAGCCCCGCCCCTGTATTTGCCACTGTGCAACAGAGGTCTAAGAGTGTTCGGGGGATAGTGGTATCCGTGTGCTCGCCCAGCCACGGTGGTTTTTCATCCACATTAAGCACATGCTCTGCGTTTCACAGAAACATCCAGAACGTCCTCCCTGTTGGAAAGTGTCACTGTTTTGTCGGGATCGATCATGCGTCGCCTCTTCTGCAGCCACCTGGGGGCGCCTCTGCTGTCAAACGACAGCCCACCGGCAGAACGCGTTCCAGACGCCATCTGCGATCACGGTGCCCCCTGTTCCCCATCCAAATATTACAGACAGTGGCGATGGTAAATTATTTAGTAATTTTCAAGGGAACCAGTGTGTATTGAACTAGCGTGACGCTGTCATCACCGGCTAAGCGTCAAACGATCACGGGAACATGAAATGCGATGTTCCGCACAACACGCACATACACGTACAGGAAGCGCGGGAACGCCACTCATTAGCAACGACGGGTCTGAAACATGGACCACTGCCAGGCTTCCTGTCGTCGTCATTGTAATACACAAGTGGGGCGGGTCTCCTGCAGCATCAGGGGACAAATCATTTCTTTTCTTTGCCATCTCCGTGGTAACGTACACCTTGACCTTAGCCACCCCCTTAAACTATACATTAATTCTTAGACTTGCAAAAAAATCCTAAAGAAGTGGCTAAATGGGAAACGGACACCAGATCGTCGAGATAAAGCCATTGGATGTCTTCCCCAACCACGCTGATGAACTTTAATCGTGCGCGAGAAGCCGTCAGCCCCACTGTCGCCGAGCAAAGCTTAAGAATGCTTAAGTTCCTTCAGCACTTACGCCACATGCTGCTAAAACAGCCTGCCCTGAAGAAACAGGAAGTTGCCCATATATGGAGCAGGACAGGAGCTTGACAGATACGGGAATTACCTAAACAGCCCCCCAACCCTCCCTCACTCCGCCCCGCCCCCCCCCCACCACCCCCGGCCATTAGGCTCCTTGTTCTCTGTCATAAGGGACCTTTCAAAAACCGATAATGTGGCTTCTTTCTCGGACAGTCTGGATGCACAGAGACAGAAGCGATTAGTGGCCCAATAAATAAACTGTTACCCGGGGTTACGTCTGACAGGGAGCAATGAGACAATGACATGGCGCCCCTGAGACTAAAACAGAGGGATTGGTTTATTATCTGCCACATGACTGAGCGCCACACGCGAATCAATCGCTCCTGTCTGCTCACGCGGCAGGGAGGCCCGCAAATCATTCGTGACGTGCAGCAGACATCAGTCAGCTAGCAAGCAGGATCTGATTGGACGGAATAACACAGGCCGGAGCTCATTGGCCAGCAGCTTAATCTCACGGGGTAGAGTCCCACCCTGTCTCTGTGAGCAAAGAGTCTGCATGTCCCCCCTGTGCTTTCATACATTAATTCCAGCTACTCTGGCATTCTCCTACAGTCGAAAAACACCCAGCTGTTTTGAATGGTGTCTAAATTACCCATAACACATGATGTGAGTCCTATAATGGATTGACGGCCCACTTAGAGTATCTCCCCTAACTGGGACATGCACCAAGTTCACCATAAAACCCGAAATGGATAAGCAGCTATGAGGAATGGATTAAAGGAACCATAAACATCTCGTCTTGTGCATTTCGAATGTTTGTTTATGTTTTCTTGATTTGGACGCACCATTACATCACGTTATAAAAGCGTCAAATGTTGAGGGAAACTCGACCACTAGGGGCAGCGGTGTCTATGCTGATGATTTCCTTATTTGTTTTATACACACTGCATGCGCTGTTGGATAAGAGAGTCTGCTAAATGAAATGCAAATGTTACGCTAATGAACGGCAGTCTAGCTGCCCCCTTTATACCAGCCTATGCAGTGGTTTGATTTGCATTCTGAAGAATTGGATCATTTTATATGTGCAAGATAGTGATGTCTGAAGTGCAGCCCCAGTTACGTTATAGCCATATTTCCGTGGGCATGTGTCATGGAAAACCATCGTAACTTTGTCTCCACAGACCAGATGAAATACGATGGGGGATGTGGCCATCATTTGAGCCCTGGAATTGTGGAAACCCCACAAACTGACAGAATACCACAGAAGACAAACACATAAGGAAATACCCCGCATGAACCGAGGGGGTCATGCGATTTCTGCAACATTACCACCAGGGACGGGCTGGTCTAAAAAGCCCACAGCAAACAGAGTCTCCCATCCAGCAATGAGAGCGGCTCATTGTCTGCAGCCATTCTGAGGGGCCGAGATTAGAAAACAAAGCAAAAAAAAAAAAAATCAAATCAGACGTACGGCAGCGTGAAATGAGGAAATCGACAGCCGTCTTGGGCAAACTATGGTGAGACGGAACAAAGCAGGGGAGAGAAAAACGTGGCGATAGTGAGGAGAGAGGCACACGACCGCGGCGGGTGTGTATATATGACACGCTTCACAGTGAAGCCGGGGGGATTATTCCGGAAGGCAGTGGGCGCCTGGCACTTGGCGCGATTGACCGCGGGAGCTCGCCGCATGCTCTCCAGACTATGGCAGATGGAACCACGGCGCTCAACACGTGAGGGGCCTCCGGATTAGCGGATGCCCGGAAGCTCCTGGAAGCTCCCGGAAGCCTAGTACGCAGTGGAGTTTTGAAGAAGCCGCTTTACACAGTGAGCTCACACGGCTTACGGGCCATCCAGCCAAAATGCGACTGCACTTAATCTGACCCGCTCTGATAAACATCTACCAGTGTGTTAACAGTACAAACCTGCAAGACAGACAGCCACTGGGGGCATAATTAATCACTCAAATCCAGCAACAGAGGGCATAAGCAGCCCATTTTCAAAACGGCGCTACACCGGTATTAACATCATCGTTCCGAGCATCGTTCCAAGAAAACAAAAACACTGCGAGAACATATTGATTGAAAAACAAAAAACAGAGTGTTGGGCTCCCCCCCGGCCTGTGAGATTACACCCTGCTAGGCATGTTCTTTTTGGCAGCAGCAAGAGTAACAACAGAACGGCTCAGTGGACACACGTCGGATTTTTGGGGGGGGGGGGGTTGTGCTTGGATGACAAACGGAGCACGTCCGCGTTTGTGAGTGTGTGCATGCAGGGGTGCAGGAACCAGGGGGGTTTTTTAATTTGCCTTTCCCCAATAAACAAACCTTTTTATTTAAATGATTAAGCTGTGCCCCCCCCCCCTTCCCATATCAAACTCTCTCCTTCGCCATTGTCTGCATGTACGTGTGAATCAGGCTCTTTCACGCCACCTAGCGAACTTCCTGTCCCCCCTCTGCCACCAGGCATCCCCCTCTCTTCCCTCCCACGTCCTTCTTTCCTCTGCAGTCTCCATTTTCACAGCGACACAGCGCTGAAATGTCAGCAGACGCCGCAGAGGGCACGGTGATCGCGGTCCTGACGGACCGATGTGCCGGTTCTGATCCCGAGAGGAAGCCTTCATTTGAGGAAAGGTATTTAACTCTGTTACTTTGGTAGACAAAAAAAAAACTTCGAGGCTTCATTGACTGCGGAATGGCAGGATTACCTGGGAAAAAGAACAGAGGGGGTGCATCCTGGCAACTTCTGAAACATCTTTAAGAATGTGGTGATGAACAATCACTAAAAAATGACCTACAAATACTTACATGCAAACTGATAAAATTTAATAAGAGCCTGAATTACATCGCTGTTTTAGAAAAATGTGACTTTTAGGCAAAGAATGACTCACTGAGCATTTGTGAATTGATGTGTACTAATCAGTTTTCTTTTTTATTTAATGCTTTGTCATCAGTGGCATTAGCCAAATCTCAACATGTATCGCAAGGCTAAAATGTTTTATCTGACATTTAGAGGGTGACATCTATGGAAGCCCGTTTCCGCCACCGTGGAAAAAAATACATATATAATTCAAGTCAAAAATTCGACTTAATATCTCAGAATAACGAGATAATAAGTTGAAAATTCATGATAGTTATCTCAAAATAACGAGATAACTATCTCGAAATTTTGACTTGGTTATATTACACTGAGGTCTATGGAAGCCAATGAAATATATATACCACAAATATATATATATATATATATATACACCAG
>JAODKE010000068.1:23246248-23261817 GCA_026779605.1 Mormyrus hasselquistii
TAAACTAACTACCTGGGAGAACTGAAAACAAGGCCTGGATTTGGAATCGAGGTCCAGAGTTGAAGAGCCCTGATATACACACATAACTTAAGTAAAATTTCGACTTGGTTATCTTGAAATTTAGCTTAATATCTCAAAGTAACGAGATAACTCTCGAAATTTCAACTTACAGTAGTTATCTCAAAATTTCGACTTAGATATCTCGAGATTACGACTTAGTTATCTCAAAATAATGAGAAACTCACAGTCACGTGCGTGTGCATTAAGCAGCTTTCGTGTCAAAAGACTGATTTGGAGTACTGATTTAAGTTAGCTTAACAGTTTGATGAATAGTTGTGATATACCAAGCACTGTTGTACGTCACTCTGGGTAAGAGCATCTGCTAAATCCTGTAAATGCAAATTGTGCTGATCGAATAAATTACTGAATAAAGCTGTGTCCAATTCTTCAGTGGTTGGGTGACGTCTTTTTATTTTTCCTGTGGTTCATTACAGTATTTACTAAGTATCTGAATAAAATGAATATAATTGAATATGGAATTCCAGAATGTATGTACAATAAACACATTAGTTCATATTTGCTTAGTATCGTGACTCAAACTGATGCTGTAATATAACTGTAATATATCCATCCATCCATCCATCCATCATCTCCCGCTTAATCTGAGGTCGGGCCGCGGGGGCAGCAGTTTTAGCAGGGAAGCCCAGACTTCCCTCTCCCCAGCCACTTCCTCCAGCTCCTCTGGGGGAATCCCGAGGCGTTCCCAAGCCAGCCAGGAGACATAGTCTCTCCAACGTGTCCTGGGTCTCCCCCGGGACCTCCTCCCAGTGGGACATGCCCGGAACACCTCACCAGTCCAGGAGGCATCCTAAGCAGATACCCGAGCCACCTCATCTGGCTCCTCTCAATGTGGAGGAGCAGCAGCTCTATTCCCTGCTGAATGACCGAGCTTCTCACCCTCTCTCTATGGCTATGTTCATACTGCCGGCCTTGATGCTCGATTCTGATTTTCTGCTGATCCGATTTTTTGTTTGCCTGTTCACATTACTCTCTTTAATGTGAGTAATATCAGATTTCAGTGTGAACAGTTCACTATACTGGCCTGCGTTCGCACAAAACAACAAAGACGCATTGACGCATTGATGATGCATATGCGCAAAAACAAGGACGCAATGCCTTTCTCAATTGTTTCGAAAACTGCCCCGTTATATGAGCCTTCCAGTTTTGCCTAAACAAATTCATCTCCTCAAATACTTATTAAATCCAGCACCTCACTGTCCCTCCACTGGCAAACTTCTGTGTTCTCCTCCATGTTTGGCACTCTGACAGAGACTGGTGACTTCCGCCTGCGCAGAATTGTGACGAACTTTGATCGAGAGTGATGTAAAAGTCGCATGAATTTCGCTGTTCAGACTGAGGTCGCATTGAAAAAAATCAGACTTGTGTCTGATTAATGACCACCTACTGAAGTGGCCCAAATCGGAATTGAAAAAATCTGTCTTTTTCACTGTCATGAAAAAATGTGTTCCGAGTCACAAATGAGTAAAAAAATCAGATTTGGCCCACATTTGTCCTGCAGTGTGAATGTAGTCTTAGGGAGAGCCCAGTCACCCTGTGGAGGAAACTCATATTGGCCGCTTGTATTCACAATCTTGTCCTTTCGGTCACTACCCACAGCTCGTGACCATAGGTGAGGGTAGGAACGTAGATCGACTGGTAAATCGAGAGCTTTGCTCAGCTCCTTCTTCACCATGACAGACAGATGCAGCATCACTGCCTGTCGATCTCAGTGTAATATAACCAAGTACAAATTTTGAGATATTATCTCAAAATAACGAGATAACTAAGTCAAAATATCGAGATAATTCTCGTTATTTCGAGATAATAAGTTGACATTTCTAGATAATATCTTGAAATAATGAGATAACTCAGGTCAAAATTTTGACTTAAATTATATTTATATTTAAATCCACAGTGGTGGAAACAGGCTTCCATAAAGCAGATATGATGTCACAGTGTGACTTTTCCTTATAAACAAACATTCCAGGAAAAACATCTGGGAGCCACGACAGGAAAGCGACAACTGCATACTGCATACTGGACCTCGCAATTGACACCTAGGCTATGAAACCCCCCTCCTCCCTCTTGTGGGCCCCTGGCGGTTTCACACGGTGCTCAGGAAACTGCTGTGAAACAAAGCACTTCTCACGCTGGGCGCAGAATCGCGCCTCTGACAGCGGCATAGCTCATGGGAGGCGCATGCCAGTCACACCGGCCACACCTCGGGGAGGGGGGAGGTGTTTGTCACGGCAACAGTACGGAGGAAAAAAAACAGTAGGTAATTAACTGTCACTTTGAAGGAGCTCTGCAGACGTAATCAGGAGCATCACTAGAAATTCTGGGCTGTCTGACAAAGTGTTGCCTAGGGCCCCCCCATCCCCTGGCAATATAAAATTTTGTTTTGAGTGCTGGGCCCCCTAATTCCGCCAGGGTATCCATACCCATATTGCCCCCCCCCCCCCCCGACACTGTCCCAGACATTTAAGGATGAATTTAGATAACATCTAAAAATCCTGGAGAACAGTGAGATTATGAGCGGATTTAGGGAATGAAACATTTCTTATTGTCCCAAGAATCATTCATAATCAAGATAGCAATGAGAATGTCAGAACAATAGTGCAGTTTTGAAAATAAAAGTCCAACTCGTATTGGATTTTAAGCGTCATTAATACTAATTATACCAACCAAATAAATGTTGAAGCACAGTGTTCAGAAACAGAATAGAAAAGTGCCAGCCAGCGGAGTGGGGTGTTTGTGACCCAGCCAGCGGAGTGGGGTGTTTGTGACCCAGCCAGCGGAGTGGGGTGTTTCTGACAGGGGTCAGTTGCACTCTACAGAGCTTCCTCATCCATTAATCTCTGTGTGTTTCTTCATTGAGTCCGGGACATGACACAGACTCAGCGGCTGGGCCGGGTCACACGATCGCTTTCAGCTTTGCTTGAACCATGAGCCAGAACTGTGACGGATCCACAAATGGAACGCAGAGCAGGGTCCAAGTGTCACTGTGTCGGAGACAATTATTCCGGTAAACAAATTCAGGACCTGGACTTCAGATGTTCTTTGGGCGAATGGGTGAAGAACATAATATCGTCCCTTTAAGGGTTTTTTTGGGGAGGTGAGTTAGAGCAAGAGATTTCAAACAAGCTGACATAGGAAGAGGAAGGTGGATGCTTTATCAGACTAAGTGATAAATGATTTAGGTTGTTAATATGCTAATAGAGGTATCCATAGAAGGATGCTAATGCTAACAGAAATACCATTTCAACTATTGCAATGCTAATAGTAATATTTATTCGGTGACGCTAACGCTAAAAGGGGGATCCATACAGCAATACTCATGTTAATAGAGGTATCTATACTGTAATGCTAATGCTAATAGAGGTGTCCATAAAGGGATGCTAATGCTAATAGAGTTATCCATGCAGTGATGGGAAAGCTTAATAAATTGCAGTTTGGCCTTATTGCCATTTACTTTCCTCAGGTAAACAAGCTTATGCAGGACAAATAAAATATGTCTAACCTTCTTTATGAAGGGACAGTAGGACTTTAAGCCAACCCAAAATGTGAACAGCGACAAAAAACAGTCATGGGGCCTAACATAATTCAGGGAAATACAGGTCTGTCATGAAAAGGAGAAAAAGCTGGAAGGGGGGGGGGGGAAGAAAGAGAGGAGGGAAACTTACAAGTCCCCTTTGAAACACTAGGCTCCCCGGCCTCCCACTCCTGCGCAGTAATTCCCTAAAGTGCCGCGTCGGCTTTCAAATTCCATGGGAGCCCTGTGCAGAGAAAAACACCCCAGGCTTCTCCTAGGCTGCGCATCCTCAAAAGCAGAAGTAGAGAAACACACAAAATAGGTCCCAGGGAGTGAGAGTGAGCACACCGCAAAACCCCAGAGCTGCAACTAGGCCGCACTCAAGCCACGCCGCACCCATGTTTAGGTTCAAAGACACGCCGCACACTGCCAGATTCACCACACCCATTTTGTCTGCCGTCTCTGCTCAAAACACAAAAGAGATTTGAGTCGTACTCTTTTGGCAAATGAAGTCAGATGATAGCGCCGTGCTGCATTTGCGTCTGGTGTCCATAAGCCGCATGCTAATCCATGACGACGCACCAAACTCATCCTGTCATCTGCAGTCGGGCTGCTCGTCAAAAACAATTTGACTCTGTGCTGTGGCAGGGTTTGAAATCCGCACGCTGCCTTCAGTGTCTGTGTCGCTATTGTGACCAGTACTGGGCCTTATAAAATTGGAACTGTCAATTAAAAGACAAGCATGAACAATCTCACCTCTTGAGCGCTCGGAGAAGAACAAGTCTCTCACGCTGCACACGGTAGGCTGCTCTCCGTAAGCCACATTTAACCGAATATGCGCCACTTTTCTGTAATGAGCAGGATTTGGCCTAATATCCAGGCGCCGTCTCGATCGGCCCTTGTCCTCTCTCAAGAGAAGATTTCGGACACCAGCCTACCCAGCGGGGTGTATGACGTGTGCTGGAAGAAAGGTCACCCCTGCTCTTCCGTAAGGCTCTGTTTAAAGGTTATTAACCAGTCCACGCGAGTGTTGTTAAGGATCCTACCATCACGGCCCCCAGCTGTAAACATGGTAGTCCACGCCATACGTGTCACTCGGGAACGCATGTGAGAAAACACGCGGCTTCCCGAATTTACACGCATACTGCACATATACACCACCTGAGCCTGCCGTCGTGTCTTGAACATAAATCAACATCAATACACACAAAGACACACAGTAAACGCAACAATTCTCACTCAACAAAACTCAACAAAGCATGCGAAATGCAAAAGTGAGTCAAAGCAGGCGTGACAAGCCTACAAATATCATACAGCTTTTTAAATTCGCCCAATAAACAAAAAAAACAAAACAATAAAACCATTCAAGGCAAGACACAGATTTCCCCCTACTGACCAAAAATATACACTCGGGGCGGCTCTGAATCGCCCTCAATGGGTGATGGTCTGGCCTCCTGTCCATGCTACACCTGCTTTGAAACCCAGGATCGTTGCAACGCCTCACTGTATAGATGGATGAACAGACTCTAGACATTACCAGCAAGGGAGGCAGAAAGCAGAGGGTGATGGATTGCACAAAAAGCAGACAACTTTAGGATTTTTTCTAAAGCCATAAAGTGATTTGTAGCAGAGAAATCAGGCTTGGTAGTCCGTGTTGTGATATGACCTCTGAGCCACTTTTTCAGCTGTCAGGCCTGAGTTTTCTGTGAGATGCTGGGGTTCAGCTGTACTGCTGTTTTCATGCATGGACAGGGGGCATCAATAGTTGCTGTCATTTTAGTAAAGGATACGTGGGGGAAAAAAAATCCAAAGATGACTACTATAGTGGGCATGCTTTTTAAAATAAAAAATGATCATCTGCACATGCTCACGCGCAGCATTAAATATTCAGATTAAACTGCAGGAATATGAAACTCCACGCTAGATTTTTGACAGCATCACTCTTTGGCTTTTTGTATTGATAGACAAATTGATGCTTCATGAGCCATTTGCTGTATTTTTGACCCCACTTTGGGGGCACGCTTTGTGCCCTTTTTTGAACAGATAGCACCACCTAGTGGGGTGAAAAACAACAGCAAATGGTTCATGAAGCGTCGTTTTGTCCATGACTAGCTACATATAATGGCAGCCAGCAACTCTTGTCTATTGTGTGTGAAGCTCTATGTCATTCTTGTACATCATCAGCTTGTTCAACGTCAAAATATGAAATGGAGCCCAGCCCACTTAAGCTAGCTGACCATAAAGGAAAAAATAAAAAAAGATGTCAACATCAACCCCTAATAAGCTCTTCTTCTAACAAACAGACAAACACAGGATGCTTTATGCTTGGCCGACAACAAACAACAAACCTCTCTCTACATGGGGAATACAACCCATTAACCCTCTTGAGGGAGAGGAGAGAGTCTAGGGATTAATTGTGGATTTCATCAGATTGGTTCTTGTCTTTTCATAAGTCCCACAAACCAAGCAGAGCACTGAGGAGTTTAGAATAGCTCACGATTTCTGTGCTGCTGGTGAATCATCAGTCAAGTGATACTGTCCCTTTCTGGTCAGCGTGAATGAAACAGAGCTCTTAACAATGCAGCTGGGATTTTGCGGTCATCGCACATACAAGATGGACCACAGCGATCAGCTTTAGTTACGTCCGCTGTCTGAAACGTCTGCGCCGGGTTGGCAGACGGATTAGGCGTATCCTGTGATTTTTCTATATTCTGAAGAGGAGTGATCTGTGCAGTCTGCACAACAGAGAGAGGAACAAGGCCGACGGTTTCTCCGGAGAGGAAGAGGAAAATCAGAGATGAAGAGCTGATTGAACACAAAAATAGTTGGACGGTTATATAACGGCAAAGCAGTTTGAGCATGATGGGAGGAGGGGTCCTGCAAAGGTGACCACTTCAAAAGGAGATTTGCGATAAATATTTGATGCTGAGGTAGACAAAATGTCTATTGATTTCTGCTTCTTCTTGATGTATATTATTGCATGTTGCAATCAGGGTAAAAGGTCACAGCTTTAGCCGAGAGGGTGAGGAATGGGAATGTGTTTTCTTCAATCAGACCTTTCGGATTTCGGCGCTGTGCTTCTCCTGTACAGCATCTGACGGCTTCGCTCTCCAAGACACATCTTCCTTATTGTCTATAAATGACTTTGAAGGTTATGGAGCGTTTCTGCGGTTCTGAAGCGCCGCTATTCAGAATCTGAAGCTGAAAATCGACTGCAGCACATTCTCTGAGGAGGAACACGCTACATCTGCGAGTAACCGCACTTCTCGTCCCGTGACTTTGAGTGAGCACGTTTTCAGGGAGATTGCTCTTGAAAATATAATATTTGTTCGTTCTGATATTAGGCCACACTTGACAGCTTAAAAAATGGGACTGGAGAAAAAATGACAAGGTAGCGGTAATTGGACGAGAGAGGGGGCTTTTAGAGATTTAGAGATGTCAGCTAAACCACTGGGGGATGGGAATCATCAGCTGCCACATCTCATTCGCTCAGGCAACAGCTGGGGTGTACCCAATATCCAGCTGAACGTTGTCAGGTCATTCTCAGGGCCGCCAGCTCTTACGCTCACGCAAGAAATCTTACTGCAGATCTATATTATTCCATTATAAACCCAAAACTATGGACATGAGAAGCTTGTGGGTAGTTTGCAAACCCTACAGACTATTTACGGGGCAATAAAACTGTTACATATATGTAATTGCGTGTGCCGACTTGTCTCGTATCGGAAAATCTCTCTCCAGTCAGCTGACCAAAGTTAGCAACATTGCACTGTGAATAGAGTCCCCTGATTATCAGGGTATTTAAGGCTAAATATCATCCTTCTTTCAAGCCGATGTAACGAGCATTTTTTCTGTACAATCTTACAAAAACAGATCCACCTTTACTAACTGTTCTTTTGCTCCCTTCAATCCAATTACATAACACACAGCTTCAATTATATACTTTTTGATTAGAAGACGTCATTTTATTTGATCTGTAAAATCCATTTTATACCAAAACCAATCAATGTTCCAGACATTTAAATTAGATTAAATAGATGTCGTTCCTATTGTGATAAATAACCAGTTTAAAACCTGGCTTTTAATGGTAAGAGGACAGTGAGTCGACACAAACTCTCTCAGTCTCAAAATACAAGTAAAAACTGCATTAAAACAGTATCAAACAATTCAATACAACCTCAAGTAAATATTTTAGAATTTAAACACACTTTTCTTAATGCAAAGAATAGAATGAAATTCTAATTTATACAAATTAGCCTTGTTCAAAATGTTTTATTAAACAATGTTATTTAAGCATGTGAATGTTAGATGCAATACCCATTGCTTCCATTGTCTACACTCACTAAGACATATAAATATTTGAGATTTATAATTCTGTCCTTGCAACATTCAATGCTGTAAATCCAATATGGCTACATTTTGTTAAAAACACATTATTTACAATAATTGCAATACACAAAGTATTTGGCATACTTACAACAATCTCATGTCATTTACAATTTCACAAAAAAAAAAAAAACTAATTTATGCAGAGAAAAGCGAAACTGGGAGACCAAACCAAAAAAGTCCCAAAAGTACTGCAGTTAATACTGAATTTTCACTGAGTTAAGCAGTCGATATTGTCCACTGACGTGTTACAAAACCATGTTTGTGCACAATAAAATACTTTCAAATAACGGGTCCGTGACCCGGAACAATCAGAGTACTGTTAAAAAAACTCAGAACTAAAGTCTGTTCAGTCAGTAATTTTTTCGATTAAGTAAAACGTACTGGGGGAGGAGCAGGGGGAGAGGACACCCGTACAATCACGTAGCTAATCACCGTATTAGTGAAAAGGGCAATCGGAGTTCTGCAAGCTGCGTGTTCACTTTGCGTTAAAGGAATGTATGCATTAGGAATTGGCAGTCTGACGTCAGGTGTGACCGGCGCAGCTTTATTATTCGGCGAGGGGGTGGGGGCGCCGTCGGAGGTGGTCCCGGTTTGTGCTTTTGTCCGACGCGGCTGCGTCCCGGCTATTGCTGTTGCGGAGGTCGTGCGCGGCGGCGAGCCAACCGCTAGTATTCCGTGTCGCGCAGAGATTGGGGGGGTAACTACGATTGTGCGTTCTTAGAAGATCGACTCAGGAGAGCGCGCCTGTTTGCTGGAAATCTGCGGGTCCCGTTACAGAAACGCGTAAAGGTTCCTTTGGCACAAGACTTGGTGAAAACCAGGCGGATCTGCAGTGCGGGCCACGGGGAAAGAGGGTTGGTAGATTCTAGGCTATGATGAAAGACACAGAAGAAACCTCTAGCACCTTTTAGCCATTGAGGACAATATAGTAGCTTTTCCGATGTGTTTCAGGGTTTACTGGAAACCTTCAAAAATAATGAGACTCTAATAAGGCAAAAACCTGTTATTTTTCCAACTCATATATACATGTATTCGAACATTTCATTGATCACCAATCCTGTACTACTGTGTAAGAGTGTGTTAAATCGAGATGCACTAAGAGGTGCAGTAAATATATTTACAGCCCTCTTTAAAAAAAAAAACAATAAAAAAAACACTTCTACTTCTAAGTCTAAAGCCGTCCTGTCCTAGAACCTTGGGATTACCCAACCAGAAAGTGCATAGCGTGCCATTGGTTGCCACCAAAAGGGCGGCGCTATAGCTGAGACACCTTCCTCGGTAGGGGCCTGGGCCGCTGGATGGGTTCTGGTCGCCGGGGCTCTGAGTCCAGTTTGGTGCCACGGAACTGGTGGGGCTTGGGAGGCAGGGCAGGCGGGGCGACGGTGGGCGGGATGGAGAGGCTGTGGGGGAGGGGCACTGGCCGGCGCGAGTTGGTGCGCTCGTACACGCTGTACGGCGGCGGAGTCTTGTTCCCAGGTCGCGAGAGCTCGTCGGACCCGCCGGACACGGAGGTGCTGAGCGTGCCGGTGGGGGCAGGGTCGCCGGGGGGTGGGGCCTCCAGGCCCGAGGTGTCGGACACGCTGCAGCGACTCAGTGAGGAGATCCCGCTGCTGTAGCTGCCCGACAGCACCGGCGAATTGGACACCAGCCCCCCCGAATGGCACTCGGTCGGGGAGGGAGTGTAAGGGGGCACTGAGCTCTGGGGGGGGGGGACAAGAGAGTGGGCCATTAGGGCTGAACTACACAGCGGCAGCCAACTCGCACGCTGAGCACACCCCAATAACACTGTCACCACGGACAGATGAATGGGTCCTGGACGAGCCGGAGAGATGAGCGATCTGCTACTGAGCAGAATTCACAAGAGAAGCATCCAGAGAGAACACCACAAACAATAATAATACCAGAATGGGAAGAAAGATCCCTCGATCCTGTCTATCCGGGTGCGCCAGATCTGTGTCCATAATACAATCCCTCACTTCTGGCAACACGGCTCAAGCCGAATTGCCGCGGTGCGTCCAGCATTTCCGTTTAGGTGCCCAGAGAGCCCAGCTGCCACCTCCGGGAGCGTTCCCGCCCTCCCTCGTGCTGCCACTTTAAAGCCTCTGGGCCAGACTGCCGTGACCTTTTCGAACCTCTAGTGTTTTAGCCGAGTAAATGGACAATTATCCATATCTCACAGGGGGTTAAAAAAAAAAAAAAGAAGGGGGGGCAGCAAGTAATCGATGTTCGCAGGCAGACAAGGACAGTGAAAGAATCTCAATACAGGCGATTAGGCCCAGATTTAGCGTGGCCTGACAACAGGGATTGAGATTTTTTCTCATTGCTCGGTGACGCTGTTGGCTGTTACCCATCAGCCGACACTAACGAGGGTAATGAGCAGAGTACCTGCTCTCGGGCTGCCTATCAGGGCGGCTTCTCTGACAGCAGATGGGCCTGGCTTAGCCTCGTTCGGCAGCACATGGCCGCCACATGCGCCCATTACCATTAAGCGCTTGGAATCATGAGCGCGCAGGAGCAGCAGGGAGCACTGCATCGCGCGCGCAGGCGGGGTCTGGCTGCCCATATCCCACAATGCACCTGGGGATTCCCGAGACGGAGCAGGGCATACCTTTTGCGGAGACCTGGGGATGGGGACGGGGGACAGGGACCTCAAGTTCCTGGCAGGTGAACCTGTTCATAGGGAAGAGGGAGAGAGGGAGAGGAGGTGGTGAAAATGGCCGACGAAGGCTGACGTCACGCTTGAGACCCAACTGCATGCAACAGCCGCAAAGGAGCTGAGGGCAGGAAGGGAAGGCGGAGGCGCTTGTGTCAACGCCGCAGCCCTGCACCAAGCCCTTTAGCATTAGCATGTTAGCAGGCAACATGCACCGCAAGCCAGTCACATGGTGGGTGGGGGCGCTGTACTCCTAAAAGTCGGTACAACTTGGTTTAGCTCTGACAGCAAGGCCGTTATACTCGGGGGGGGGGAATACGATGAGGCCTCTCTTTCCTTGATCGTGGATTTAATGGAGCCTTGAGGTGGCCTGGAGATAAATGTGTAAAAGAGCCTAAGAACACTGATCCGTAGAACAGCGCTGGGATTAAGGCCTATGGATGAATGAGCACTTATACCGGCGGTTTACATGCTATGTCCTTCATGCTAATATCCTATTATTTTTAGCATGCGGTCCACAGCCTGACCCATTCGGATGAACCGGGCCTCAACAACAAAGGCGGTGTTTCTGCAGAGTTTCTGAGTGGCTAGAAACTCTTGCGTTTTCACTGCAGCTGGCGGAACTCCAGACATCGGCAATCGATAGGGGAGTACAGGTCTCCGTACAAGTAGGGCCGACCCAACCCTTTACGGGACCCTTAGCAAAATTTGATTAAGCTAGTCGTTTGTCATCTTCCTTCCAATTCTGACAGGATGATAGGATGTGAGGTTCCCCGGTGGGCCCTGGACTCTGAGCAGCCGCTTAGTTTGCTGCGTACGAGTGCCCAGTGGCTGGACCGATGACGTCGAGGAAAGCGGGAGAGACGCGTGAAAGCGCGAGACAGCGGCAGGGGAAGCCAAGCATAGCGAAGAAGCAGCAGATGATTCCAGCCAATGGGTGCAAGACTGCGGCAATGGCGGGAAACGTTAGCGGCGGCTGTGTACCTGTGTACGGTGGCCTAGGAGGGATGGGGGGCGATACCAATTTCCCGAGCGCGTCTGAATACTGCGTACTAGACTCTTTTGGACTGTCTAGATTCCAGGTGCATGCGGTGGGGCTCAGGACTTCACAAAAGACACACGAGAAGAGAGCTGTCAGTTACGGCTAGTCACCAGCAGCTTGGAAGAATTATCACTTTACCCAAACGATGCATAGCCATAGGGGACAGACACTGACAGCAGGGTTACCTACTAGGGGACACAGTTATGGCTCTGACTGATGCCTGACCACCCCCTGCTGGTACATTTTAAGACGACACCTCTGAGGAGGATCCGTGCTGGTCCTCTGCTTGAGCCCCCCACCCCTAAGATATTTGCTATCTTCTGAAGGAAACCCATCTGTGCCATTATCCAGCAAGGCATCCAGGAATACTGTGGGGCGATTACCTATTACAGCCAGTGCCTCCACCCTGCCCCACCCCCCTAACGAACCTCGGCACTGAGTAGAGAGAAAAGAAAAGAACTAGCCCTCATCGATGGAGCGTGTCGGGGGGGGGGGGAGGCATTTGGAATCAGCCTTTTACATAGACGAGTTCTCCAACGCGCTGTGCGGTTTTGAAATTCTCAGTGGGGCGGTTCCTCTGCCACTGGTGCAAATTAAAACCTGTCTGCACTGTGCATTTATAAAAACCTTCAGATCGAGAAATGGGACAGATTTACGCACTTATAAACGACAGTAATATCCGGCTTCGGCCAGAAAGTCTCACAAAAACGCAATTTAACAGAGAATATCTTAGCACGTCTAAAAGGTCCCCGAGGTCGTTTTTACACCGACAGTCCACAGTAAGGAATGAACCCTCTGGCAGGCAGGGCCAGCGAGGGACCATATAAATGTTCCAGTGATGCAGGCCAAAAGATTCTGTTCATTTCCCACAATGCACTCCCTCAAATTATAAAAAACTCGTTCATTGTTAACAAATCAATTAAAAGGGAGAATCTCGACTTGCATTTAGAAATTGCACCTAATGTAAGCGAGAATCCCAGGTTTATTTATTCACTGGCGATGCCGATGATGACGAAGGTGACGAAGCTGAGGCTGGACAGCCTTACCTTTCTCAGGTGCTTGGCTTGGGTCACTCCGAGGTAATGAAGAATTGCTTATAAGTTGTGGGAGCGACCTCTGGGGGCGGAAAAAACAGCGTGGTTAAATCACACACTCTTAGGGATCATCTTATGCCACCTGTAGTGGGGTGACATAGGGCCCAGATGTCCTACTTTGGGATGTGAGTATAGGGGCTTTCAGACACACTCCTCTGTACCAGCCATGTGGGACACAGTCTCACCTGTCCTGGGTCCAGGGGGATCGGGAAGCCAGTGCTGCAGGGTCTATCCCGGGGAGAGAAGCAGGAGTTTTCCCTGGAATGCTTACTTTTGTCAGACAGCAGCGGGGAGCCTGGGGAGGGAGCTTCAGATGGTGACACGTGACACGCGCCACCTGCCGTACGGCACAGGGACACGGGACAGACACGCACGCTGGCATACCTTCAACAGGTGTCTCGGAAACGCTGTCGGTGACCGAAGAGGGCCGATTACACACTGACGCCTGGTCGCCTGGGGGTCCTTCAAGGGGAAATGACCGTTGGCAGGTTTTTCATTCCGAGTCCACCAGGTGGAAAATTTATGGATTAGCTCAGTGTTCAGCTCATAACACACGCTTTATACCCAGTATGGGTGCTCAAGCCCTCCTAGATGTCCACAGCTACTTGAAATTGAAGGATTTGCTAAGTGTAATCAGATGTCAACCACTTGCTTAACAGACGTTCTCACAAAAACGATTTCCCATCATGCATTGCGCACTACTTATCTTAGAGTGGACAAACAGAGCTGGGGGCAGCTAGAACTATAACTGATTTTAAACGCAAATTAGCAACTTCAGTGTAGCAATGTAGGGCTTTTGAGGAATGTGAGGTCTGCAAGAGACGTGTTGGATCCTTACACCAGGAGGGTAACTCTGAGTTAAAGGCAGGTCAGCAAAAATGGCTTCAGTTCAGAAGGAAGTGTGGGAGGCAGGAGGGAGAAGGGGCTAACCTCGGGCGTTGGATGGAGTGGCGCCGGTCACATTGGGGGAGGCTGAGTGGCTGGAGCTCAGGCTTGAGGTAGACGGACTTGGCTACAGTTGCGGGGAGGGGAGGCATACTTTACATTAATACATCATATCCGTGACCCTGACTTTTACACAGCTGATGTGTGTGAATTGGTCTGCACTAGCATTAATCAGAAGACCAGCGAAAAATCTCCAAAGAAACTACTGATGGGTGACCTCCGTTTGGGCCGAGGCGACCCGGAGCACGAGCCTGCGGAGAGCCCTCTAGTGGGCGTGGCTGGCAAGAGGGCAGACCTGCATGTTGAAGACCTCGTCCGAGCTCTCCGACTGGCCCGTGATGTTGCTCACTTCGTTGGAGGCCTGCGATGACAGGGAGGACGACGAGTACCGGTTGCCAGCTGGGTAGCTGAGGGGACTGTCGGCATGGCAACAGAGGAACACAAGGATACAGGCTTATTCAGAGCGCGCAGAACTCGGGGGGGGGGGAGGAGGGTGGGGGGACCAACCGAATGCTCGAGTATTTGTAATCTTTAAGGCATAACACCAAAAATGGATACTTCTTGATTTATATTTTAATTGGCCTTTTTTCTTTTGCGCTAAAAGGCCTCCCCAATGCAGCAGTGTAGATGAAGCCCAAACCCATTACATTTGTTTTATATAGCAGATGCTCTTTCCCAAAATAATGTATAATTGAAAGAGCAGACATCAACCAGCCCCTGGAGCTGGGATTAAGGATCTCGGCTCAAAACAGTGAATTCACTCAGCTGGCCACGGGATTTGAACCAGCAACTTTCCGATCACGGGGCTTATGCCACAAACTGCTTCAATATTCATTAACTACCATCAGGAGCTGAACACCTTGTGGCAATCAACTGTAATTGGCACAGAGGTCCAAGCAATCAGTCAAGCAGGTATGGGAAGAGCTAATAGCTGGCGAGGACGGGGGATGGGCCTTCACCTGCGACGAGCCACCACTCGGCCGCCGTCCGGGCTGATGGCGCTGGGAAGGGAGCTTCTACAGCCACGCGGGCTCCCATTGATGAAGGGCAGGGGGTTGGCATGCACGTAGGCCGGGAACTCCTGCCGGAGAAGGAGGAGGGAGGAGATGAGAGCGAGCAGGAGAGAGGAGGTGCCAGCACTCACTCTGAAAGCCTGCCGTTGCATAGCAGCAGTTTCTGTAGTTACGGGGAGGCGGGAACGGCTGCAGGCGAGGAGCTGTTATGAAACTCAGGGCCTGAGCCGGAGGTTTGCATGTAGCCGTGTGCCGAGATGCCAAGCAGAAGCAGACCGAGTTTCACACATAATGTAAGATCTCATGGGTGTTTGGGGGGTGGGACGAGAACACAGACCCACCTGAATTCCCAAACTCGTCTTCATCACATGGAACTGATCCACCAGCTTCTTGTGCAGTGGCCGCATGTCCTGGGGAACGACTTTCTCGTGCACGGCCAGACCGTATTCCAGGATGTGTGCCTGAGAGACAAACAGGGCAAAACGGTCAGCAGGGACAACAGTAGTTAAGGAACTGAACTTGAAACCGGAGGTTCACACGGGACACAGGTGCCATCCCCTTAAAACCTACCCGACGAAGCTGGGGAAAGTGGCTGACTCTATAGAAACTGCAAGATTAATGACTGCCCCCTACAGACGGGTGTGTGATGTGACCGCGGAGACGTGTTGGACCCACCTGCTCGAACATGAGCTCCCTCAGCCGCGTGATCTTCTCGCCATCTTCTGGGTGGCTCGCCACGTAGTCCTTCCCGAAGAACGCCTGTAGGGAGACGAGCAAACTCTCTCAGCCATGCCCCCCCCCCCCCCGGACCCCCCCCCCCCCCCCCCCGCCCCGCCCCCCG
>JAODKE010000068.1:23285239-23296148 GCA_026779605.1 Mormyrus hasselquistii
AGATAAGATTTTAACAACTCTGAGCTATTACTTAAGTTCTCCCCAAGCGAGCTTGATGGGCCGAATGGCCTCCTCTCGTTTGTATGGTTCTTATGTTCTTATGTCACGAAAGTCACATATGGGTTAAATGTAGAGAGCAAATTTCGTTGTTGCGCACTGTGTGCTGTGCCGTGGTGTGTTAACAATGACCACTGATCACCAAATAAAAAGAAATAAAGTCTGCCGCCCTTCTCTACCTTGACTATTTCGGAGCCGTCGATCTCCTTCAGCTTGGACAGGCTGTCGCTGATCTTCTCTGGGTGAACTCTCCATTTTAGCAGGTCCAGCATATTGCCTGAAAGCAGGATGACAGACGGAAGGGTTTTCATTAGGGAATTTTATGTGCTTATGCAGAGGAAACACAACGCAATGCAGCACACAATGGATGCAGGACAACAGAGGCTAATCTGTTTAAGATGAAAAAGCTTCATCTGCCAAAATGAAACAAAATGAGGGCAACTGACACACTGATTCAAAGTCAGGAAAGCTAAATCGCCGTCTCCGCACTGCCTGGGGTGTGTGACTGTGTGCCCTGTGCTGGGCAGGCATTCTCTCCAGGGTCGCCCCCACGCTGCCCGTCACCGAGACCAGGAGAAGTGGCAGGAGGATTGATGTATATTCACAAACAACTGCTACACAAACAATTGTGTCAACAAACGAAATAAGGCGTAACCACATCCGCCCGCCCCTAACCACCTGCATATTTATACATCTGTGCGCTGTGTTATTTCCGTAGGATCAGTCTTGTCACGCATGCATGCCGGTAGATGGAAATTTAGTTGCCCTATGTCAAACCACAACAAAAAGGTTACAATGAAGGTCTGTTTCTCTATGACAGTCTGCTTGATTGACTGACTGACAGACAGACAGCAGGCGCCCCACCCCTCCATACCCGCCGCGTAGGAGGAAGCAGCGTGTATCTTGGCTGGCTAATATCCGAGTGTCCGTACCATTCTGCGTGAGCTTCGTGGAACACAGGAAAGACGTGATCCAGACAGACTCCTTAATGCCCTTGACGGCTTGGCTGTTCCCTGGGAGGTTCCCCTTGGAGAAGGGCAGGTGGAGGTACCGGATGCAGTCCTGGAGGTTGGTGTTCTCCTCACACTGCGGGAGGCCGAGAAGATAAAGAGGGTGGCTCCTCAGTTGGAGAGCCCAGCCCTCACGGATCACACACACACACACACACACACCTGCCTGAGATACCTCCTCAGCCACTGCATCAGCAAACAATATGGCGCTATTCGCGAGAGTATCTGGCGTGATTAGCGAAGGGGCGCTTCGGATTTAGGAAGCCACGGTTCGCCAACTTGAAGCATCTTTGGAAAGGTGGAAGCTCCGTTAATGGCACCAGGAGCTCCGTTTCCACCTCTGCGATTCAGGCGGAGCCACGGACACGCCTGACACTTTGCACAGGATAATATTCTGGAAAGTGAACATTCGTGTGAAGACCGTCGCTGTTCCAAAGCACAAGAGCGCGATGCTTTGGTAAACTGCTCTACTTCTGAAGAGTACAACTGGGTCAGACAAATTTCAGAAAGCTCACTTTTTTCAATGCCACAAAACCAAATCTGCAATGTGTTCATACTTCAGCCAAAACTTGTTAGAAATATAATAAAAAACAGCAGCACATGCACAACACGTGATTGCATTTAAAATTACAGTGCCCAAGCGATTTTTAAACACAAGATCATCTGTTCCTCCACTTAAGTTATGACACGGTGTCCCAAAGTTAATCTTGAATGGACAGAATAAAAGAGAACGTGGATGGAATTGCGACATAAAGCAAGTCTCGCATCTAGCAGGTGTGAAGGTGACGCCCTTATCTACACCTCAGGCACCTGTGGACAAGATGGAGATCTAAGCAAGGGCAGCCCTCAGGAGAAGGTTGTTAGGACAAATATCACGTTTTTTTTTTGTTTTTTTTTGCTGGAAAAGTCTGGGTTTGCCAGAGGCGTGTAGCCTCAGAGCAGGAGAAAGTCAGAAAGGCCTTCCGACCCCATCATCCAAAGTACCCTTAGAAGAATGAATTTCACAGGCGCTTTCCTGCCCATGGGCGCCCATGGCAGACCGCAACCCTCCACCCCCGGTCCGCCCACCAAGGGAAAAAAAAAAACGTTTAAACTGACAGTTTCATGGCCGTTGTTCATACAAAGGAGGGAGAGGGTATGAAGTGAGCATTTCACAGGGAGAGCCCACACGACACTCTTTGCCTGGAACCAGCATTTCCAAAGGGTGAAGGGCCCCCCCCCCCAAAAATAAATATATGAAATCATCACTTTAACAGGTGCATCAGCAGCCTCTGTCCGAGATCGTGACGAGGCCTCTTCACAGCTCCCTGAGAAATCCGGCGAACGCCGACCCCCCCCCCCCCGGCGGACGAGCGAGGCCCAGTTTCAAACCATCCTCCCCCGCCTGCCCCGCCTACGGGTTGCTGTGGTTACCTTGTGGACGATGAGCTCGTGAGTGCCGTCGGGTAATGTCAGGCCGTCTTCTTGCATCAGGGGGATGAAGGAGAAGCCAAACAGCTTTTTCTCCGCCTTGTCTTTAGCTGAAAAACACGTGCATTCTGGACTTCTGCTCGGAGAACGGCGCCCTCTGCAGGGAGGGCATGCAACTCCTGCTGAGGTCATTTAATTGGACGACTAAAAAAATGTTTCAGCCAATCAGTCATCCTGGAATCAGTGTCCATCATTCCAAAGTTTTCCGTCTCAGATATAATAGGAAGGTATACGCTTGCATGCATGTATGTAACCTTGCATAAGTAGCTTCACGCTTAATACATAACCCCCCCCAAACCTCCCCCACCTCACCAAAACATATCCACTGATGGCATCAAAGGAAAGCCTTCACCACCCCTCCCCCTCCAAAATCATCAGACCAAGACTCTCAAAGGGCCTAAATTTTAACTCTCCGTCAAATATAAATATTCCCACCCTGCCACTGGTACGTCACAGGCCCGAATTAGACAGCTATTAGAGGATGGCACTCCCCCAGGGCCGAGGGAAGTTGCCGGCGATCTCTGAAAGGAAACACGGCAGCGCACGTGTCCCACACGCACACACCGGCATGTAGCGGGGGGGGGGAGGGGCTTACTGGAGCAGTGGCGGAACTCAAAGCGCACGTGGGAGCCCCGGAACTTGTCCACGGGCAGTGGCAGCTTAATCTGCTCCGCCCAGCGGGGGCTGTTGTTGTGGTACAGCACAAGGGAGCGATACTCGTCTGCGCCGGCCTCCCCGGACCCCGCCCACACGGAATTCTGGGAAAGATGGGGAAAGGGTGACAAGGGCGTCCAAAGAACAAGCGCAGATATGAGTTGCGAACAGGCTTGTAGGGAACATGACAGCTAAGGAAATGAGCACGTGACCAGTAGGTGACGGGTTCAAATCCCACGACTGAAACGGCTTTTGTGGCCTTTAATTAATTAATTGGTATTAACAGCTCATAAAGAAATCTGGCCCTCTTTAGTAAGGCTTTGATACCTTACGTCGTTAAAACTAAATTGAAATACGACATGTAAAGCATGGAAAGAGTACCTAAATACAAAAACAACATACAACATGACAGAAAATAATCAGGCTATCGTAAAGGAGACAGACAGGCAGCAAAGACCTAATAGACAAAATGCAAATCAGCTTGCTGCTTTATGTCCTTGTATATGACAGTGCTGGTGTTCCTGATCTGAACAAGAGAGAGTTCTACCTTCAGGACGAGTCCATCCGCATCCAGCACGCACACAGTAATCTCCACGTTCCTGGCCACACTCTTCCCCCCCTTCTCAAACTCTCCTCTTTCCAAGGTGACGTACAGGTCATTCCTCATCTCGCCTGTGAGGGAATCAGAAGAGAAATCAGCCACTCAGGAGAGCAGAGCAGGCGGCCCTAGATGCACTGCCTCCTGGGGAGACCGCATCCATCTTCATTTTCAGGCCACGGCGATAAACGGTCCGCCGACTCCATTCTGTTACTATTTTTATCCAGGCACGTGCCACCAGTCTGGGTCCCGGGGCAGACCCAGGACACGCTGCAGGGATCAGATCTCCCAGCTATCTTGGGAAAGCCGGGGAATCCCCGACAGAGGGCTGGAGAGATCTGACCCAATCAGCATGCTGCCACCGTGACCACAGAAGCGGTTTGAGGATGAATGGATGGATGCCGACACTTATACAGTGTCTTTCTCAATGATACTTAAGAGCAATTATATTACAAGTTGAGCATAAAGCAGTGATAAATACAAGCATGATGGAGGTTAGAGGTTAATGCCACCCAGTGTGTCAGTATGGAAGAAATAGCAGGTGTTCAACAGAACAGCAGGCAGGAAGGACAAAGGAAGGAAGAAAGAGTGAATGTTTGGGGGTGGCAGAGAGACTCGTCCTCGATAGGGGGGTGCAGAATGCCACCTGCTATCCCCACGCAGAGGGGGAAAGTTCAAGTCCGGAAAGTAAAATCCAGACCAAGATTTGGTTTCAACCAACCAGTTGAGTGACTCTGTGAATGTAACTCTTTATACTCAACTGGTTGGTTGAAAAAACACCCTGGTCTGGACTGTTACTTACTGGACCTGAGCTATCCACTAAGAGCAGATTCCGGTATGTTACATTCAAGCAGAAAAGGACACAAGGCTGCAAACCTTGTGGTCTTAAGGCCTGCTGCTCTTTCGGCTCAGGAGTGTGTGTGTGCGTGTGTGTGTGTGTCAGACAGCGGCAGGGGGAAGCACCAACCTGGCATGATGATGTCAGAGAAGCCCAGCTTCTTGGTGATGGCGATGCCACGCGTGAAGAGCGCCATATACTCGCGGCGGATCTGCTCCATGTCACCGTGGAGCAGCTGGAGGGAGACGGCCAGCCCTGTTGGGGGACGACACACCTCATATTATACTCATGGGGAGGGGTCACAGCTCATACCATAGCCGGTGTTCGGGGGGGGCAGTGTATTGCGGATCAACAGCACTTGCTAATAAAGTACATGAATTATACCTAATATGTGACGTATACCCCATGTTTTCTGGATGTTTCCTGGTCTCATCCTGCCATAGCCTACAGTGAACTGAGCCACCGACACCCTCTACCATGACTCTATACACGTGTCTGCCCTCTGTTCCTCCCCGTGGCTCAAGGTTTCCATTCCCTTTTTCTGACTTGCATTGGCTGTGGCTGCCCAGTGACACAGCCTGTCCCCGGGAATGAAAGCGAAGTGCGCCCTGCCCTGGCGCTCATCTCAACGAGCCCATATCCAAGCTCCGAAAATCCTCAATGGCTTTTCATCGTGCTGAAATAACAGCCGCGCCATTTCTGAGGAAAGCGTCCCCTATATCTGCCCCCCCCCCACCGCGTGGCCAAAACCATCGCTGTGGGCATTTCCAACACGAGCCCAAGCAGCAGCAGACCGTGACCGAGGGCGGCGGACAGGACTGCGGCTGCGGGGTCCTCTGTCAAACGGCACGCGTACTTCGCCATTTTCCAACCGGGTCCAGAATCACACTCTTTTCCTCACTGATTAATTGTCCCGCATCAGAGTGACGGTCCCGACGCACGAGCTTGAGGTAGACGAGCAGGCAAGAGCACGAGGGCATCCGCGCGACGTGCCGGCTGGCCCCGCGCGGCTGGTTCAGGCGACATCCTGCCTGATAATACGGCCTGTTACGTGGCGATCTTACTGGGCACGGGGTGATCGGGTCAAGTCAGCCTGGCAGGAAACGGCACACATGGTAGGCACAGGAGTCAGCCCAGCACAGGAACCAGAGTAACGTATCAGGAAAATACCGGTATACCGATCTCAGGATAAGAATTAGGGTGACCCTAATGCCAATTTACGGGAGACGGGAAACAGCAAATCGTCAGTTTTCTTGGGAGGGACGTTGGCTTCAAGCCAGAGCCCATGATCCTGTCCGCTCCGGCGTTCATCTTGTAGCAATTTTGCATTTCCATAATGCTTGCTGGTGCAATGCCTGTACAATAACCACAAGTCACCATATCAAAGTTACTCTTCCTACACGCTCCTGTCTAAACGCATAAAAATGAGTCTCGCGCCGCTCTCTGCCCCCCTGCCCCCACCCTTACCACAGTCCAGAAACATGCAGTGAGGGGAGCAGCTATCTGTAAACCGCCCACAGTGTGTGAGTGCGCAGCCCCCCCGCCCCGGCCTTGTGCCCGCTGCATTCTGGGACGGGTTCCAGCCTCACCCCATTCCGGTGCAGGATGAGCAGCTCCGGAGCGCGGATGGATGGATATTTATGTACAGGAAGTAGGATGTAGGATATCTAATGACTCAATCGCTGCCCACAGCCCGAAAAAAAGCAGGGCGGACAGGAAAAGTCATCGCACCCCCGGCTCTGCACATGGGAGGACGCTTACATAACGCGGCGAGTCATTATTCCCAAATCTTTGTGCTTCTGCCTTCGCAAGAGAAGGCGTGTTACCAAAGCACCCGTTGCTAGGAGATACACTGACATTTCACTCAAACGTTGGGCAGCCAAATATACCTCTCTGCCATTAAGAGGTTAAGGACGACTTCTCTTACTACGGAGATAAAAAGTTATTTTTAAAGGGAAACAGAAAAGCACAAGTGTACGTGTCACCTATGAGCTCGAGCCGCTCGTTCTCCCGCTTACAGCGTGTGCGGATTCGAGTTGCTGGGGGCGGGGTTTTCACCGACAGCCGTAAAGGGACAGGGGGAGTTCCTCACCAGCATTGGATCCGCTCAGGTTGTATCGGGAGTTCACTTTGCGGATGATGTTCTCGTGGATCTGATACCACTCGGTCTCTGTGTTGCACCTGCAGGAGCGTGCAGAGGACAGACTGAAACAGTGCCCTCTACAGTCTACAGGAAAAATCACATTACGGCTTAGCTGAATACTGGCGTCGTCAACAAGGATAACAGGAACAATGTATGTCTTAAGGAAAACTACCCCCGCAGTAGGAGAGATGCCACTGGCTTTAAGGTCTGGCAACCCCCATTTGGTCCCGCCCCTGCCCCACCACTCACGTGTAGACTTTGAGCAGGTGGTCATCCTTAATGTCAGCGGTCAGCAGGTCGGCCACACTGACGACCGCACACCCAAATGGCCTACGGTACTGCGCACTGTTCACATTCTTCTTCTCTCCAGCCCCCATGCGCCCTATGGGGGGGGGACTCACACTCAGGCCTCCACACAGGGTAGCAGATGGACACTGTCCACCTTCAAGGGTAAAGCAGACCACCTTACCTATCCGTATAATATGGACCACAATATATACATCCTTCCTCAGGTCGCTGGTGCCCAAATCCTTAAAGCAAAACAAAATAAATAAAGTAAATATTTACAAATATTTTTGAGTTTAGAGTGGCACCGATGGTAGTTAATGCCACTATCTTTACATTTCTAGCAAACACTGATTTTCAAAGTGTTGTACAAAAGATGAAAGGTTAAGGTAGGAGAGAAGGGTCAGCCAGCATTCGGGCACCTTTGCAGCAGGTGGGGTTAATGACCTTCCTCAAGGACCGAACGGTGAAATGATTACTCAGCGGGCCAAGGGATCTGAACCCATGATCTACGGCGCTTTAGATTTAACTTCCCTCAAGACTTAAGTATCCACATTGAGGATATAAGTGACAATCATGGCAGTGAATCTGCATGAACAGAAGCCGCTGTTCACTTGCTCTGCAGGCAAACCACGCTTAAACGGGAGAGAGCGCAGGAACGTGACGCCCGGGTGCCGTGGGTGAAGCTCTTTCCGGCCTGACGAGGATTAGCAGGCACGCGTTTCTCACAATGAGCCCCGAATACTCACCACAAAGAGCGTGCATTGTCTCTCCGTCTTCTCCGGCGATTTAGGAACTCCGTGTTTATTCAGTCGCACAAAGAACCTTTCACTGGGAGAGATAAGAAGACAGGGGGGGGGGGGGACTTCACACGAGTGCAGGGCAGGAGGCTCGCACGGGTCAGGATCGCCGACGCACACGGAGATGCACGGCCCCACATCCCGCTGCGTCATTCAGCACTAAACCCCCCCCCCCCATTACAGGGACCGGCAGGGGCAACACAGAGATACAATGACTCACAAACGGCACACAGCCCTTACATTATCAACGAGGGGGCTGCTCACAAAAAAGCCCCACAAAGAGACGCATCTCGGGCATCTCCAGGGACGACCCCCGAACAGAGGGCTTTCATGAAGACAACAACGGGCATCTTATTTGCTCAGAAGATTCTGCAGATTAGGGGCTTTAGGAGCATTTTACCCCTTTATGTAACATTTAACTGCTATTATATGGACCTGGAGCCTGACAGGGGAGTTCAGGTGGTGAAAATGTGGGGATACAGTCTGAGATGGAGTGAACACCGGGACAGAGGGAGATCCCACCCCCGGCCGCAACCCCCGGGAGCGGACAGGTCCGAATGGGAAATCGCAGACGGGGATGATGGATGGCGGGGTGCAGAGAGCCTCTGGGAGGGGCTGGGAGAACCCTGGGGCCTGGGGGGGAGGGAAGTGACAGATTGCCAGAAGCCACCAGCACTATGTGAGTGTGTTGGTGGAGGGAGGGGTTACAGTCCTCCTGTCACATCAAAAATGGTGTCATGGACTTAGGGGAAGGTCTGATCTGACAGACGATGAGCTAATTCCCAGAGGCCCCTTCTTTGTGTTCATGTTGAGTTTAGTATGAGCACGGCGGGTAACTGTATGCGGTTTGTTTCAGTTATACGGTTTGTTAAATGCTTTTAATGGTGCTGTGTACCATGTATCGCATAGTGCCTGTGCACGGCGGGTATTATAAATGTAATTCAGTTATATGGCATGTTGTATGTTTTGTCTGGTGGCGTGTGCCCGGCGTCTTCTATAGCGTCTGTGGACGGAGGGTATTATATATGTATTTCAGTTATATGCTGCATTATGCGCTATGCGTGGTGATATATGTACCCGATGTGTTGTGGCAGGTTGCCAGATTCATTACTGCAAAATGCAATAAAGGAGTGCTGCGCTGAGGTTCGCACTCTCTCTCCACAAGCTATCCCAGAAAGACGCGGCTTTTGGCGGAAGCGGCCCAGCGATGCGGCACAGCCAGCGTGGAGCCGCTCGCGTCTGGAGGCCTGAAGCGGGAAGAGCTTCGTTCCCGCAGCAAGAGCCGTGTTCCCCGCATGGCTAATCGCTATGCGCTAATCCAGTTAGACTTCCTCCGTGGCGGGCAGGACGAGTGCAGGAATACAGGAAACACTGAAGCATCGGCACTCCAGAGCCCCCCTGCCTGCCCCCGCCGGCCCAGTGGGACACCAGCAGAAGCCGGTGCCCAGCCGGCGTGGCGTGATAGCTCCATGTCAGCTGAGCCGTAATTAACGTGCTGCCGTACAAAATCCCACCTTCAATTAGCAGCCATTGGCTGACACCGACCACATGCGCATGGGCGCTAAGCCACTTTGCGGCGATCGGAGCCAATGCCTCATACTGGCAGTGCAGAGGTCTGGATATTAGCCCATAATTACAGGGTTTACGACACGGCATACAGCATGTTAGCAGCTTGGTCTGTGCAGAAATCGAATACTGAAAGCCCAGCTCTGATTGCCTGTTGCGGATTGTGAAAGCGCAATCACGATTGGCTGCCGTTATATAATGCGAAAGAAGGTCATCATAAAAACAAACACGGATCAGGCTGGGTCAGTTTCAATGCCACAGATCCACATGTTGAAACTGGCACAGTCTTTGCTTCAAATACTCTGCTGTGCAAACAAGGAGCCTTTGGTGTGGAATGAACATTCCCCAGCAGAATCTGAGCCGACTGGCACTAAGCAGCAGAGTTCAGCTAGCTGGACTGGACCGGACCAGACAGAAGCCAGAACAGCCACATTAGCCCCATACCAGTCTTAATGCCTCTAAGCCAAACTAACTGGGATTGCTGCACTACCCCAGTCAGCCCAGAGACGATTCGATACTCGATCTTCCCAAGCAGACCATCCACTTGATTAAGATGTAAAGAATCCATGGCCAGACTTTAGCCAACAAGTTGGATCCGGGCCGCGGATCCGTGCGCCATGACTGGCTTGCCGATCGCACGACAGCTGCAGGTTCCGACGGCTTGAGGACGAGCAGGTCCAGCGCCCAGCTGGTATTGTTCAAACACAGACAAAAGTCACAGCGACTGATTTGGAAAGAGGCCAGCGGCAGCCAAACTGGCACTAGTGAAAGCTGGCACGTAGCCACGGCCTAGCAAGCGGCGGGGCACCCTGACAGACCAGCGCGGGAGAAACCCGCCGGCAGAGTCGGGTGGCGGTAAAGCGCTGATGGCGCATTAAGGGACACAGGGCCGAGGAGAACCACCGTTGGAACGAGGCGTGAGCGGAGACAGATCGCGGCTGCAGAACGCAAGACGAGTGACGGATATGCAAGACGGTGCTGTTTCGCAATTTATAGGCACGAGAGGCAAACGGTTAAGAAATAGTATTTGTTGATGCATTTAACTCTAAGGCACGATATCAATGATTCCTATTTCAACATTTTTATATAAAGTCATTAAATATTCGACTGCCGTAGGCGGAGGTCCATCTCCCACGTGCAACAGAACAGTGGAAACTGATGTGCACCGTCTCATATTTCAGGGTCATCCTGCGTTACGGGCACCTTGCGGACCGGTGGTGAAGCCTAACGCCACGCAGCACGCGATGCAGGTTTGGCGGGAGGGAGGGGGTGGCGTGGCAACGCACACAAAGGAAGCAGGATCTTCCGGATGCCAGACCAAGAACAGCAGGGGCTGGCTTAATGGAGGCCCCACCCAGCAGAAAAAGAGGTCTGAACTCATGGGTGGAACTAATGAATTCCCTTTCATCTCCAAGTGCCAGAGCCCCTCCCCCCCCCCTCCCCCCCCTAAGGTAACACAACATTATACCATACCTACACCACGAGCCC
>JAODKE010000068.1:23351918-23367623 GCA_026779605.1 Mormyrus hasselquistii
GTATGCGACGAGGCTGAACACGGTACCGCATGCGACGAGACTGAACACGGTACCGCATGCGACGAGGCTGAACACGGTACCGCATGCGACGAGACTGAACACGGTACCGCATGCGACGAGGCTGAACACGGTACCGTATGCGACGAGACTGAACACGGTACCGTATGCGATGGCCACTGTTTTTTTCGTCTGCTTCATTTCAGTCACGCATCCTCAGCTGCGCCGTGCGAATCTGCCATGGTGACTCACTGGGAAAACACATCACATTGTGCTCACTGAGATCCCTCTCTGCCAAACCAAGGAGTGAACTGTAAGATCATGAATAAAGAGCTTCATAAACATTTGCCCATCAAACCAGTGTTCAGGAGCTGCACGGCTCAAAATGAATTACACCCAACAATGCCTGACAGTATGTACTAAAGAATACATATCATGCCTTTTCTACATGAACAATTAAAATTAAAGAATTAAGTGAATTGCCAACACTTGAGTTGTAAATTTGGCTTAATTACATTCAGAGTCCAATACAATACACTGTGTATGTGCTCTCATGAATAATTCATCCTCATAAACAACATTATGGAAATAATTCTAATTAAATGCCTCACAAACGCTGAAAAATGAAACTATCCAGGCTTAAATCATAAGTGTGTGTAAGAGCACAGACCATCATATAATACAGACTGCAGATTAACTATAGATGATAAAAAATGTAAATGTAGTTTTCGTAAGCCTCTTTAAAAGTCCCTCAGTGATCCCAGTTTACTATTAAAATGTGTAAACAAATATGGTGTCAAACATTAAAATGTGCAAGGAAATGTGTAGAACAGTCACCTCAATTCACCTGAAATATTCTACTTAAAAAGATACAAAGTCTGCAATGAAATGGAAGCAGTGCTTCTCCCTGAATCATAAAACAAGATCTATTAACCTCTGCACAGCTCATGGTCACTGATGCCTCCTAATTAATCTCCATTTCAGGGAGGCCCATTGCCCTCTCATCCGTTACAGAGGGCCGACACCGATCGGACCTGGCGCACTGCTCAGGGAGCCAAACGGGGCCAGATGCAGACTTTTCCCATCCTCTGGACAGTCACGGGACGCCACCATATCCCACAATGCCTCACAGCCCACTAGGTGGCTTTCTTACTGTAAACCATTGCTGCTTCTCAGGAGAACGACAGGAACACAACCTTAACTGCCCACGCCCTCAGAACCAGGGCTGCTCCTCAGGAAAATGACACGAACACAGCCTTAATTGCCCACGCCCTCAGAACCAGGACTGCTCCTCAGGAGAATGACACGAACACAGCCTTAACTGCCCACGCCCTCAGAACCAGGGCTGCTCCTCAGGAGAATGACACAAACACAGCCTTAACTGCCCATGCCCTCAGAACCAGGGCTGCTCCTCAGGAAAATGACAGGAACATAGCCTTAACTGCCCACGCCCTCAGAACCAGGGCTGCTCCTCAGGAGAATGACACGAACACAGCCTTAACTGCCCACGCCCTCAGAACCAGGGCTGCTCCTCAGGAGAATGACACGAACACAGCCTTAACTGCCCACGCCCTCAGGCCGATGCCCTCAGGAATAAAAAAGCTGATGCCTGTAGAGCAGGTTTGCCCGCTGGCTTAGAATCTTGCCATTTTTTTCTAATGTATTGTAGCATCTGGGCATTTCTTAAAGGAAATGCCACTGAAATGCAAGTGACAAGAATCAAACTGGAATATTTTACTGACTGCAGCCTATGTACACATTGTCATGTGTCAGTGAACCATCCTCAGTGAATGGCTCAGCGCCCCCCCGCCCTGCCACACACATACACACACACACACACATTGCAGGGATGACGGGTCACTGAGGACTGGCACTTTTACCCCTTAATAATCCACTAAATACTCCTGCAGCATCGTTTACACTGACTCACAAAACTATTTATCTGGGAACCTTGTATTTTATTTTACTAGCCATTAACCAGGGTTTTGAATTTGTTGTTTCTTTTCAGTGTAATAAAACATATATGTTCATACTTCAGTACCATTTATAATCCCAGTTAATACATTGATATACATTACTTTTGTTACTGGCTGGTTAACTCATAATTTTCTTTATTACCAGATTAATGTATTTTCCAGTATTCCGGGACATTACCAAACGGCTATACCATCTTTTCAGCTATAACACTAGGCCATTGTTATGTCTTTAAGCAATATACCACTGCACTTGTCCTAATTTAAGCCCATTTCAAGGTCAGGTACTGAAAATAGGGCATTGTGGGGAGTGGCGGGGGGAGTTAGCTCTAACACCTGACCTGCCCCCTGTTTCCAGGGTGACTACATTAACACGGCACACCCCCACACTGCATAACTTGGTGCGATCCAACCAGCCCTGACATCACCTGAAAACATCATTGCTTCCTCATTCATTACAGAGGACTCTCCACTTAAGTATGAAGGCATCCTTCTCCCCGCCCCATTTTCATTCACAGCCAATCAGCTTTGAACAGCCTATTCTAGGGAATGTTGTCAAACAATTCAGCATGCGCATTACATTCCACTGTATTAACCAGACATGGGAGGGAGGGCAGGCATCTGCCCTTGTGCCCAAACTATTTGAAGTGCCTCCCGTCTTTAAAACTGTACTCACAAATGCATAAATATTTTTTGAAAAACTCGTACATAACCTTTTTTATATATAAAAAAAAACACAGAACTATAATTCAGGCTTTCATTAATAAACCTTTATCCATTTACATTTTTCTGCGATAACGTTCATCACTGCATTCTTATTGATGCCCCCCACTCCCTGTTCCGCTGTCTCTGTTTGGAGTTTTATGTCTTGATTAGAATACCCACAGATATTAGGATGTGACCCTGTGTATCACAACAGAACTGAAGTGCGGCAGTTCTGGGGAGCTAGAGGAGACATCTGACCCCAGATCTGCTATCCAGTCATCTTTGGTTTTTTGGTCATTGACAGCAGAAATGTACTGAATGTCCCAGGGGCACACACTGCTTTGTTTGTCTAAATATAAATATGTGTGGCTACAAGAATTGCAGATGAAACTGCAATTTAGCCTCCCCCCTTTTCCCAGAATGCCACTGCTGACCTCTCACTGGTCTCTTCAAGAGTGTGGGGGGAGGCACTTAACCCCGGGATGGTGAGTGAATGGTGAATAGAGTCACCAGGGCGGCGATGAAGAAGAACTAGCGGTGTTCCGCTAAGCTTGCGGAGGCGACCAATGAGCAGAGAGGGGTCAGGGTCACCTGACTCACATGGTGAGTCATCTGTATCTGTTTGACTTTATCTATAAGAGTCACTCGCCCACAGCTACGCGTGTATCCAGGCGCATTTTCTCACAGCGTGAATGTGCTCCACTTGAGGCCGAAGAACAATCCAGGGCACGACGGTTTATGTGGATTAACGCGTTCGGCGGCATTTTTCTGCTACTTGTTATTTTAGACGAACATTCCTGTTCTCAGAAATCCCAGTGCGGCTCACTGAAATGAATCTGTTCGATGGTTAGTAACAGTAAATAGACCTCCTTCTGAAGAGCAAGGACGTCGGCATTCCCCAGGAGGTGGGCTGCCCCGCTATGGAAAACAAACCTGGCGTTTATGGGGATGAGCCACCAATGTGAGAAGAATATTTATATTACCAGGCTGGCAGTGTGAGAAGCAGATATTTATATGGCCGGACTGCTAGTATGGAAAGTTGACTTTTTTGGGTCATAACAATAGCGCTGGCAGCCAATGCTTTTACGGTCAAACCTCTAGTGTGAGAAAGCCCTTTTTTCAGGACAAGGAAGATTCCTGTCTTAAACAAATTAGAGATGCCGTCCCACTTATAAACAGCCACTGAGCCGAATCACATTCCGGTCAGACCCACAAATCATAAGGCCGACCACAAATTGCCAGTGGGAGATACGCTTTCTGAGACCAGCGCAGACACATTAGGGGCAGAAATCCACTCATTTCAAACATCCCTGGTTTAAAAAATAAAAATAATGAAAATAAAACAATGGCATGAAATACATTTCATCACCTGCTTCCACAACAGACTCCCATGCTCACTGTCTCCGTTAGTGTCCCAGGCTCATAATCAGCCTTACGTTTGTGACAGACCTTCACCATGATTTCCATCATTAAAATAGCTTTCCTTTCATTGTGTGTCCAAAATGTCCTGTGAATTTCCTGGGTTACCTTTCTTGTCTTCTCTGCATCTAAAACAATTTCTACAAATGGATGTTTCAAATTAAGGTGAAAATACTGACACACTCAACAACTGGAATAATCTTGAATAATGGAATAGGTTACATCTGACATATTTAGCACGAGTGTCTGTGCTAGAGACAGCTTTCAATTCAGAACCCCGAACTGAAAATCGGAGAACAAAGGAAGACCGTCCCAGCCGTGGTGAGCACATCTTCAAACACATGTGGCCCGGCAGACAGGGATCCCATAATCCACTGGGTCAGTCAATACAGTGGACAGAAATAGAGGCAGGTCTGCACCTACATAACACATTCCACAAACTGCATTACATTTTACGCAAATAAGACTTATCCCCCCTACTATTCAAGACATAGCAAGAATATAGCAGTAATACATACTGAAGAATGGCAGTGGTTAGGGCTGTTGCCTCACACCTCTAGGCCTGGCCCCTCCGTCAGGCTGTGTGTGTGGAGTTTGCAGGTTTCCCCCATGTCACTGTGGGGTTTCCTCCGCATGTCTTAACACATGCTAAGGTGAATTGGAGTTGTGTGTAAGTCGGCACAGCATCCTGGGTGATTCTCTGCCTTGCACCGGCACCTTCTGAGACAGGCTCTGGACGCCTGCGACCCTGCATAGAACAAGTGGGTAGAGAAAATGGATGGATGGATATTTTCAGCGTAAATTTACTTTTAAGGATTCAGTACAGTATGCTGTTCTGTACTTAATCCTAGTATCATTCTGGGAGATGGGGGCTGCTCTTCTCATTGTTTAATGGCATGGTGGTGATGATGATGGTGATGATGTGGCAATAGGTTATGCATTACAGATGTCACCTTTTTGTGCTATCGCTTTTGCACACTCTCAGATATTTTTGTACGCAAGTCCGGATTTAAGTCAGTTTTGCGTAAGTTAAAACCATCTGCCACTGGTTACAAAGACTCAAAAAATGACTCAAGCCATCGCTGCACTATCAGTCGGGTAACGACCACTGGGGTTTGCGAGGAAAATCGAAAAGACGCATCAGTCGTCCCACCACTTCCCCATTACCCGACTGGTGGGAAGAGCAGACTGAACGTAGCGGTGAGGCTCCAGAGAAGGTCGAATGTGAAGAAACAGCTTACGTTTGACCTCAATTTGGACCCGTGGGCTCAATCGGGCAAAGAATTTAAACCCTAACCTATAATCAAGAGAGCTGCTGTTGTGGGAAACAGCCGTGAGTCACGGCACCGCGAATGCGAGCCCGTCGGGGGGTGTGGGGGCCGCTTGGAGAGCCCCCAAGCTGCTCTGTCTGCTCCGTCGGGGAGTGTTGTGGTGTGTCTGAGAGCTTCTGGAGTGGGAACATCTGAACGAGGCTTTTTCGAGCCAGCTGGGACTCCAGTCGAGGCGAATGCATTCACTTCCCAACCAAGTACTGATCTACTGCAACCCATTCATCCATAATGAGGGAAAATACACATATACTCCATCGCATTTCTACATGAGGGTAGCGTTACATGAGTGTTTTTGTCTGTCTGAGTGTCGAGCCTAAATTTGCCTCACACGACTGCTGCGGTCTGGGCCGAATCGCCAGACGGCTCCCCTCAGCTGGAAACGCGACTCAGGAAAAAGCCCCAGGTTCGTAAAGCCACGTCGCTCTATTCACACCCCCAGCACGCGGCAAACTCACGCGGCCCTCAGCCGGACTGTCCTCTGAAGTCGGGAAGTCCTCACCCACGCCGCAGTTTGTTTAGATGTGACCCCTCCCACCACTGTCCTGAAAGTATAGAAAGGTACACATCCCCCTCACTGGGCACATCTCCATTACCTAACTGTACTGCTTCTGCACACTGTGTCAACACTCGTCCTGCTGAGCTGTGCCGTGAATAGCGATGTGAGAGGGAGGACCCAGCAATCACCAGCAAAGAGGTGTTTCCCTTTGGGATCCTTGTGACCCTTTACTAAGCAATTAGCATTAGCCACACGCAGAACACAGAATCAGCAAAGTACATACTCACACGGTCCAGCTCTACGCACAGGGATGCGCATATCTGGTACGCAAGTACGCATTGACCTCTAAAAGTGATACGTGCTGCGATCAATTGTTGTGACAGCACAATTCTTTATGTATTTTATGGCGAGAAACTATCGTGCATTTTAACCTTGTTATGCTAATATGCTAATTCGTACTTCATTTGTGATATAAAGGTTAGAATGCACGGCAATTTCTTGTCATATCAGTGCAAATGCACATAAAATACATAAACATTACAACAATCAATTGCCACATGTATCGCTTTAAAAGGTGAATGCGTGCTAGCGTACTTGTTATGTATGTTGTGTATCCCTGTCTATGCATGCGGGACCAATCCTGCACTGGGTTTCGCAATATAGGCCAAAACAACATTCAGAGAATCAGACAGTCAAAGCAAAAGAAGCATAATTCAGTAACTTTAGGTACAAAGTTTGGTTTTCATCAAGGCAAAACTGGCACAAGCAGAGCAACCAGACTTGGCTGGTCTCACCTAAATACTAACTGCTGCATGGATCTTACTAGAAGGGTGCTGATAATGGCGATCCAAGAGTGAAGGTTGCATCTCTCTACCACCTTGACTTAGTGGTTAAAGATTCTCTTCTTCTCAGAACCTGTTCACCATCTGAAACTTTATTCCTGCCCTTGACCAGATCAGCTTACATCTTTTGGCTGCTGAAGGTGGGTAAGGGTGGAAGTATGACATATTATAATATTATAATTTAACTCTATGTCTGTTATGCAGAGTCAATATTTCCACCATGCAGCACTTGGGTACTTGGAGGAAGACGGTAACTAGAAGAACAATGCAAATAGGTTGGTGATGCAGATCTTTCTGTGCCAGGGCTGCATCTGGACCTCAAACTGTGCTGGCCCTCAGGAACGGAGAACCGCCTAAGATGGACATGGTCCGGACTGCAGAATTTTATTTACCAGTTAAATACAAAATCAAACCATTTGATACATTTTACAGCTTTAAAAGATAAGAGCTGTTAAAAAATCAAACTGACAAGTAAGAAGAAACATTATTGGGGATTTCTGTTGATCGGAATTAATAGCTGCATTATACATCACTTGGGGGGTGACACGGCGACGCAGTGGGTGGTGCTGTTGCCTCACACCTACTGGGCCGGGTTTTGAGCCCTGCTGCCACTTGGTGTGTGGATTTTTCTCCCACAGTTCAAACATGCAGTCAAGCAATTTACATCACTAAACTGGCCAAAGGGGGTGAGTCTGCATGTCCCATCCCATCCAGGGTGTTCCCCTTCCCTGTGCCCTAAGCCAGTGGCCCCCAACCCCCAGGCGGCGGACCAGTACCGGGCCGTGGGTCATGTGGTACCGGTCCTCGGGTTGCATAGAAAAAATAAAAAACTTCGGTCACGTGATATCTACCGCTAAAAATAGTCCCACAAGCTCATAAGATGTATAAAAAGCAAATGTCTCTTGATCGTTCGGCTCTCACTGATTCAGCGTTATGGTGATGTCATTTTTTTATGCACTTTGTATTTGTTTTTTTGGTAAATCTTGAATTATTTTAACAAGATGTTCAAAGTTTACCATGGCGACCAGAGAGCATTAGCGTGCTGAGTGGATGTTACCCGTCTTATGTTGTCGGCTCGATGTTATGAGGATGCTGTTAATAAAGCTACGGATACACATTGGATTTATGTTTATTATTATATTTTAAAGATACCCCATTATTATACTTTTGAAATATCTCCATTTTTATACGCATCAAATAAAGGTTGGGGACCACTGCCCTAATCTAGCTGGTCTAGGCTCCAGCCCCCACCTCTCCCAGCCTTTGGAAAATGGATGGAGACAATATTTGCCCCGAGATGATTCTAAAATATCCAAGGTACTGGAAAGATTGTTAAAAATTTGTTCTGAATGTTGCGAAATCTCTTTCAGTCCATTCTATCTCCCATATATACGCATTGAATGATAAAAGAATTATAAATGACACGGTATATAAACTAAGGAAGTCCATTAACATGGTTGAAAGATAGGGTGGGCTGCTTAGAAACAGGGGTGCCGTGGTAACCACACAGGCAGAGTGACATGGAGGACACAGGTCAGGGATAAAGAGAGACTCCAGTGAATACTGGGAAGCAGAAACAATCCCTTATTAGAAAACATTACATAGCGAGCACTGAATAAATCTGATTAAATTACAGATTAGTCTAAGATCACCCTAATTAAGCGATCACATTTTGGTGCTGCTCATTATTTAAGCTTTAATGAAAAGAAGGTACAACTGTATCCAGTGTCTATGGGTAATGTCATACTGTGGAAAAAAAAAACCACAAAAAAATCAAAAATGTTACAGGATAGAGAGGTCTTAAAGGCACAGTCATTAACCACTCAAACTCTCACACAGAGAACAAAAGATGTTTAATATTTGATTTTCGATGAGGAAAAAAAAAATCACTTATCTTGGAAAAACTGTTATGAAAGCAGTGTTCTTACTTTGAAATTTCATTTTGGGATGGTTACACTACTTTGCAGCTCAATGTTCCATGCAGTAACATCCTTCACGTCTGACACGTACTTCCTGATCTGTTCAACCTCACTATTACATGGGCTCATACTAGATGGCGTCATATGAAAAATACCACATCTTCCTGTGTCCCGTCATCTCCTATCTCAGATTCGGCACTCAGAAACTCATACAGTAAATGCTTCTTCATATCATATTCTCTTCTGTCAATGTATGACCGCTTTGCAGCCAAAACAACTGGCGGTGAGATTTATAGCCGAATGATGACACGAGTCAAACATCCATCGCCCTAGAGACCCAGACAGATCTGTCATAGCAGACTTACAGGCCTGTGCTAGACTGGATTAACACAAGTAAATATGGATGAGGCATTGGAGTCTATGCTCCGAATGATTACGTTCTGCGGATTAAGAAAGAGTGGGTTACATCACAGTATATAAAGCAGGATTTTACCCAAACTGCTAAATCCGGAGAGGGCATTGTATACCCTCATTTATAGTCTGCATTGTGACTTTGGTCCGGGGACTATTTCAAAAGGTAATAAAACTCATCCATTGTAGAGCTCTGCTAATGTCGAAGATATTTCGGATCATATCGGCCGACGTAAGGGAAACTTCTCATTTTTGTGTCAAATCATTAGATCCGCATAAAGTTCTTTTCTTTAAGCCAGCGCCACCAGCGCCATTCGAGATAACCTACCAAACAGCATGCTTCCCGCTGCGTCGCCTGTATCTGTTATGGCTGCCTGGTCCACATACCCTTGGAAGCCTCAGAGAATTCTCTCATGGCCCCTGCACGCTTGACGTTAATGAAACTTCTGGAGCATAAAGCATGCTTAATGTGGCTGTGTTTCTTTTTTCTTTCTAAAAGAGCGGTTTAATCTTTGCCTCAGCTCAGATAAAAATAACACTCTCATCCGGGCTGCCAGTCCAATCTAATGCACAGAACGAGAGGAGACTGGAACGTCCCAGTGGGAGGGAAGACAAGATGTTCTCCGTGACGTCCCCCTCTGTCTCTGTCTCTGGCTAATCTGTCTCCGTCAGCTTCCCGAGAGGCATCACGGCGTCAGGAGGACACTGGTTGACGAGGGGAGGCATGCTGTGGGATGCGGCAGGAGACGTGTCGCAATCAGCTTGTGGCACGTCGATGGGAGACATTCCCCATAATCCGCTTACCGCCGGCTTCATCCTCACAGAATTTTTTTACAGAACGGTAACAGGAGTTATTACTTAAAATGAAGCTTCGTTTGCCATTTGGTGAGAGTGACTTGGGGTCATGAGTGAAGGCTCAGCAGTCTATCCAGCGCCAGGACGGCAACTCCGGGGCCACAAGCTAAGCAAACCACTTACTGGGGACTCGCTGATGAAACCGGTGAGAAGGCAGTAAACCGCACATAGGCAGAGGCGCGGGGGTGACGTTCTATAGCAGGACTAGATCCATTACTGACAGGAACATTCATTTCCCCTTCAAACAGTGTCTTTGGATCTCAAAAAGCCAACAAAAGGCTGTCCGCGAGCCAACTGTCCATGACACTGGAGGCGTTCCCATTCCTGCAGCTCGCGGCTTCTCTGGAACACTCGGGACCAGCCGGCAGCTTAACGCCGCAAACGAGCAAGCAGTGACCTTTCTGCAGTGGAAAACGTCGCAGTTATCTCTGACACGTGCCCTGTGACTTAGACACGTGTATGTCTACCGCCTTGCTTTCTTTGCACGAGGGTCGGTCCTCCCGTCCCGAAACATTCCCTAACGCATTTCCATCTCACACCACAATGTTGCCTCAAACCTATAACATTATTTACTCACCAGTTTACTCGCTGCTTACATGTTAACCCAACCTTCAGTCATCTTCGTGTGTCCTTTGGCACAAAGTCTTGGACCCTTTCTAGACCCTATAAAGAAGGACTTCTACCCCCCAGAAAAAAATATTTTTCTAAATCTCCCACCACCATGTAAATTTCATAGTTAAGAACTCGCTAGGGGCAGATGCCAGGTTTTCCTCAGATTGAAAGTATCAGCCCGACTGGAGGCCTCAAATCCTAGAATCACCCTTCCTTGGCCCCCTAGTGTAATTCCCTCATTATTCCTTCGTCCATCATCTCCATGCTTAGCTTTGGCCGACGGAGCTGATCGGTGATGAAAGGCAGGTGGGAACAGGCTGCGAGAAGTAGCTGTCTCTCTGGCCCTCCCGCCTGAGCCGGGGAATGGTCCGACTCAGCATCCTGCCGAGCATTTGTGAGACAGTTTTATTACCTGATCCAGTTTAGGACGAGGAATCTGGCCAGTAACCTAATACGCTTTATAATCCTTACTGCTATGGCCAGGAATCAGTCTGACCAAGACGGGGAGGGAAAAAAAAACTGACTTGCAGTAGAGGACCATGTACTGCGGCAAAACCATATGCAGATTTTTCCGAATTCTAAAAACCGTCGGCCTTGCTTTATTTTAGTCAGCTGAAAAAGATCTTTCACCATCTATAGTCAGGAAACTGGAATGAGCGCTGAATCACTGAGTTCCCAGAGGAGTGAGAGAAATCTGACGCCGACTGGTAAATAATAAGGCCCTAAACTGGGAGGATAGAGCCGCTCCTTCGTGACCACATACGGACTTCAAAGTGCTCACAGGTCGGCAAATGAAACCTGATGCCCACATTACGGTAAACCTTTGCGCGTAGGAGCACCCACAGACGTACGGTCATGCTGAGGCAACTTCCTCTGGGCTGAAATGTGTCGACGCAAGCAGTTTTGGGTTTGGCACCGGTTTCTGAATAATCCTTGTGTTTAATGACAACCGATGGGTAAAAATGCCTATCGACACCTACCCTGCAACTTCACTTACAGCCCCAATAAAGCCCAGCATGAGTGTTGAACCCACTATAAGGGAGAAGATTTAATGGTGGGGAATGGCAGGATCTATCGTAGTCTGTCGTCCAAAAAAGCAGCATTGGAAAGGGGATGTTGGACAAAGAAAATGATAAAAATCCTTACACTGGTAAAACTCTTGGGGTTAATATCGATATGTTTACTGTGTGGCAAAGCACTTCAGGAAGGTTTCTGAATGAGAGGGGGTAGGTGGCCAGGCAGGTGCCAGGGTGTTGGGGGATCAGCCTCAGCCAGAGATAACGGGGCATTTTCCACACATAATGTGCAGCAGCAGCAGCAGACTCTGCGGAGTGTGAATGACAACGGGGTGTGAATGAGAGGTGGCCCTGCCAGAGCCGTCAGCCGAGCGGCTGAGCCGCAAAACACCAAGACGGACATTTTGCATATTGGCTATATTTTTTCCTTTCAAAAAAAACAAAAAAAAAACACAAGAAAAGAAAAACAGAAGTTAAGGCATTGTCAAAGAAACCAAAACATTACAAACACAAACCGGGCGGACAGTGCTTGCAGTTACAAGTATTTGCATATATAGGAATACAGTTTGGCTGATCTGCATATTCAGACTGTTTCATGCATATAAGAGCCCTTGTCTTGCCCAGCGCTTACTCATAGTGACCTGTCATTGGTGGAGAAAGAGCAGCCAACCAGATCCAGCTTAACATGAAAAACCGTCTCTAATTGGATGAATAAGATGAGAGTAAGATCGAGGCCTGCGCAAGCTTGAGATATGCTCTGCTGCTCAGCGCTTGTTCCTCAGGGAACACCAGTCATCTTGCCTTCACGCAGATGGTATCATGGGGTCAAAAGTGTCTGCACGCAACATCAGTTCTCCGTGAAGCCCTTGTCAGCTTTTTATAACTGGAAAATGTGAGTCTGACTCAGGAGTTTAGTCAGTGTGAGGTTAAAGGACAAGTTCTGGGACCGGCTGCACTTGACACCGCGATGCAAAGGGAAGATGGCAGCGTCCGTCAGCTTCCACCGAAGATGAGGCCAGGCAACAGAGCAACACAGCGAAGGGGGGTCTGCTTGACTTTCTCAGCTTTTCCGTTAAGCAGACTGAGCTATAATCTACCTCGAAAAAGCTGGGGGTAAAAACCAGTGTTAGCCAAATGAAGCTTCATGAACCACTTGCTGTATTTTCTCACCCCACTAGATGGCACTCTATTCAAAAAAGGGCACCATCTAATGGGGTCAAAAAACACAGAATCCGGTTCATGAAGCTTCATTTGATCAACACCAGTAAAAACCATCACTGGAATGAATTCAGAAGTTTCAATAAATTATAACATTTTATAAGGACGTGGAAGTTAATTTGGGACGCCAGCCACAATTCGGCACTGGTTAGATCATCTGAGGTCTAAGCATTTAGCAGTTGGTAGGTTTACAGACACACACCTAGAGTGGGAGGGTTACAGCCTTCCAGCACTACCCCCCTGACAAGTGATCAAGCAAAATGTAATTAAAAGGATAGGACAAATTAAGTTGTAAGGATGTGGGCCCTGAGAGGCAGACTCACTCGCTGTAGAGGTGGACATGAATGTGAGGGGCATGGGGCTCAGTGCATCCTTAGCTCCTCCCCCAGCTGTGTCCCAGCGAATCAGCTATTACAGTCACAGGTGACTGGCAGCTTGGGGCTCCACTGTCCAAATGTCCGATGACCTTCAGGCAGCATGCCCTGACTTGTGAGAACTGTCTCATCTTAAAAATTAGTGAGTGGGTAACAGAGTGGCTCGTGTAATTTGACTGAAGGGGTCTGGGGGGCACCACTATGACTTGACGAGCTTGAAGCCTTGGCCTGTGTCCAGTACGGACGGGGGGAACCAGGACAGCTTGAGCCTGCGGAAGCAGCGCAGGCAGACGTCGCAGACCCAGAAGAGGTTCAGGCCGCCACACCAGTTGGCCAGGTGGACCAGTGGGAAGGTGGCACGGGGGAAGTAGGTCTTCCAGTGCTTGGTGACATCGCTGCCGGTGGGCAGGTGCAGGGTGTAGTCGCCCCACCGCATGGACACGCCGTAGATGGCCAATACACCGCCGCTGCCCTCCGACCAGCAGATGTCGCTCTCAGGATTGCAGTTATACTCCACCCATCGGGCGGTGAAGTCACCGAGCTGCGGCGGCTCCGCCTCCTCCACATCCCTCAGCCTTGTGAGCTCCGCCCCCTGCACTGCCACGTACAGCTCGTCCACCTTCCGCACCTCCCGCACCCACGGGCCGGCGTTCTCGTCATCCAGGACCACGATGAGGCGCGAGCAGAATCCTGCGTTCTTCTCCTTCCACCACTCCAGCAGCTGTTCCAGGCGGAGAGTGTCGCCACCTGGCAGAACCAGACATCGCGTCAGCCTCCCCCGATGTCCCCCCCACACCTCCGCCGATGTCCCCCCCACACCTCTTCCCATTTCCTCCATAGCAGGCTACACCACCAACACTTTAAAAGCACTCAAATCCCTTCTCTGTTCCATCCGCTTCACATGCATGGAGGAATTTTCACCGTCCCGTCTTTCGTCTCATCTATTTAAACATTTAAAAGGTGTCTGCCTGCTCTCTCTGCAAATTTCGCTGAAGCCCTTTATGTTAACTACTTTCCAAGGTGGTACAACATCAGGACCTGCCCACAGAGCGCAACCCTGGTGTCCTCAGAGCACGCCATGCGGGCTCTTTCGGTGTGCAGATCGACAAATTGACAGGAAATAAAATCATAAAAGCCATTTACTGCCAGAGATTATATTCTAATGTTTAATTCATGTTGGTGCCCTATTAATAATAATACCCAGAAAATACAAATGTTATGCAGGATGCTATCTGCATCTAAACTGCAAACACAGCTTCCATCAAACCACCCGTCTCTTTTACATTATTTCAATTTGTGTGCTCATCCAGGGCATGGCTGCAGCGAACGTGCAACTTTTCCCATGAGGTCCAAGGCAATCTGAAGATACCCATGCCTGTAAACCGTGTGTCTTTCCTCGGCAGGAAGAAACCAGAGTATGCAAACATAGAAAAAACACGCGAGCTCCTCACACAGAGAGCTGGGACCGGGAGCTAAACCCTCAACCCTGAGCTTTGGTCATTATTAATCATTATTAAAGTAATGATAATTATTGGTTATATGCGATGACATGAAAGACGAGTTATAGTCATTCAATAATGACCGGTTATGATGTTGAAAGGGGCGGGGACCAAAGGGACACCGACCCCAGCTGAAGGCTGACTGGCCTCCTCCCCTGTCACTCAGCAAATGAAAACATATCGCTGGCTAATGATTACGGTTGGCCCCTCTGCATGAATTACGGCACCCTTACCGGCCAGGGCCCATTCGCCGGAGCGCAGCGAGTGGCCGCTGTAGTAGATGACGTAGGTGTCGTGGCGTGGCCCGTCGGCCGTGCGCTGCTCCATGAAGCTGCGTAGCTTGGTCTGTAGCGCGTCGGCTACCATACCACCAGCCGAGTAGTCGCAGCCATACGTCTCGATCATGTGGTGTGAGAAGAAGCGCTGGATGCTGTTCAGCATGCCCGTGGAGCGCAGGTTCAGCTCCTGGACCAGGTCCGGGGGCAGCAGTGTCGGCTGTCCATCGAGGCTGGGGGGAGGGGTGGGGGCAGTGCAATGACATCATCAGCAGTGTCGCATGCTTTACACTTGGACTTGAATTTATTCGTCTCCTCTGGGAAATTCGTTTGGTCCAGCAGCAGGTATATAGGTATAAAGAGGATAGAAACAATTAGAGTAAGGAAAGGGGTATAAAAATGTATGGAGATGTAAAGAGGCGCAAAAAAAAGAATATTAATAGTTGTATATATAATCAGGACCGAGCTGCTCACTAATGCCCCCTAAGTGAGTGAGCTTAGGAAACCCTGGTGCGACGGACCTCGCAAAGCGACTTGTGCCGATGTCAGCGTGCACGGATAACAGCTTTCCGTAGACCGCGATCCGGGCAGATCGAGCAGCGGTGCGGAGATCAAAGGCACAGACGCTGAAGGTGAAAACGAGTGGGGGGGGGGGGGGGAATCCTGCCCCCCCGGCCGAATCGCCCCGGCGGAAGGCCTACTGCAAACGAGGCGCGCCCCCGGGAGGGGGCCGCGGGAAGGGGGAACGGGGACCCCCGTCCCC
>JAODKE010000068.1:23367723-23392137 GCA_026779605.1 Mormyrus hasselquistii
TGGATGTTGGGGGCCGGGTGGGGGGGGTCCCGGCGAAAATGCCCCGGGGCGGAAGGGGGGGGCGGGGGGGGGGGGGGGGGGGAATCCTGCAGCCACTGCAGAATCGTCACGGCTGAAGGTCTCATTACACAGAGGAGCGCCCCCTGGAGGAGGCCGCGGTAACGGGGCACGGTGACCCCCCTCCCACGACCCGAGACCATACTGCTCGGAGAACCCATCGCCATGTGACTGGACCGGGCTGGTTCTCTTACCCTACCGGGTTTCTACTAATCCCCACGCTGACAGAACGGGGTGATCGGGTGACAGGGAAGGCGGCAGCACTTGGTGACGATGACGTGCAAAAATGAGCAGACCTGACAGAGAACAGCATTCCACCCTTAAATATGTGCTGTCTAAGTATCCTTGGTTTGCCCGCTGACCTAAATAAACTGGATCCGGACTATTTTCAGGGAGTCAAATAGTGAAATTGAAAATAGGGCATCTAGCAGTAATAAAGAAGTCAGCTTTCCATGACAAACTCTGTGCGCTGGCCTGAAAGAGAAGGGGGGAAATGGCAAACTCAGGCAGGCTCAGAGGTCTCCTGGCCGGGGGACGTGGGCGGTCGCTCCTGGGGCCGGACGCCACGTACCTGCAGTAATTGGTGGGGATGACGACAGCATAGCCCACGCACGTGCCCCCCAGGCAGTTTCCGAACTCGTGGAAAAGGCTGTGGGCCAGGGTCTCCAGGGGGAGAACGATGAGGAACACACTCATGAAGATCCCATTGGTGGACTGGGGGAGGGAGGGGGGGAGCATATATTATAAAAAAAAAAAGAAGAAAAAACAACAGGGGTTCTGCAGACAACACGACAAGGGCTACATGACATGTTTTATGCTTAATAAGCCCCTCAGAGCTCTGGCGGGGTGGTAAATTTGCACTCAGCACAGACCTATAGACTGTGATATCATCTGTCCTGACAAAGGTGAACACATTTTTAAAGCCCTTATATTCTACTGAATGATTCAGTGATACGGCCAAGGGTCCATCCCCAGAGAGGAAGCGCTGGGGAAGTTACTTAGGATTTCATTAAATAGGTAAATATGCAGCAAAAAGAGGTCAACGGTTTTAAAAATATGCATGAAACTGTGATTGGATTTATCTGTCATAAACAAACGTAAAATGAAGGCTTACATTTAAAAACAACAGTGTGTATGAGCGCTCTGATAAACACAGTCATCCCCTGCTCTGTGCTCTATTTGCGTTAGGGGGGGCTTCAGGCTCACTATAAATCGTTATGGAAGATGGATGAATGGAATCTGAGCGTCTCTGTTCGCCCTGACCGAAGCACTTTCAGCTTGATGCTCTGCACGTCAGAGAAAACCATAAATCCAGTCAGATCAGTACTTAGAGACCCAGGCTTGGAAACGGAAAGAACAGCCCCATCCAGATCTAGACACATCTCAGCTGAGGGTTTCTAACTCCGATTTCGGATTATATATATATATATTTTTTCCCTAGTAATTTGTTGATGATAATCAAATCATTTATCGGACTGCTTGTAGCTGTACCGACGGTTATCAGCCCCGCTATGCACACGCAGAAACAGGCAGGCTTGTCCTCTAGCCCTGTATTGGACATGAACAAGACTGCAGGCCTACCTGCCAGCTGACCGCAACCAGGATAATCGTGGAGATCAGGCTGAAGAACACAAGGCGCTGGGAGATCAGGCAGAAGTGGCGCATTCCCCTAGACGCCATCACCCTGTCCAGGCTTCGGGTGTCGGAGCGCTGAGCAAAAAAGACCCTCTGGCAGTCGTTGAGTTTGGTGTGGAATCCCCAGAGGCTGATCACAAAGACCACATGACAGATGAGCCAGAAGGCGCCAGAGACGGCGAAGCCCGGGATCACCAGGTACCACTGGCCCAGGCTGCCGAGCTTGAATCCGGCCAGAGCGAGGAGCGCCAGCTCCACCAGCGTCAGCGGTAAGACCGAAAGGCGGCGCCACAACCGGCCACAGGTCAGCAGTGGCAGCCAACGTTCGGTGACCGACAGGCCGCTGAAGTACAAGTCCAGAAGAGGCCGGCACACCAGCCGGCCCAGATAGCAGATCAGGCCATAGATGTTCGGAGAGAGCTCCAGCGAGCTGAAGAGCAAGGTGGCCACCCCCACGAAGCACACCAGGTTGGGGATGGCGAAGAAGGACTTCATCCGCAGGCTGACGATGAGCGCGGCCAGCGCCACCACCAGGAGGATGATGCTGGCCGACTTGTTAAGCAGCAGTGTGGTGCTGGCCACGGCAAAGCCCACCAGCTCCAGGAACTCGGCGGACGTGAGCAGGGCGGGCCGGAAGCGCGTGCAGCCGCACACCCGCTCTACCAGCGCCCACAGCGTCCTCAGCAGCAGGCTGCTCAGCAGCAGGTAGTCCGTCACCTGCTCCTTTACATCACTTGCCAGGGACGGGCTGCTCAGGAAGCAGAGCAGGCCCAGGAGAAAGCCGAACCAGAGGTGGAACAGGCTCATGCTGGCCGCCTCCATGCTGAAATAGTAGTAGAGGATGCTTGCGATGCCGAGGACGAACAGGCCCAGGATGAAGATGACAAGGATCATGGTTTCCGCCGTCTTCTCCCAGCGCACGTAAAGGCCTAGGCATATCGCCACCAAGAGGCTGAGGCTGGACAGACAGCCGAGACATCGCACGGAGGAACTGGTGCCGACGTCACGGTTCAGCTCCTCCAGCTTCGCCATCGCTGCATAGAGACAGTGGCTGACGCAGTAGCGGAATGACCTGCACATTAACATTCGAGGGTGGGTGACTCGTCACATCCGGAAAGCGTCCAGGGTATGGCGAGGCATTTGTCAAGTATATGACCTTAGGGAGCTAGGGGGGGGAGACAGAGAAACCGATCAGTGTGACTCAGAAATGACGACCAGGGATATTAATGAACCAGTCAGCAGTGGAGGACGCAGCGGTGCCCACTGCAAAATTTACCAAGTGGGGACCCCCTGGAGCAAATCTTATCGAGGGCTCCTTTTGATCACCCAAAACTCACAACAATTTGTCCCCGGGTCGACAAATTTTACGGAGGAGCAATCACTCCCCCCGAGACCATATATACATATAAATATATATAAAGCTCAGGCGGCGTAGCAGCGCTGACACCGAGCCAGCCTGCACCCAGAGAGCCTTTTGGTTAACCAACAGCCGCAGACGCTTCTCCCAGACTGTTCTACTATGAAACATAAGTTCAGATATAAACTTCAACATTGATTTGGTTATGTGTACTTTTAAATAACGGGGCATTAGTTATTAATCCCAGACTTCAGGCGTTTTGATCACCGAGGTAACTAGCAGAAGTTTATGGTATGGCAGACTTCCATCGAAACCGGTTTCTCCGTATTTACTTCCTGGTCCTTTCAACAACCAGAAATTTCCACAAAACATCTTTCAAATCCAAAGTGTAGCGTTTTAAACTGATATATGAAATGTCTCGATAATTTCGAGCTCGTTCCTTAGTTGCCGTTGGGAATGTAACCCAGCAGTTTAACGCCCATTGCGAATAAGACGGTTTTTTGCAGCTAGTTTCTCTAGTTTTATTCGACATGATTAAAGGATAAATCCTCGTATAAATATGCTGTCGGATATGTTTGTTTAATTTACCCAAAGCGGAGCATATTAAAGTTTTTCAAGGGAATTCCATACTTTTTCAATTGGAAAACTTTCTTTCCTCGTCATCCGCCATGTCTTCGTCAGGCGAGCTACGGTGGTTGGGACGGACAAACAGAGCACTGCGATAAACGCGTTTGCCGAACGTGTACGCTTGGAGCGAGAAAACTGTAATACATCTCTATTGCGTTATAAATTCACCGCTTTTAAGTGGAAGGTTCCCCTGTCTGTATTTTAAAAGCATCTGAGACTTAGGGAATTTGAATCATTACTGAGAAGTCTATTCGTGTTCACGAACAGTTCATTTACGGCGTTTGAATTACCATTTCTCAGAAAGGATCTACTTATCCTGGGTAAAAGGGAAGTAAAAGTAAAAGTAAGAGTTTGAAATGTGGTGTACTCAGAGAAAAAAAATAATTGTAGAGAAGTGTTCATTAATAGAGCTGGAAACTTTCCCAGTGCAATGTAAGATTAGTATGTTACTACTGTAGGATATTACAAGAGGTGCCCTCCTGGGATGTGAAGAATCCCTGGCCACTTCATTACATCCCATCATAAGCACCCCCTTAATCTCCCCCCCCATATGTTGTGTTTCTACAATGCAGATGCTTTGTATGAAACACTGTTCATTGTTTTTTATCTCATAAGTTCTTATTAACAGGAATTATGAAAGAGATGCTTATATATGGTCAAGAACCATGTAGCCCACTTACTAGGGAAAATGGCCGGTGTCATTCTACTCACCTAGAAAACAGGCACAAAGAGGTCAGCTTCGTTCGAAAACCGTGTGTATTTCACAGCCTGAAGAAATGAATTTGCATTGTGCAATCACTAATTATTAACAGAATCTACTACGCCTATGGCCCCTGCCAAAGATGCATCTGCATGTGAACCACTCAAAGACAATAAACCACACAGTATCATGCATTCACAGTCATTTATAAAAAGAAGAAACACTGAATACTACAAGCACATCTGTGCCCTGCGGTAGTCACAGTCTCTTACGCATGGGGTTCATGCACATAGTGAAACCAAACAGGAACCTTAATACAAAGTAATGTGAATGAAACCCTTCCTCAAGCATCTCTATAAAACCACTCCCAGTCTAGACAGCCCCATCCCCAGGAAACAGAAGGCATTACATCATGAAATGTCCTCATCACTCAAAAGACAACATCCATCCATCCATCCATAAGTGACCCAAAGTCCAACAGATGAGCCCCAGACAAGAAAACCACTTATATGGGCACATTTGTGTGAGTAAACTGTCCGGTTCGAGCAGTCCACCAGAAACCGTACAGGGGAAACTCGGATTAATCCGGAGAAACACTGCAGGCTTGAAAGGCACGTTACACAATGGCCTGATTGTTAATGTCAAATCTTAGGCAACCGTCACAAGTGACTTTTAAGATCGCATCAGGCCATTTCCTCTTATTACACTCGTGTCATAATTTTTAATCCCTACAAAGGGGGAGAAGGCTAAATATCACAGACCAGTACACACACACGCACAAAGTTTCAGAGTTTTGTGGTAATATCGGAACAAGTGCAAAACACGTTAACAACAACTTAGCTAGTGTCATTAAGAACAATAACAAAACTAACCTACAACTTTGCAGTACAGTACTTCTTTAAGGTCACAACAAGCTTTCGCTGAAATGCACTTCAAAACAAAATTAGCTATCACTGAGACCAGACTGAATATTAGTGCAAAACCTCACTGAGGTAAAAAGTATTTCAAAGTACGAGACACTGACGCCGTGACACAGCGCCGTCCGCGGAAAAGCATTCAGGTTGGGGGAGAAAAAGAACATTTTGGTTGATAAGTCATCAGATTTTCGAATGCCATCGAGGCAAGAAAAAAAGCATTAAATGTTGATATGGATACCATCACTACACAATAGTCAAGAGTTACAGTATTCGGAGATATGATTGAAACGAGTTTATCGCAAGACGTTCTTTCGAAAAACAGGCAAAAGACGCCAAGAAATGATCATAGTTTATAGCTAACTTCATTTTAAAGATTTCTTTGTTACCTAAAGCTACACAATTTGACTCATCCAGTGAAATAGCCTGGAAAAAACAACTGATCAAAATTGGAATGCTTCGATTCTTCTGTGCCTTGCCAAGTCACTACAAAGAAAGTCCAAATCATTAAAGAATCAACAAAAAACAAAATAACTGTTTCTGAAACCTAGCCGGCAGCTAAAAGGTATCGCATTGTTTTTTTAAAAAAGGCATCGTCACATATAAAACGGCCAACACCATTTTGTTCAGAAGCGAACAGCCCGACGGCATCTGTCAAGAAAAATTCAACAGAGTGAGAGGCAAGAAGCGCAGGGACCACCCCTCCCTGGGTCACCACTGCCGGCCAACGACAGATCCGACAGGGCTCATGGGAAAAAGGCGGGAATGGGGGAAGGGGGGGGGGGTTGGTGGCTTCAGTTTTTTGGCTTTTAGGCAGCAGATGCCCGTCAGCAATCCGGGTCACACATACATTTTCCACAACACTAACTTTCTCATGGTTCGTACAAGGCTTCTTTTTTTTTTTCCTTCCTGAAATTGAAAAGATAGTAATACAGAGGAGCGGACTAATTTTGTACTATACAGATGTGAAGCAATCCACCTTCCTTTTAAAAAGCACTTTCATCTATTTGCTTGTATGTTTATTGTGCAGGAAGAAGAGGGGGATGGGTTAGCCATTCCTGTAAACATCGTATCTCTTGGTACAATCTGCATCATTTTCTAAAGGACAGAATGTGGGACACGCAGCAGGTTAATTTGGCAAAGCAGCCGAGTACGAGTGGCTGAGGTATGGCCCCAGCCCCTCACTGGGCCCTAACTGTGCAGAAGGATGGGGTCGTCCAGCTCGTGGAAGGGGGCGGAGCTTGTCTGGCTCTCCCCGGAGTCTGAGTCATAGGGTGCGTCGGGGAGTTCATCAAAACCACGTGCCAATTGGTCGTCCTCGAGATCGGAGCGGCCCGGGGCGGGCATGTCCGAGAAGCCCTCCTCCTCCTCAGCATTGTTGAAGTCCTGGGGGATGTACAGCATCTCGGGGTAGTTCTGGCTGACCAGGTCGCTGGTGGTCTCGGCCGACACCTTGCGGAAGGCCATCAGGTGCATGTGCGAGAACTTGACGTACTTGCAGCGCTTGAAGCCCAGCGACTCGACGGCCACGCGCCAGCTGCGCATCATGAGCGCGTGCCGGTTGGGCTGCGAGGAGTCCGGTGTGATCACAAGCAGCAGCCCGTGCAGAGCCAGCAGCTCGTGGGCCTTCTTGCAGCAGATCCAGCGCTGGTAGGGCGACGGGAAGTAGGACAGCAGCAGCGAGAAGACCACCACGTGGAACAGCTGCGCAGGCAGCGCGTCGATGGGGCTGCGCAGCTGCAGCAGAAAGGCGTCCACTGCGTCTGGCGCCAGCTGCAGGGGCGGCTGCAGCTGCATGTTCAGGAAGTCGCATTTGTGCACACTCTGCAGGGACACATGGGGGTGGGTATACAGGGAATTACTTAATTGATTAATTATTGACTTATTAATTAAAATACAGAAAACAGCAAATGACATTTGCTATTTGTCTAAAGCAGGGGTGGGCAATCTTATCTGCAAAGGGTCAGTGTGTGTGCGGGTTTTGGGGTAACCTTTAGGTCAACTGTTCAAACCCAGGGGTGAGGACTCTTCAGCCACTCAGTCCTCTACTTAGTAATCTACTTAGGGAGTTGATGCAAAAATCCGCATACACACCGGCCCTTTGCGGATATGACTTCCCACCCCCGGTATAAAGTGACAAATATGTGAGAGAGTAGGATCAGCCAGTCCCAGTAATCAATTTGGGGTTAAGAGCCTGGCTCAAGGGCCCAACAGTGACATCACTCTGCTAACAACGGGATTTGAAATAGCGACGTTCCGATCACAGACACAGAGTCCTAACCCGCAGAGCTACACCAAATGACCAGCATCTTATTAAAGCAGGTGAGCAGGGATGTGCGATCATGATTCGTCTGATTTCTGCATCGCTGCAACAATGACCTCCAACTTTGAGCATTGATTCTTAAAGGTACAACAGCATCGCCCATCTTTGATTTGTGACCACGTGGCTACTGGTTGGTACTACTCGGATTGGCCTGGGCACCCTTCCAGATAGATAGAGATCGGAGGTTCTCGGGGGGGGGGGGGCTGCTCTAAATGAAAAAAGTGGCGTCCTGGCTTCATGTAGGCTTATTTGCGCGTCGCTAATTAGCACATGGAGCGCATCAAAGCCGAGTGTCAGACACCCCAAGCTCTGTGGTGTGGTGCTGATGACAGCCGGGGGGGGGGGGGGTCACGGGGGGGAAGGAGCCGCCCACACACAAAAACAACAGCATGCGAGCTGGCTGATGAACAGGCACACGCAGAATGTAAGGAGACCAAGTGTGTCATGAGCGCATGCCACGCACCGTGGAACACATCTGAGCAAGGAGCTGGGGGACGTGGGGGGTTTAAAAAAAACACTGATTTAATTCAGGTTTTATTAAAGTTTATTATTTGTAGGGTCTTTTGTCATCACTGCATTTTGAATGATGCTCCAAAAGTTACCCCGCACCTCCCCCCGTTCTACAGTCCATGGTGTGCGTACACACACACACACACACACACACACACACACACACACACACACACACACACACACACACACACACACACACACACATATCTTTGTAGGAACTCTTCATTCATTCCTTTGGGAAAACCCTAATCCCAACAGTGACAACCTTAATCCCAACCCAGCCCTAACCTTAACCAAACAAAATAGTTTTTTTTAGTTTCTTGATTGAAGTCACATATTTTTTTTTTTTTTTAAATTGAATTTCCCTTCGTGGGAACTAAAAAAATGGTCTCAACTATGTCCAAATAACAGGTTTTTATCATATTGTGGATCATTCGGTCCCCATGATTTAATGTGTACCTGAACCACGCAAAAACACACACAGAGCGCCCTCTCCGCTCTGGCTGTCTCAGTCCCACATTAAACCACAGATTTTAAGCTCAGCTGCTGTCTAAAAAGTCTACAGCTCCCAAATCGCCTGGGACCATTGGGCGCAGTGAATGTCCCAATTTGTTTGGGTCGGGCCATTAATGAAGTGCCCCCCCCCCCCCCAAAAAAAAAAGTTTAAAAATAACTCCCATTCACAGCTCATTCAAGGAGCTCATGGAGGGGATTTAAAGGAACTCGATGGGAGTTTTAAGTAGACGGCAGGACCCTCCAGACGAGGAGGGCCAGGAATAGGCCGGCGTTCACGCCTCGCCGGGCACACGGAGCTCGGAGCTCAGACAGAGCGATCCGGAATGGCGGAACGGTGAGACGCGGCTATTCAGAGCTGAACTCTCAGCTAAGCAGTGAAGACGACCAAAGTGAATGTAAACAAAAGCAAATCATTTCACACCAGTCTTTTGGAGAAGGCTAAATGTTATAGCATTAGCCCAAAAAGGTCCTCCTCCTTCATTTTATAATACCAATTACTAATAATTAACTTTTATATTCCATGCAACCGTCCATCTTCTGGAACCGCTTGTCCTACTCAGGGGCACGGGGAGAGATCGCAGAGGCTACAGGCGCAAGGCAGAACTTCTATATTATCTTATTATATTAATTATTGTTTTATATATATTATTATATATTTATATATAATAAGGATTAGAGTGCATTAACCTATTTATACCACGGCCACTGCACATTTGGTATACGAATGCATTATTTTCACGTTCATGACCCAAAAACTATTTGCAGAACTACTCTCTTCAGTCATTAAGCATTTCTGTCAATTTTAAATTGTGTTCTTCACATAGAATTTGAAGTACTGTTAGTCAGAATTATAGATTAAAATCATGCACCGATTTACTGCGGTGATTCACCCAACCAGAACTACGTGTGCATTCATGGAAGGTTAACAAACACCCTTCTGACCAATCAGATTTGAGAATTCACCAGCAGAATTGTACAAGCCTGAGTGATGGATTTCAGTGAATGCTATTCTATGAGTAGAAGATACATCTGGGTCTCTAACTGTACCCACTCCTGCTTATACGGCACAAGGTCAAGGTGAAGCCTGGAGCCTCTCTCTGCTTTTATGAGACATAAATAAAAGCTACAGATGTTGTCTGGCTACTACAATCCAGGGTAACTTGAACAGGTGACCTCATTTCACCTTCCTACATCCGTCACCAGCGTTCCGCCAGCAGCTGGACACTGCTCAACTGCAGAACACCACGTGTGGTGTTTTACTGCGGAAAGTCCACTTATTGGGTCGATGGCCGTGAAAATTCACTTGAGCATGTGCTCTGATCCCTCAGTGGGCGGGATGATGATGGCCTCGATCGTTATCAGCCAGTAACCTACACATGTATCGGTAGACTACATATGAAACTGATCCTGGATCAGTCAAAGTGATCACACTGTATGAGTTGGTGGCACACTTAGATCGGTGCCACACCCAATCCAACTTCTTGCTACCTCCCTTCCACATTCGACTTGCTAACATCGGTTAGCATCTGCTGCCAAGACGACTCACATGGTCTTCTGTCAATATTACCCAGCAGGCCGTCTCATAATACGCTCCCCCAACCGCAGAGTTATATTCAGATGTACCAACTCTACATATAACAGCCAGATATAACCTTTCAAATACTAATTTCCCCTCTTAAGCAGTGGGTAATGTAATGGTATATAACAAGTAATCTTCAATTATAAACGTACAGATTAAACGGACACTGATACTTTGGTTACGTTGAATGCGAAAAATTAAACAGCACATCAGAGTAACAATTAATGTTCAAAAAAGCAAAGGAAAGAGACAGGGGAGGGGGTAATGAGTCCTTGAGGAAGGGCCGTACTTCCACTGCAGGCACGATGTCAATGCCAACGGTGAGGAACTCGTCAAACTTCAGGAATGGGTTGAAACAACTTCCCACGTCCAGCAAGCGGATCTTCCCCGACTGCTGGTCCAACCTGTGATGGAGAAAGCAGAGTAACTTCAGTTAGATAACGCCTAGAAGGAGATTCTTATGGAGGCCGGAGGCCATCTGAGGCCAATGACAAACAGTAGCCCCGCCCTGTGGATACAGCCAGACTCGTGAGGTGTCAGATCCTGTCAGGGGAGGGGCTTCAGTTCAGGTCTGGACCCATGGACATTCACTTCCAGCACTTCAGAAATGATGCGATTCGCTCTGGCCGTCTCCATCACCGGTGCTGGGATCTCTCTGCCTGTGCCTTCCTGGTGCAGGGTTTGCCAAGCTGTGGTCCCTGAAATGAGTTTCCCCGGTTTCTAATGAACGGATCGATGGCTTTTTAGGCTGCATTGTTTCCCAGTATTACATCAACCTTTCACTGGTCCTCGAAAAAGATAAAACCTGCTGTTGCGTTTAATCTTCATTTCATACCATCAATATTAAAAATAGGAATTATGCCATCATCATCAAGGATGTGAAGCAAAAAAAATTAGCTGAACAAAAACAGAGAAGCCTGATTTATAAAGATCTCCTTTGACTCATACCCTTCCTTTAAACATACAAAAAGATGAAGAAACCTTGTCTCTGATAAATTCCTTTGATAAGCAAAAGAGCCACATCAGAAAAGCATGGAGGGAACAGGAATGCCCCCCCCCCCCCCCTGCGTATTCACTAGAAGGCTCCCTGAGGAATAAACCATTAAGTTTTGGGGGCCGGAGGGTTTCCATCCTTATCAATGCGCCGGTTAAAGTCATCACTTCGTGACAAAAAGTATGGCCACTCAGAGACCTCTAACTACCACACACATCTGAGAAACCCAGCTGGTTTGAAAGCACTCTATTTCTATGTCACCGAAAACACCAACTATCTTGTTTGCCTCCAAAGATCTTGCCAGCAGGCATCGGCCAGTTACGGCCAGTGTCACGTTCAAACAAATTTTCCAGGTCCTCACCACTAGGGAGTAGCCCAGCCTTGCGCTCAGTGCTGCCTGGGGAAGGCTCCAGGCCCCCAGTGACCCTAACCAGGAAAGCCAGGTAGAAGCTGGGTGGATGGATGTATGGATGGAAAAATCTCATAGTCAGCTCAAAGCACTCAGGGTAATTAGGCCAAAATGCGGAAACGTGATGAAGTGTCACCATGACAACCTTCACTACACCATAAGCACAATAGCTTTAAAATGCTGCATGATTAAGCATGTATTTAGTCATTCGTGCTTTGCAGGATGAGAAATGTCATTGGAAGCCGACAGCGATTCACTTGCTTGGGGGGGGGGGAAGAGATGTGCGTAGGCAGTAAACACGGCGTGGGCGCCCAGAACAGGATCAGTGCTGCTGGAGAAACAGACACGGCCCGAGATCGGGTTATTTGAAAAAGGGAACGCAGGATTACGGCCTTTTTTTTAAAATGCTACAGCTGCATGTACGATAAACGGGTAGTAGGCATGACGTGTGTGTGCGTGCACGCGTGTGGGTGAGTTTTCAACAGCGAAAACGGCGACTGTCCATCCACACGCCTGAACGGAAACTGTGGCATCGCGAGGCTTTGCTCACGGTGGGACGGAAAACTGAGCCAGGTAAGGAGGGGAGGATGGAATGAGGTACTTCACCTGGGTTTAATAAGATGGGGGAGGGAGATGAAGGAAGAAAAAAAACAATTATTTTGGGAGGTTTGGCACAAGGGGAAACACACCAGATTAACAGAAAACAGGAAATGAGGTCACAGCAACGCCTGGATGTGTGATGCAGGGCTGGCAGACAGAACAGCTTATATTTTTGGTATAAAAGCACAGACCGCAGAAGGGATTCATCACCTAAAATCCAGGATATCCACCCAACCCTTACATCTACTAAATGCCCAGTCAGCAGTTTATCTGCACGGGAAGGAGGGCGTCTTCAGCGTGAGGAACCTCTTCGCTGAAGCCAGAGAGAAACACGGGCAGCCTGAGCTGGCAGGCCATCGTCTTAAAGCCTCCGTCCCAGCGAGGACGGCCCATAATTTGGATTCGTCGGCGGGTTCGGAAAACAGCAGCGACGACAGGATCCTAACAGTACATCAAATGTTACAGCAGTGCCATCAGCAGGCGGTCAATAAAAACAGACAGGATTTTTGTCAGGAAGGAGAATTGTAGTAAATAAAAAATAAGAACCACATGTGACTTTGCAAACAGACTGGACGGTTACTGGACACTGAGAGCCCATGAGGTGAGCCAAGGCCACCATGGGGAGAGGACTTCAAGGACCAGAAAGCCAGTCAGGACTCGCCTCTGTTCCCTGCTGCCTGAGCGGTCTCATTCTGGCTGCTGTTCACATCTGTATGAAGAACCTAAAAGCACGTTCTTGACTCCCAGTCCTTGGCCAAAGGGCGAGGGATGCCATGCTTAAAGTTAAAATAAACGGCACCCAGCAGGATGTTGTACCCAGGCGTGGGATGAACAGCTTGGACCCCCAGAGGTTTCTCCCAACTTGGTAGTTTTTGATTCCCCTCCGATTCCTCTCCCCTATCACCTTATTGCCAGCTTGCTATTTTTATTCCACGTATTATTCTACACTAACATGAAGAATTACCATACACTGACGTCAAGTGCCTTGGAGCAACTATCGTGAAAGGCGCTATATAAAAATCAATTGAATTGAATCTGTAGCCAGCCTGAGATGAGTGTTCTCAACATCTCCCAGTGGATCCCTGCATGAATCCCATACGAGTCCCCTGTGAAGGATTACACATCTTTGTAGGGCTTACTCTAGGTTACACTTTGGAGCACCATCATCCTGACTGGGAAGCTACTTCTTGATGAAATGCACCTTGCAGTAAAGCCCAGCCTCATAATTCCACTCAGAATAAAAGGACACTTTTCAGCACCTGGAAACTTCCAAGGGACGGTTTAAAAACAGGTGGGGCTCAGAGAGTCATACACTGCAGCAGCCAATGAGGATGGATCCCACGGAGACACGGAGATGGATCTCTCTCTCTCTCTCGGGCGATCATGTACAGTCTCACGCTTATCTGCATGCGTGTACTAAAATTATTCATTCTACATTATCATCACTTCTGGCCCTGTCGTCTTCCTTTTCAAGAAACTTTCAGTCAGTTTCTCTAAACCGTTAGTGTCGCTCCTTTGCCTTATTTAGCCGGCTGCTTACGTATACCAGGAGAGCGAGTGAACGAGCGAGCAAATCGGATATTTCACAGCATGTATCCGTTCACTCAGAAAAGAAACTGCTTTGTCCCACTGGTTTTCACAGCTTCAATGTTTACCCCAAGATTTTTTAAAATAAAGAAATATTAATATATGAATTAAGAACCAGCAAGACGAACGGCAAACACAGGGCAATAATTTGCAAAAAAAAAAAAGTAACGAGTTCAAAAGGTATCTTTCATATACTATAATATCACAATATAGGTACAAATAATTAGTTCTGAGAGTGATGTCAGCAGTGCGGGGTGGAGGGGGTGTAGGAGGGGGCGTCGAGCAGCTTCATTTTCTCATAGCTGGCCCCGATAAAAATGTCAGACGCCCACTAGCGTGAGTCAGCCCGAGGCGTTGGGGAGAGACACGTATGATAAGGGAAGAGCACATCTGAGGCAGCCGTCCGTGCCAAAAAAAGACAAGCGGCCCAGGATCTCGCTAAAGCGACACCTGGGTAAAGCTCGCTGGAGAGGAGAGCATCTGAACCCGGACCGGGCAGCTTGGATCGCCCTCGTACTCCCCCTCGCCCCCGCCGCAGAGCCAATGGGAGGGGCCGCTGTTCTCTAAGCTGACCCTCTCGCGTGCGACACGGTCAGCCCACAGCTGAACGGCGACCTCGCCAGAGAGTGGGCGTCTGGCCCCCACCAGCGAAACAACACTGCTCTTCCCAGGCCGCCTGAACAGAACGTTTTCAAAAGCTCGACGCTGCCATATCATTATAGAGGTGAGGACTACACCCCCCCGCCCCCCCCCCCCCAATAATTATAGGGCCAATGAAAAGGACTCTAATGTTCTTTTCGCCACTTAATGACTGATGTTCACAGGAAAGAGGGGAGAAAAAAAAAAAAAAAAAAGATTTCTCATTGGCCATCGTCATGCAGCCTGATCATTTCCTCCACAAAAGCTTTGGCTGCAAATCAGCTACCGTGACCGAACAAAGAGGAAGGTAAAGTCCTATTCAATATGCCCCTGGGTGAGGATTCGAGGGTACGTTAGGAGAACGTTGGGAGTACGGTCAACCAATGTAGCATGCGCTACACTTCATCACACAAAAAGTATTTATCAGAAACACACTACAGCTGGAATAAGCTGGCAAGAATTGACACTAGACCCGGTGTGATCTTCGACTATTAATGGCTTATTTTCAGTGGACGATTATGAATTGGGAATGGAATTCATAGCCCCGCCCCATTTTGGTTTCTTTCCATTGTGATGGGGGTGTGGACATGTCCTCCTAGAGGCACAGGGGGGAACTGCAGTGGTTCCTGAATCACAGCATCACCATATGCACCAGGCACGTCGCCGGTTTCCCCACACAAATAATAATTACTGTGCTAACGGCCGTAACGGTCGGACTCCCACTGCTCGCCGCCCCCCGCTCATCCCACAGAGGCCGTCTGTCGACTCGCTCCGCTTCGGGCCGCCCTGCTGGCCGTCACAGATCGTCACGCACACTCACGTAGCCAGCGTCCCTCCACGAGGCCTTCTCATACCGGCGCCGCCCATTCGGGTCCTCGCTCAGTCAGGCAGGCACGACACGGGCAGCCTCTCCCTGCATTAGCTATGCAGCTAATGTTAGCATAGGTGTGTGCGTGCTTTTGTGTGTATAAAGGCACACGTGTGCAGAGACGTGCACACAGTCAGCCACAAGCCCCGAACCACCCACACGCTACAGATCCTCCATCTATTTTAATCCCGTCTGAATATTACATAAAGAGAAGTGACACTGTCAGACCATCCCCAGGTAAACTAATGGGAGGGGGAATAAACTCCTTCTGGATTTATCCTGGAGACAGAAGAAAAAAAAACTACAAGAACTACAAAAGTTATAAGTTCGAGAATAAGTTATAAGTTCAAGAATACATCAGCTTTAAGCATTCTTTAAGATAGTAGTGTACATCTACATTTTTTTATTATTATTATTTTTAAATATTAATTTACGTTCCTCATTCTTGATAAACTATTCATTCCTTTCATGCCACAAAAAGTTCACTACCTGTACTTTGATGAGCAAAAAAATAAGAATAAAGGCAGATCAGATTTTTTTTTTCTGGAGGTACCTGCAGGGGGCGCTGTCCTGAAGAGCCAGACTTGGAGCTGTGAGACCCAGTGCATGTTGGGCACTCCTCGCATCCTTATCCAGAGCCTTCTTCATGCCGCCATCTTGGAAATACTCCTGACAGACGCTGGTGTGTGAGGGCACATGCATTGTATCACAGAATGTAACACAGACACGCACTTTACGCTTCCACTGCAAGCTGTGCACATGAACACTACTTAAATATTTTTCACTTTCAGTGCAATATTCGATTAGTTCTATTAGATATTCAACATTAAAAAATAGGCTTTGTGCTAATGATTTTGCGCAACTGTAGGCTAATGTAAGTGTTTTAAGCATGTTTAAGGTAGGCTATAGGCTAAGCTATGCTGTTTGCTAGGTTAGGTGTACTGCAAATGCATTTTCACCTTACAATACGTTTCTCGGAACGTGACCCCATCGTAACCCGGGGAGACGCTGTATATTTATTCATTATTGTCTAGCGTGTCTATCTTGCCACGTTCTGTGTAAAGCCATTTTTAATGTCCCAGATAAACCCTATTTCATTTCACTGTATGTCAGCATATTTTGAAATGACGAGAAGATTTGAGTCAACCTGACTTGGGAAGAGCCGGATCTATTTCGGAGTTTATGATGCCCTGAGACAGCAATTAAAGGGCTTAGTGACACACAGAGCTGGAGATTTCAGGTCCAGAAAGTACAAATCCTGACTAAGATTTTGTTCCAACCAGCTAGTTGAGTATAAAGAGTCACATTCACAGAGTTACTCAACTGGGTTGGTTGAAACAAAATCTTGGTCTGGATTTGTACTCTCTGGACCTGAAATCTCCACCTCTGCTGACATAGCAATTCAATGCTTTCCTACTAATTAACAGATATTTGCAGTTCAGTGGGCAGCACTAATGCCTCACATGTCCAGGGTAGTTTGCTCAAATCCCAGCCCCGGCTCTGCACGCGCGCAGTCTGCGTGGGATTACACATCGACGTGGAGGTCTCTGGAGCGCATAACTGTCATGTCTGAAGTTTACACACTCTGCTTTTTTGCTTCTGACATTTAATAAATTCCTTTTTATGATATGTGAGGGAGTGGCATTAACAATTAATGACTATCAAGAGAGGAGAAGCGGCACATTTGTACGTTCCCACCGTCCTTCCATATTTCAAAGGTCACATCTCGATATACTTACTGAAGACACGCACCACTGAGCTCACGCCGCAAAGACTGCCAGCCCCCAAGCATGCGCTTATTATAAGGCAAGACGGCGGCCTCATCAGAAACTACTGGCATCGCTGACTGTTTACGTCCAAATGAAGGCTTTTAAAAAGTTCAAATGAGAACGAGACCCTATTAGCCAATCTGGGCAATCCCCTCAGATTTCACTAATGCCGTTTTATAACGCGGCTGCTCTACGCTGATAAACCGCTTCCTCCATGGACTGCCACAGAGGTGGGGGAAGGATTGCCAGTTACACAACAGCAGCTCTCACTATTTTCATATGATCAATAACGGTATTATTCCCCAAGCATTAATAATCTTTTTTTTTTCTACTTTGTTCTGCTGCATCGTGGGATGACAGTAATGCAAACGTTTCCCTCCAGAAGGATTCGGAGAGGCCAGACATTTTCTGGAAATCTTAGGGTGGAAAGGTTTACAAGGGGGGGGGGGAATGTTTATGTCCAAAGAAATAAATTTCCCATTTGTCTAAGAAGTATTTAAATTCATCTGTCTTTCAGAGCAGTTTCTGGTCATTAGTACATTTTTAGGTTTGGCAGGGAGGGGGGGTGACACTTTGCTTATAGGCCGAACCGCAAACTATAAACACTAACTTTAATACACAAAAATTAAAAATAAATCTCCAGCTAAGCTTGTTCTTAGCAGTCACCTCTAAAAGTACAAAACAGTCCAGTTACTACAGCCAGAATTAATTTTTAAAAGTCACGATACAACGCAGATCATACAAAGAGCAAGAAAACATGTCTTAACATATATTGATCGTCTGGGAGCAGAGGGTATTAAAAACCGACGATCGTGACCTTGTTGAGACAATAAGTCCAAACATTTGAGAAAAGCAGCGGGGAGGAGGGCTGCCCAGATTTCAGGCAATCAGAGCCGGCGTTTGTCGCTGCCCAGATTTCAGCCAATCAGAGGCGGGGTTTGTCGCTGCCCAGATTTCAGCCAATCAGACGCGGGGTTTGTCGCTGCCCAGATTTCAGCCAATCACAGCTAGGGTGTGTCGCTGCCTGGAGACCAGCCTGAATGCTGTTATATATTCATTTTGACCTCTCACTCATGCCACGGGCTCACCTGCGGCACCACTCGATGCGGCCTTCGCCTTCGCAGCTCCGCGCCCAGTGGTTGTCGGCCAGGTTCTTCATCGCCACGGCGTACTCACTGAGCATCTCCTCATCCTCACAATGCTCCCGCCAGATCTTCTCAAAGTCTCCCACTACGGGAACACAAAGTCAAAATCATGTTTAGCAGAAAGGACCCGTGCTTCACCTCCCACCGAGCAGAAACCGTGGTAACCGTCTCCACCTCTTAGCAATGTGTGGCAGAAGCGACGTTACCATGAAAACCCCCAGTGCGACCGCCTCAGCGCCAGCATCCGCATCGGAGGCAGCACCGGTGCCACCAGCAGTCCCCCAACTTCAACACCCAGCAGATGGTCCATCTAAACTAAGCTGTCGCATTTAGAAACTTCACTAGAACACTGTGGTTCCATAAGTTGAAGAATCCTAAAATAATCATGTACTAAAGTAGTCCTAGACCACACCTCACATTTAGACTAGCAATATACAAAAAATGGACAAAATTAATAAAACCAGAAGCTAAATAAATCCTAACATGCGAACACGCCCGGCAGTACAGGGAACGGCAGAGAAGAAATCAGAAAACCAGCCGCAATAAATCAATCCTTGGAGCCTTGATCGGAAGGTGTACCGTAGCGAGCGGCAGCCCTGGTGGGGTTATAACATCAGCAGCTAACACAGACTTTGAGTGCTTATCCTTTGGTGAGGTATCAAACATCAGACACGTCACTAAAACACGCAGCTTTACCAACGTGCGAAAGTCACTATAGATAACAGCTCAGATATTTACAGCAAAGCGACGTCTATGCTTTTGGAGCGCACGGCAAGATGTCATATTCAAGAGAAAGCTCATTTTAAAAGTTTTTAAATCAGAAGTGAGCACAGTTACCGGGGTAAACTCAAACGACAAATGTCCTACTTGTGTAAGTTCTTCTGTCCCGCTGGGAGTGTGTTGTTGGGTTGCCCCATGAGCCTTATACACAGAGCCAATTACAGACAGACACCCGGCACCGGGGAACTCGGTCATGAACCTGCTGCATCAACTCAGCTCCCTAATCTTATGTTCAGCTCCATTCATGCCCCTTATTTAACTCCCCGAAGGTCACGAAAAATGCGACGAAGATACTCTATGCTCCAAAGAGTCAGAGTTGTGTGTGTAATCTTAGAGCAGGCACAAAAAAGAAAAGCACACCCCCCCCCCCCCAAGAAAAACCAAACGCCAACTAGTATTTGTTCATTCTATATTCTATACCTACTTGCATTGAAGAGCCACAAACATGGACAAAGGTTCTTCACAAAACCAGATTCGCCACTCCTTTACCCAGAATTCCTGGCGCACAGACAGACAAACGGGTGGGCAGAATCTTCCCTCACTAGTCTCCACGAGCCTCGCTCACGCCAAGTCCTTCCAGACAGGGTACGACAGAGTCCTTTCGCTAAGGGTAAGACCGAGGTACCATTCCTCCGCAGGCAGCAGGCGTGCGGGAGCAGAAGAGATGAAAACGGCAGAGAGAAGTGCAGGAATCTCACGAGCAAACAGGAAAACACTCAGAAATAAAAGCAACGATGGCAAAAGCAGCAGCAGCAACAACAGCTTCGGGGAGGAGAACAAACAAGCGAGGTCTTGAAGCATGAATACCGTGAAGCTATGCCAAGCAGACCAGATCATGCTTAAGTTATCATCCAATCGCGGCTTTTCCTGAAAAGGGCCACTGTGCAACGTCTTGTTTTCGTAAAGCAAGCAGTGGGGAGGGGGGGGAATGGACTGGGAGGTCAAATTCAGTTGTGCTGGTATAAATAAGCTCCAGTCTGTGCGATTCTCAGCGTTGATTTTAATTTTATTATTTTAACAATTTCATTTATTTTAACAGGTACAACTGGAACGTCAACAGACACACAAAAACGTAATTATTAAAATATTTTTGGGAAAAGAGTTTCATCCCGTATAAGCATGTGCTTTTAACGGCATACATGCAGACATCCATACAGAAAGACTCACTCGCTCTCTCTCTCCGTCTCACACACACACACACACACACACACACACTACTGTACAGCCATGCAAAAACAGTCACGAAAACATCTAGTGTTATACAAAGAGTACACACATACATTTACGTACAGAAGCACAGTGAAATACTGTGCAGCACTGTCACACACAGAAACTGCATAAGCCAACAAGCCAAGGGAAACGCCTTATTTAAGTCAGCATGGCGAAGTCAGGAGGTCCTGAGCCAGAGTCCAGGCCTGTCACTTCAGAGTAGCTTCAAGGACGGGTCAGAGCGGCGCGTGGCGAGATGCCGGAGAACCGAGGTAAACACAAGGGTGGCACAGGCCCCTCCCACCCCGCAATCCAACCCCAAGTGGCGAGACCCGCCCCAAAACCAACCTCAAGGGGTCTGCAAGATCACACATGTGGCAAGTCTCAGGAGAGCCGCTGTTTTTCTCATGCTTCCCCATTTCTGAGCAGAAAACCTGAGTAGAAAATTCACTGATTTCTTATTTGCATGTAAGAAGAATGATACCTGCCATTGTCTGAGCTGGGTGGTTACCTTTTAAAGTCGCCAGTAATAAAGGAGACCCCAAGTTAAAAACAAAAACTAATAAGAATTATAAGTGGGCCATGTTCTTGTCATGGGAAACAGTCAAAAGATAATCTCAGCTTTCACTCAGCTCTCCTGAATCTGATTGGGAGGGCAGAATGCCTCCTTCCTTCATGGCACCTGAGCCAATCAGGAACACCGAATACCGGTACAGGTGGGATGGGAGCTGGGAGGGAGCAAAAATGTGGACTGGCACGGGGTCCCCGTGGACTGGGTTGAGAAACACTGCATCAGAGAGATCCAAATTTTCCTCGTGATCAATTAAGCTCAGCTAATCTTATTTTACTGATATTTATACAGCTTGTCCCACTTGCATGTTCAATTAATTCACCCCAAACTGGCACGATTTTGGCCGTTATTAGAGGCTAACACGCTAAACCTTTCGTAATGATCGTCTGGTTTCTCATTTAGGGAGTTCCCTGACCTGGGTTCCCCGGGAGAAGCACCGTAGATGGATGGATGGATGGTATCAACACAACATTACTTCCCATTATTGATATTCAGCATATAAGCCAACACTTATTATTAGCCCAAGCAAATAACCCCAGGATCAAAATGAACAAGGCATTCCCAAGGCTCTAGTGCGAATGCCGAGGTTTTAAAAAGGTTTCCTTAAACTTTCAAAAAATTCTGCGAGCTCACATGCAGAACGCTCTCTATCTGAGAAGTACATTAGCTACACCACCAATCTGACACTCCACGGGATCTTCTACAAATCACATTAATCAAAACGGTCAGAGGAGCTGCTGGAGGTGGCCTAGATTGCAGGACAGCCACCAAAAAGAAGCTCAAAATTAGACTACATGCCTTTTTAAAAAAAAAAAATGAAAAAAGCCAGTCACCCTGATTGAGTGCCAAACAAGTAGGACAACAGACCCTCTGAGCATCCTGCAGATGGGTTAGAGCCACTGGAATCTAGTTATCTCTGCTAAAGAGCACGACTAAGGCCCCTGTCTATTAGATCTAATCACGAAAGATGTCATTTAAATTCATAATGCCCCCCCAGAGAGCAAACAGAAGTGTTAATATTGGCTGGAGACAGAAACGGGATGCAGAACGCCATAACGCGGGTCCGGGTTCCGTAATTCCATGAACGTTCCAGAACCGAGCCTTACGGCAGGCTGCGGGTATGCTGGCTTCCATCCAGAAAGTGACAAAGAGGGGACGTCCTCCGCTACTCTCACCTGAGGTGGTTTCTGACAGCGTCCGTGGGACACCCTGTCACAGCAGGAATACCTACAGCACTCTCCTGCTTCGGGAAAACACGGCCGTTCCTGCCAATGCAATCATCACGTCAATCTGTATATGCAAATAAGGTAAGGGGCATTATGGGAAGGGGGACACATTCTGTTATATTTATGCCCCATCAATAGCTGCTCCGCACACACACACTTACAAAAATGAGGACCATCGCTTCCCGTGATACTGCCTCAAAAAGTCACATTGAGAAAGCAATCATGAAGCGCACTGCCACACCTCATAAGATTAACTGAAATGAAAATCGGGCTGAATCAGCCTTGCCAGCGGCTGACCGTACCAAACGACAGTGAGTTAAGAGTGAGCGAGCGGGACCAGATTTTTTTTAGGTATCAACAGTTTCTAACCATCATGGAGGAATTAGCAGTAAAATGACTCACCTACGACAGAACGTCACTGTCGAGAACATATTACAGATGGCGGAGAGAAACACAGGAGGGAAATCATTTTGACTTCATTCTAAATGCAGCCACTACCCTGGTTCCGCCTAATAAAAAAAAGTTTCATTAGTGTACTTTATTAAGCTGAAGATTCATCTTTGCCGTACCCAAAAAAAAAACGAATTGCTGTGGGTGTCTGACACGGCCTGAGCCCCAGAAGAGATCCGTAGTGACTGGTAAGCTCCTCTTGGAGCGTGGTCAGGCCTTACCGCGGCTTAAGGCTTCTTATTGACAATTCGACACAAGAGACCTGCTTTCAGGACCCAGGACAAAACACTGTAATGTAGGTCGGAAGCCTAAGAGAGAGAGCTGGCCTACATGTTTCTACTCCCCGCCCCCCCCCCAAAAAAACAAAAAAAAAAAAAACACAAAACCAGACTTTCTGCCAGCCATGTTTTCACCACAGACACTAATTCATCAGGATAATTGTGTCTCTTGACTCAGCACTTAACCTACTCAAAGCAAACAGAAGCTGAATGTTTAATCTGCGTACCGATAGAAAGCAGAGAGCAAAAATTACTAATCGATAAAGGGCAGGTTGCAAATGATAAGAACGGTGGAAAGGTTACCGTCTGATATCAAAGAAAAGAAAACTGACAAGTAACAACTTAACAGGCAGAATATCAGGCAGAGAGGAGGGTTACCGTAAACCAATGCTCACCTGAAGGCTAGTCAGCCGACCGCTAGTTCCAGATATCGCTCATCAATACAGGGAGATTCGCCGAGATGCCAAAGCACCGTTTTGAAGGCAGTTTTCACAACGACTGACGTTTCACAGAACATAAATGCCCCTAATCATGAATGATTAATGGGCAAAGGCAATCGATAATATAAAACAATGGTTTGATGAAATATTAATAATCGGCATATATGGACGACAATAAAAGCTAATTTCATCATCAGGTTAATGCCTGAACGGCTGATAACTGTACCAACGGTGAGATCATACCAAAGGTCATGGAATGGGCCTCGTAGTTAGATGCCGCGCTCCGATTCGCCGGCGTTCCCCTTCCTTCTTAATATCCACCGCCTCGTTTTCTCAGGCCGGACCTGCTACGTGTTTAATCTGCGGCTCTTACTCTGTTGGCAGGAGAAGCCTACGTATGACTTTATCTCTGGAAGGTTTGAGCATAAACAAGGCACCAGCATTTATCCCGAGGGAGATAAATCTGAGACCTTGGGACCCGCAGCTTATCATCCAAGCGGCGCTGGCAGCTGGTCCGGCTCTGGGGACACGGTGATGCCCAGGTCGGGGTGGTGGGTGGCGTTCATAGCCAGGCTCCCACTTCTCTTAAGATCTGCTATCAGCCTCAGTCTCTCACGCTGACATTTCGCCGCTGCGTATTTTAATATTAATGTTAAAGCCTTTCGAGTCCATCTGTAATGCTCATTCTACGCTTAATTGCGTCGTTATTTTCAGTCTGCTGTACCGCATGGCTACGTCTTGTGTTAAGCGTGCTGGAAAGGAGAGTTATAAACAAGACGAAGGGAAAGGCGGGCGCCGGCTGGCATGTCGGCAGAGGACGAGTGTGGTCAATCTCCACCGCTCATAAACACACACTCCCCAATGCCCTCCCAACCAATAAACAGCAGGTGCCCCTCTGCCTCCCCCGGTTGGCACCCCTCGGCCTGCAGTGTCACTATACCCCCAGGAAGTGGCCCAGATGGAAGAACACTCCGGAAAACCCTTGTTTTTATTTCCATCAGGTAAACAAGTAAATAATCCGGGAAATGAAATGACAGCCTGGTCTGATTTTAGCCCCACCTTTAACCCATGACGTGGGACCGAGCATGTGCCCCCCCCCAGTGGGACCTGTAGCCTAACCACCCCAGCCCCCCCCCCCCCCCCCCCCCCCCCAACACCCCCACCACCCCCCACCCACACCCCCACCCCTCCCAACTCCCCACCCGCACCCCCCCCACCCAACCACGCG
>JAODKE010000068.1:23392237-23416878 GCA_026779605.1 Mormyrus hasselquistii
CTCGCCCACCCCCCCCCCCCCCCCCAACATTTGAGTCAGACTGCAACACAGTCCCAAACCTGTGGATGCATCTTAACCACACATCCCTAATCCACCACCTACCTGACACTCAGTTAATGTGGATTCTGTGCCAGCAGTAACACATACACCAATGGGCCACCTGCTCCTCTGCATGCGAAGACCATTTTCATCCCAAGTACCAGTTAGATAATAAAAATTTTATGTGAGATGTTAATTCTTGAATCATTTCTCTGAACACAGAGCATGACCCCACTCTCAGAACATATGCTAAACCCAGAGACACACAGAGGTCTCCCCAAAACAGTCTGAAGTATCAGCGTGTTCCAAACAGCCTGACACAGCCATCGCAGGCCATCAACCCTGGAGAACCTGCACGCAGAAATCTCATCCACATTTCCCAGTATGCCATCCCAGCAGCACTGAATAGTAACCACCAGAAGAATACATGCTCTCCGGTACTCTTCGCCCTCACCTCAGGATACGCACGTGTGGTAGGTGGACTTAAGTCATACCTCTGCAAATGTCCCACAAACCCAAAATTATCATCCCTCACTACTGCAGTGTACAGTCAGACATCTAACCCAGTTTTTTCTTTCACAAAACCATCAAAAGGTATTTCTGGCACTTTTTGGAAACCTACAGCTCAAAGGCCAATTAAGTCCTTTAATGAATATAGTTCACAGAAACGTTACTGCCAGTTTGCAGAGTGACTGTAACACAGCTGGATCATTAAACCACAACCTAAAATTCATTTCTACCTCAAATCAAGTATATATGTTTCACAATCAACAAGAGTAATAATGTACTTACATTAGGAAAAAGTGGTTATTTATATCAAAGCAGGTAAATAATTAACAATGAAATGACATCCTGGCATGATCCAAAAAAAGCCTCCACACGTCAACAGTTTTTTCATGTCTGATAAAGCAATCGAACAAAACTGCTAACCAATATAAGATTATCATACTTCGCGGCAGCAAATAAAGTAACAGCTGTTCTTGGACATTTATACATGGAGAGGAAGGGAAGGGTGTGTTTTCTGGAACCACTATGGGGTTGGGTTGTATAAAAAAAAATGCCTAACAGTGTAACTTGAACACATGACACTTGTGTTTTCAACTATGACCAGCTGTCCATTACAGCTACTTGCGGCCAAAATACTTTGTTTTTCGTGCTTGGAAAAAAACACACAACACTGGGTTGTGAATTACTGGATATTCCCTCCTTTTAAGTAATATGCACCATTTCTTCTTCTGCGTGCAAAATTGCGACAGTTCTGATTTTACCATGTTGCGGATATGCAAACAGATCTACACTTATGACATCTTGATGGTTTCGGTAAACCATCCTCAAGACGATAAAAGTCGGCCAAATACATGCTATTATGACAGCACATAATTTGCACTGAATACAGAAACGCTTTAAATGTCAAAAAGCGGTCTGGAAGAATCCAGAAATGTTCGTAAGAGTTCAGAATGCCGAGCCGTTTTTTTTGAGGGGGGCTTTTCCAAATTTCTGTCTAGTAATTCGGCAAAATCGGAAAGCGGTTATAATGTTTCATAGAGCTGCTGCTGATCAGCCGTGCATATCTACCTCCTAGACGAAGAGCTGAAACTGTCTAAAATGCATAATGAATTAACACTCGCTGATCGCAGCCAGACACCCTTAAGAGCGCCGCACGTTACTTACGCCTTTATTTGGTTAGATTTCACATTATGCCGGTACATGCAAACGCGAAGCAGGCCCCCCGTTTTCGGCAAGAAATGCATTTTATTTTCAGAGGCCTAGTTAAATATCCTGCTTGTGAGCATTAGACAGCGAGTTCCTGCTTCGCTCACCTTCCCTGTATTTCCTGCGCAGCTTCCTGTGGACGCTCTTCACCAGCCCGGACAGCTTCTCCTGCTCCAGCTTGCCGCTGCGTGTGGCCGCCGGCGCGGCTCCGCGGACCGGCTGGCGATCGGCTCCTCCGTCCGAAGAGAGCGCGGTGCCCGCGAGGTCCATGGTGCCGTGGCGTCGCCGCTTCCGCCAACGGCGCGGCAGGGAGGCCGCTGATTGCTCGCTCGGTGCGGCACATGGTGCTGAAGTGACGGCGCGATAACCAATCTGCGGAATGGGGGCAGACACGGAGCTGGGAGCCGCACTGCCGACAGTTTCTGCAAAATGCTGCTCCCCGTGCTATTGTGTGCTCTTAAATGCACCGATTTAATATAGCCTAATTACGTTATATAATATTATTCTCCTTATTTATGTCATGCATGTAAACCGTTTTCTGTTTTTCCAAATAAAAACTAGCGAATTGTTTTGGGGGGCTTCAAGGCTTTCCCACAAATCTGAGTTCCTAAAAAAGATCACGAACAAACGATGTGTGCATCAGGCCGGCATTTCTTTTGGGTGTGTGGTGGGTTTGCTGGTGTTTGGCGTCGAAACATCCTCCAAACTCGGGTGACCTGGGTAGCTGGAGTCATGCGCCTGAATTTTGTGGCTCCTTCCCGCAGAATGACATGGGTTCTGCTCTTATGCTGAATCTCTTACCTGAGGTTCACCCTCGTCACGCTAAATGCTATTTTCTTTGTTCATTCTCATGCACAAGTTCAAATCAAGGAGTAATTTGCTCTGCTGTTTGCATTTAGCTCATAACATGAAATCACTAATGTAAGCTAAGCTGTGGACCAAAAGTATTTCTCAACAAAAACACATCTTTTTATAAAGGGTAGCGGGGGGGTTTGAAATAAGCTTCTTTGTAATCTAATGGAAGCAGAGTTTACAAATATTTATTACAAATATACATCCATGAACCATTATGCCGCCTGAGAAACTAGAATCCTTAATAAAATGTTACGTGCATTGTATTTATTAAATGACTAAAGGGATTTCTTTTCATGCTCTGGTCCAATCTTTGATACAGAATTTGATACAAGTATCTTTTGAAAAAGCCTCTGTTGGTAATGTTAGTCATTCTGTTCCTCTTTTGACACTTCTTTGTTGTATACATCACTGGTGTTTCTGCTACACATTTCTGTCTATCTGTCATCTATCTATCTGTCAGTCCGTCCGCTCGCCCGCCTGTCTGTTCATCCATCTGTCTTCTAACCATAGGAGTGCCCAAACAATGCTGTGATAATTAAAAGAGACAGAAAGTTTGTTACAAAGCCGTGGTGAGAAAAAAGTCACTGTGCAAATGTAAACATTATACAGACAGTTCTTCCAAAGTCATACCGAACACAATCAGTGGGCTTTGAAGAAAGTGGCTTTGTCCACAACGTGTCGCATTTCACGGCCTGCAATATTCAATTCATGCAGGACATGTTTTGTCTTAAAAAGGCCCTTCTCTGTCCTCAAGGGACTTTCCTTATCTCTTCATTGTTTGTTTGTTTTTTTTACTGGTGTGTACATCATCACACAGAAGGACTGTCTTTTAGTGGCAGAACCAACCTGAATAAAGAAATCAAGCTTATTTAATATGGAACAAATCTTATACTTAATCAACATCTAATTTTTCATCCAGGTATCTTGCCTATTAGGGGTTCCTAACCCATTCGCATTGTGCTGTCAGGTACAATGACAAAACAGAATCGAATCTTGTCTAAATAGCTTTTATTCATTTCTGAAGATCCTCCCTCTACCGAAACACATTTATGCTACCATCCGTCTTTGTACTGATGCTAAACTGGATGTCATATAGTTATGATGGATTTATGACCATCTGTCAAGTATAATTAACAAAGCGCAATTCATTTCCTGTGGGAACTATTAGCCAAAACTCAGGTTCCAGTGAATAATATGTCAGGTTCCTTTGTAGTTCCTTTATCGAACCAGATGGAATATTTATTGTACGTCTGGAACATCGGGTAAGAAGTGCAAGGAATGGTAATAGTCTGCAATACACTGATCCATGTTCTGTTCAGCAGAGTCATTTCTAAGCCTTCGGAACAAAGTAATCAAGCCTCCATGGATGATGTGGGGCTTCTCTCCGTGTCACTTAGCTCCATCTGACCTGCCTCCTCCAACCCGTGCTCAGGTACATCCGCACGGAGGCAGCAGATGGGGCTGATAGGGTTGGCTGCTTGCCACATTAGCATAACAACGGTGTCCGCCAGGCTGTAATAGAATTAGAATTAAACCATCTTTATTTGAGTTTGGCAATGTGGCATCCCTTAAAACACCTATAAGCGTGTGATGCTTGCCAGCTCGTTTCCCATAATACACCATTTTGTGGCTCTGTTTGTGATTAGCATACGCCATGTCATCAGCTACATGGGGCGATCTTGGCCATCTGTGTACCCTCAGAAGCTGATGTGAGAAGAGATTTTGGCTTTTACTATACTTTGTTTTTCTATAATTCAGTTTGTGAATTTTTATATCTATAATTCCTTCATGAACTTCAGGCAGATTTAGTTCAGTTGAGAAATGATTACAGTCACTACGCAAATAACTAAAAGTTCAACACCAGTGTACACACAGTATGAGTAGCATAAAACATACGTTATATACACAATGAAGTGCGTATGGCATTTACAGACATCTCTATTTATTTTTTTCAAATTTAAGTCTAATGCAAAAAATGAGACAGAAGTTGTCTCCTTTATAAAAAGAAACCCCACATTCTTCTGAAAATTAATTCTCCTAATACAACTTCACTTGCCTCAGACGTCTGACAGATCACCCTGTAATATACTTGAATATTGATTTATTTATGTATTTTCATATGATCTCTGATGACAGCATTTATGTGGACTGGTAAGCGCTTTTAGAATCTTTCATCATTTTTACAGGGATGACATAATCAGTATAATACGGTAAAGTTTTTTGTACGTAGTCAAAAAAAGAGAACTGTACATTCTTGTTTTATTTGCAATGTAATAGAGGTACACAGCTGTGTTAACCAGACACAGGTCCCACAAAAGCTGTTACTCACCACAAAATCAGATGTGGTCTTGATGGAAAAGAACAACTGCATAATAGTTGAATTTGATGTACCTGTGGAGCCCTCAAAGGCAAGAAAACAGCCATCATTTGGAATAACAAAGGATGGGGCTTATGGTTATGAAATTTTATTACGTAATCGCTATCTGCAGGTCTTCTATCTCCTGTGCTGGAAGCTGGTAGTGTCATCTGCCTGGCCTTCCCCAGTTTGGCTGATTCTGTGGATGATTTACAGCAGGAGACCTTCAGGAGGGGGGAAAAAACACAGAGTACCATATAAAAAAAGTAAACAGCTTATCCTTACAGATAAATTCAGCTTGACCACTGCTGGAGTTTTTATTTCCAGAAGGGGAAGAATGCCAGTTATGGATTCAGCCTCGTCTCGGACTGTGAGCCAGGCGACTTTGAACCGGCGTGATGCGCACGATATTTTCACGAGCATGTCACTAAACCCACGCACTAGCACGCGCAAAGCACATGCATAATTCATGCGGCGTGCGGCTCAAGCCACCCGCTAATGTCAAAGCAAGACTCTCCTGTTTGTCCTTCGCAGGAAAAAATGCTTGTTTGTTATTGGTGAGGAGAGGGATGCTGACCAGGGAAATAGCAAATAGCTTAACAGGTTTATTGCTGTGCAGTGTACCGCAAAATGTCTCCATTACTACCTTGTTAGTACATTTTCATGGCCCTTTTCAAGAAAGTCAACTGTCTGCTATTTATTGCATATTCTTCTTTTACTCCCTGTATTGCGCTTTTGTCTTGCGCTGCCTCAATTCTTATTGCGCTGCTTTTTCTCTATTGCACCTGTCCCCTCTCCTGCGACTGCAGCACAAGAATTTCACTTGTTCCTCGGAACGTGTGACAATAAAAATTTGAAGCATGTATTTGACTCCCAATCAATTTACTGTGTAACCACGCTGTTTGTCTGTAATGTAACACACTCACTATATGGACTGACCAAGTATAAGACAGATGGTGGCTGGACACTGAGGAGGACATTCGTTTGCTTCATCTCTGCTTCATCACCACTCCTGCAAGGGCGAGTTCTGCTTTTCCTCTGGGTCTTAAAGCTTGATTTTGAGCCTGTTCTCCATTGCAGCCCTTTCAGCGACCCGATTCCAGTAAAAAGCCTGCCTCTTGTTTCCGTTCCTCTTCACTGTTATATTAATCCAACCTCCACTCCCAGTTCTAAATAAAGTTCCTATTCCATCCTCTCATCCCAATGCTATGTGGTTTTCTTTACCATCCTGCCCAGAGCCTTAAAGTCTTTCAAGATTAGGGTCAATTCTAGGATTTTTTAAAGGTGTGGGTGGGACATGAGGTGCCACAATACATACAGAGGGGCCAACCTTATTATTAGTCAATAATTTGTTTTCAATTGGTGATTGGTAGGTGAGAGGGCACTCATGGGCCAATCAGCTTTCACCTGGGCCCAGTGCCGCTGTGGCCCCGCTCCTTACATACCCCTGTTCTACATGTATCACTGTAATATGGCAACTCTCTGCCTCCCACATAGTCTCTTGAGGGGAAAAAGAACCAATCAGATGTCTTGGCCCTGCCTCCTCTAGTTGCTTGGACCCACCTCCTCTACAATCTGATTGGTTAACATTACAGTAAGTAAAACTCCCGCGAGCGAAAAAGAATCTCCCCACCTCTTTGTTGTTTGGTATTAAACGCTACAGCACGTGTCTGCGGGGTCCACACAGTAGATCTATCTCTTCTGCCAATGGTGTAATATGGGCACATTATCAGCAGATCCAGAAACTCCCAAATGATACAAAAAGCTATTAACAACAGACAATCATATTGCTATTCACTTTTCATATGACCTAAATATTCTCTTCTTTCATTTCTGCCGACTGGACATATTCCGAGCTACGTTTTTCAAACAGAGCCCATCTACTCTCTTTGTCTAAGATCATAATCTCACACGCTACAGATAGACCATCCTCTCCATCCTCACACCATTTGTTATTTTAATCTTACTTGGTTTCTGCAGCAGCTGTTAAGTCCATTGATTTCATTTCAGGATTTGCTGGGTCTGCTTCTGATTTCCGTTATCTACCAGCGGGTTTTGTTCTGGGTGGGGGGGGGGGGGTGGGGGAATATCTACCTCAGCATGAATGTTGGGAAGATTGAAGGAGGCACCAGCCTTTCTCTTCACGCAGTGGGTAAACAATAGTGAAGGAGACCCCTGCAGGCCAAGTAAGGTACACTAACACTACAGGGGATAATAATTACTGACCCAGAACCTTCAGCCCATTCAGGGGCCCCAAAAAGCAGGGGGGAGGGGAGTTAGCATGATCCCAACGACCCCAGAGTGAAAAAATTTGGAACATTATTTGATTGGTTTAGGATGTGGGCCCAATGTTTCTAACAGCACCACTGAGCAACCCAATCCTGCAGCTACTGACCCAAGCACTGGCAAGATGACATTACTCCTTTGGGCACCGCTGAGCTATCATGCACCACGGACTTAAAATGTTGACATGGAAAAACAAAACAGCGCCACCTGTGGTCACCGGTGCAAAAGCACATCACTGCCTCAACAATAAGGCGCTTTAAATGGCCACATCTGATAAATCCCCACAACTCTGTGTGATGTATCTAATGGAGACGATCACAGATTCTTTCTTCTAATCCTACATTAGAGAGAAACATCGTTAAAATATTCAGCGAAAAACCTTTGAAGCTTAATGTACAATTAGCCGCTTCAAAATTACTCCTACAAAGCCTCCTCTAAACTGAATGTTTGGTCATTACTTGCAGAAATTGTCTCCCCATCTTCTTTTAGATATTTTTGGAAATGCGAGATAGATCATTTGCCTTCAAAGTCCCCTGTGGTAGGCATCAAACCATCCAGATGATGCATGGACGAACACTGTTCCTAAGGACCTTGTGGAGCATCTGCTTATCTCCAGCTTCTGTTTCACCTCTTCCCGCGTCTTTGCATGCTTTATACCCCTATTAGATGATGTAACAACTTCACGTTTGGCCGAAGAAGATTTAAATGCATAAAAATAAAACCGACTGGGTTCCTCTGGGGACATCTGCTTATTTATTTATTTTTGTGTAGCCTGATTACAAAAGTATTTTTAAAGCCCATTTCAATAAAGGCGGCAGTTATCGCAGGAATTACAATCCCAAGTGAACAACCTCGCTGGGACATAGGGCCTCGTTCTCCAGCATGTAAATATCCTACTTCAACGGGCAGAACTTCTATTTGAGAAAATGAGTCATTATGAAAGCAAGCTAGATTTTGTCTAATAGCTGAAAATAACAGGTGACTCCATTTAACTAATAATATTTTTCTACTGCCCCAGAACCACCTGCAGATCGATGACCAACATGGTACATGGTATTTCATCAAAGGACCACAGCTAATCATATCCACAGACTGCAGCGTTATGTACCACCACTCAAAACTCACACTTGTGTGAAGCTACTAATGGCTCCTGTTGGCCACAAATAGTCACTGTATAAGGGGGGACAGTGGCCCCAGAAGCCCGCCCTTGTGGCCAGACAGCCGAGATGATTGGCTTGTGTCAGTGTGGCCACGCCTCCTCCTGGGTCACATGGCCAGAGTGATATGAAAACCCCTGATGCATTTCTGCGTATTTCGGGGGTGAGACGCACTCTGGAAAGGGTGGTGGAAGGAGCCACGTGATTCGGAGGTAACGGGGATGTGTTCTGAGGAGACGGGTACAACAAAGGCAGTGTAGAGGAAAGAAAACAAAACAGAGCTATTTTTGACAGAAAGACAGGACAAGTACACAAAAAACAGACCACTGTCGGGTCACAGAAGGGCTACAGCTGCAGATCGGGTTAGCCATCAATGTCTGGGTGCTCTTACTGGAGGTAAAAGAAAAGAATTCCCTTACATGAGGTTTGAGAATGAGAAACAGTGAACTGAGCGAGTGGCTGGTCACATGACCTCCCACCCCACAGCTCCGCCCCCTCCCCAGAGATTACATTGCCTGCTATCTGTCTGCCGATTCATACCCTCTTCTGTTTACAGCTGAGGAAGGAGTGACAGGTGTAAACCACAGAAAAAAATACCAGACCTGTTACAAACACCAGATGGTATTTATTTATTTCCAAACCATCACAATATCTAAGTAAGAGTGAGGGAAACATAAAATTTTCATATACAGCGATAACATGACCATAAACGAATCTTCATGCTGTTGCTATGGACAACCAAATACATAAAATCCTAACGAAAGGTATAAACACAGGATACAGTAATGACAGCAGTAAATAACAGTAATAAAGTGTACCGCAGCTTTTCCTCTGGGTGGTGAAGTTCAGGTTCCGTCGATGAAGGTTATTGGTTTTCCTTGCTTAGAAACACATTTCTTCATCAAGCGCAGTGACCAGAAGGACTCTGGCAATCTGCATATCATTGACCTTTCATTCCATCAATACCCCCATGTCATATTCAATCAATGAAATCACAAGACGTCGATTTGGTACACATGAAAGAGAAAGAAACGTGAGAGGCTACAGACAGCCGAGCAGCAGGAACAGCGGCGTCGCAGCACCGGCAGTTGTCATCGCATCAGGCAATAAACAGCCAGACTGGGGTTCGATATGTTGAGCGATACAGATCACTCGTCCAAACTGGTGTAGAGTGGAACCTCTGCGGGAAGGCCTGCCCCCCTGCTGACACACCTGGCCTATCAGCGCTGAACTTGTAGGCTGAGCCAATACTGTCAAACAAACAATAAACCTGTTTTTGGCAGGATAGTCCAGGAATAAAAACATTGTGTGAGCGTGTGTGTGTGTGGTCCAGGTATAAATGTTCCCACAATATCATTAAAAATCTGTTTATTTTGATGTTGTGGGGACCATTTTTCGGTCCTCACAAGGGGAAATTAAATTTTATAAAAATTCTGTGACTGCAATCAAGAAACTAAAAATGCTAAAAGTCTTGTATTTTGTTTGGTTACGTGTGGTCAGGTGGTGAGGTTAGGGCTGGGTGGGGGTAAGGGTGTCATGTTTGGGATTAGGGTTTTTCCCATAGAAATGAATGGAAGATCCCCATTTAGATTGGAATGCCAACATGTGTGTCTGTCTGACTGTCTGTCTATATTACAACAGGCATTAAGGATGAACACAAGGCCGACAGGTTCCTCCAGGAACTGGCTGTTTCATTTGGAGGCATTTGGAATCTGGGTCTTTGACGATTATCAGTGCACATGCATATATGAGTGTAAACATGTGTGAGTTTATCCATGGAGCAACTGAACCGGATGCACGGATTCTGCAGGGATCCCGGCAGCCTTCTGCGCTGAAAGTGCCTCTGATGGCGGCGCGGGGAATGAGCCAGCTTGGAGCATCTGCCCTGCATCTCTGGCGTGCATTAAGCAAGAAGAGATGGCCTCGATGCTTCAGCACCGACCGGGGGACAAGGCTCTTTGTGAAATTTCATGGCAAACGAGACAGGCCATGTCACAGCAGCCGATTGCGGAGACGAGACGCCCGGTGTATCTTCGAGAAGTCGGCTTGGCTCGTGTCTCCTGGACCTACGACAGTCGAGCTTTAGGGAGCCTGTATCTCGACTCGTCCAAGCTTTCCCGACGTTATCTTGCTACCCAGGTGGTGTGGCTGGCACAGCCCACGAAGTGTCGTGCTGTGTGCGGCATCACAATCCGCAACTTCCTGACAGTCGTCCCCTGCTTCCTCCTCCTCTTCCTCCTCCTTGCATGTAGCACCTGAAACCCAGCTGATGACACTGATGTATCTCTGACGCATCACCCTCTGTGCCATGTGACCCAGGAGGAGGCGTGGCCAGACCAACACAAGCCAATAAACATCATTTTCATGCGGTTATGATGCATACATATCCAACAGGGGCAGTTTTTTGTGATGGGGGCATTACAGGGAACATAACTCACAATTCATACAGAGAGGCCAACCTTATCATTAGCCACTGATATGTTTTGAATTATTGACTGACAGGGGAAGGGGCATTCCTGGAGCCAATCAGGATTTTGCAGGGGCCAGTGGCCCCCTCACCCCGCCCCTGTATATGCTCCTGGTATCAAATGTCTTTAAGGTCCTTGGGTTAATCAGTGATGTCATTTTCATGTGTATTTACTAGTTCTCGTATTTTAAGATTGTATTTATTTCAAGTTAAATTACACATTCTGCTTAATTAATCCGATATCATGAAATTATTTGAATATTTATGTGAAGAAAAAAGAGACACAGATAAAACACGTGTGTCTGACATAATTCTGAACTGACCAGTGATGACGTTGCATTATGACAACTGAGGTAGCGACTTTAGCATTGAGGGAGATGATGCTCGGAAGTCTGATCGAACCCGCATCAGATGCCTTTCTGGTTTCAGGAAGTGATTGACAACTCCATAGTACTTCCTGCTGTGAGTCTCCAAGCTTAGTTTCTCACATAACTGGCAGGCACTCAAGCTAACTGTGAATAAGCACCAAAGGTCATCTTACCAGAAGTCACAGGACACCCGTTGGATGTAAGAAGAATGGGTAAAAATAGATATTAAAATATTTAGACTTTTACAGCATAGCATCAGGACATTGCAGCAGTCAGCACAAAACTCTGACCTCAACCCAACAAAACATCTTTAGGTTAAACTGGAACGCAGATGTAGGACAAGATCAAGACGGTTCCCCCTCAGCAGTAGTGCTGCCTGGTGCTTCAAAGCTTGTGTGCAGCTCAACAGCAGCGTTTTCCCACCAGCAAATCATGGAATGTCTTCTATGATGTAGTCAGACAGTCATCAAACCCAAAAGTGGGCCAGCACTTTATTTTATTCATGTCTACACACATCCCACAAATGGTGGGACAATACAGAGTTATTCGGGGTGTTATCGCGCATATAGAGCATCAGTGAGATTTGATTTCGAGGAATGTGAATTGGTCACGACCATTCAGTGTCCTGGCATGAGGACCAATGAGAAGACATGACACTGGAGAGAAGGTTACCATGTTTCTCTTTGGGACTATAGTCAACCATAGTCAAATTATATAATGTAATTGGCATGTAGGGAACATCAATCAAAACCAGAAATTCACAGATTTTGCAAAAGATTCTCTCTGCAAAAGATTTTTGCATGTTTGGTTTTGCTGTCTGATCGTATGAGGGAAACAAGCTTCTCCAGCAAAGCGAAGCTACAGATCGTGCTTTATAATAATCATGATTATCCCCCTGACAGAATGTAAAACAGAGGATCCGTGTGGGCAAACTGGAACCTCTATTGACATAGTGACAGAAAGCGTTTTTCAAAATGTCAAATTTTATTTTCAAAAATGTAAGCAACAGATTACACAGGTTTCTTTTGGCAAATGCAATCTTCAAACGGCAGCCCAATTCGGGATCCTCCAAATTAAAGGACGAACACACTTACACTCTAACTACCTTTAAAATACAAAAAAAGGAATAAATATCAAAATGGCCACAAGAAAAAAAAGTTAATTAAAATAACCAGTAGAGAGCAAATCTACGGAAAGTATAAACAAAACAGTGCGCCTTTGATACATGAACTTTTTTAACGTTCTGTCCTTCTTTGTTTTTTACAAGGTTTGTGCAAGATATCAAACTAAGGCTCTGGTCTTTACATGGCAAATGTCCAGCTCATAGCAACACCCACACCCCCCCCGTTTTAGGTGTACTGGGACAGAAATGGCACCGCTTTGAAAGTCAGGCCAGTGTTACTGTATTGTAGCTCAGTGATGACCCAACAGAGAGCAACAAGCTTCCAAACAGTCATGCTTTTCAAGCTGTTGCAAAAGAGCATCTTTATTCCTAGAGCTTTCCTCAAACCAAAGGAGAAGAGAAAAAAACTTAAGGATGACCATTAAGGCAAGAATACCCAGAGTTGTATCACCAAGACTGTAACTACATTTCTGTGGCAGAGCACGGAAATGGTCGACTATGATACATTTAACAATTTTTTCCCATTGTTTATTTGGGTTTGTTTTCAAAAGCAATTTTTCACCTGACATCGTCGGCTCGTTTCCATATAAAAAATTGTAGAGAAAAATAATGCCAGTCAAAATGGAAATATGAATATTAAAACTACAATAAATAGATTCTAATTAAGTTGCAGTTTCAACAACACACAAAGGTAACCCTTAATACCCTAACCCCACCCCCCCAAAATGAAAAGAACACTTACATTGATTTTTTTTTTTTTAATTCCTCTTGTGAAGGTATATTCCTGCAGTGTTGGTCAGAGGACACACTCCGCTCCTCCCACCGCAAATGAAGCGTCTTTTGTGAAGTAGAGCACTCGGCATTCTGTCTAAAACTCAACTTACTTTCTTACATCGTCACTGAGCAGTAAAAACCCTCGTTAGTCTTCTTAGTGCAACTTGGTTGGTTGTAAAACAAATCCAATAATTCCTCAGAGGTATTTACTTTTTTTTTTTTTTTAACTCACTAAATAGTCAATAAGTATCCAATGCATAAGGGGGGGTCAAGCCTTTTGGGTTGACGTTCTTCTGTAGTTGGATCCAACGGCCTTCCACAGTAACGGTTTACTAGAACATAAACGCAGGTTTCCACTGTCTGTACATGTACATACACCCGAACATCTCGATGTCCCTTCCAAAAAAGGTTCTCGTATATCTTTATTCAAGGTGATCGATTGACAGTCCACCCTTCTGTCTGTTGAAAAAGAGAGAGAGTTGAGTAGGGAGAATAACCAGCAATCAACGTGAGGAGCTATAACTCTCATATAACACAGTAGGGTTCCCTCGGTAACCGGGATTTCCTGCAGTACAGGAGCGTGGTGCTGAAACAGCGCCTAAGCTCACGGTTGGAGAAAATGCAGATGAAGGGGTTGACCCCAGCCTGGGCGAAACTCATCCACACAGCCGCCGTCAGGTAGCCCCCCGGCACAGACAGGGCCCTGGCAAACACCCTCCAGTAGCACGCCACCAGGTAGGGCCCCCACAACGCCAAGAAGAAGAACGTCATGATGTAGAACATCCTGCTGATGCGTTTCTCCGTCTTGAACTCGTCCAGGACCAACAGGCGACGCCGGCCTGCCGGGTTTGCGTTCTGCCGGATCCCCAGCAGGGTGGGCGGGGTCGGGCCCCGCCCGAAGCCCGCCAACCAGTTGGCGGCCGCCTGCCCGCTAGCCCCGGGTCCATGGAAGGTCCAGTTCTGGCTGACGGCTGGCACGAACTGGACGGGCTTCATCTTCCGTCGGTCGTGGACAAAGAAGATGAGCTTGAGGTATACCAACTGGGTGGCCAGGAGTATGAGGGCCAGGAGGAGCATGAAGCCTAGAGAGTCGTTGGCCCGGAAGGATCGGTGCTGGAAGGTGCACTGGTCCTCCTCCCGGATGAAGGAGTAGGTGCCCACGTCCAGCACGGGCGGGAAGGCCATGGCCACTGAGAGCGTCCACACCATGCAGATGACGGCCAAGCAGGTCCAGAAGGTCAGTCTCTTGGTGTAGAAGCGGTAGTGCGCGATGGCCAGGTAGCGGGTCACGCTGACGCAGAAGAGCATGAAGGCCGTGTGGAAGCAGGAGAGCACGCCAAGGAAGGCGATCACTTTGCAGGTGAGCGTGCCGTACGTCCACGCTGACCCATTTTTGACGGAGGTGAACACGAACGGGAAACAGATAGCCGACCGCAGCACATCTGAGACACAGAGGTCCAGCAGAAAATAGTACGGAGCTCTCTGCAAGCTTTTGTCTTTGATGAGCAGGATAGCAATCAGGAGGTTGCCCACCACGCCGACACCGATGATGAAACCCAGAGAGGTCAGTTTGAGGAACGTGATGAGAGGAGAGACATTCTGCAAGATGTTGTGGTCACCTGCATGGCTATAGTTCGCCATAGATGGAGGGATTATAAGATAATAGCTTCAATCAAGTTTCATGATCAAGGGGCACAGGTATATAGATCCATCAGCAGTGGTCTTTTTAAAAATACAATCCAAGCTTGAAAGCAGTCTCTCTTCTAAGGCATCCTTTGTTCTTTTGTTTCATCATACCTAAATCCCTGAAAAAGATCATCCACCAATCAGGATTTTCTCTTAGACACTGAGCTGAATTCAGTACATTTCTCAAGGTACATTAGGTACGACACGACTGCGTAAGAATAAACCTTCTCATTCTCCTTTATTTTCTTCCTTTATACTATCGCATATTGCGTTTAAAATGGTAGACAGTTAATGCACGGCGACAACCCTGGTTCTTCACCTCGGCAGAAACCACCAGGCTTAATCCCGATCACGATAATGAACGCTCTTTTACCCTTTTGCAAAGACACGCTCGTTATTCGCCGTATATCCTTATATAAGGAACAATAATTGTTTTTACCCGTGTCGAAGCGTCGCTACAACTGGACGGACTTTTGATTCTCGTTGCCCTGTGCCCATAAACAGCTTAATGCTACGACGCATGAAACATTTAAACAAATGCAGCAAGAAAGCTGTTGATCACACCCAAGACCCTGCAGGTTTTGCGTTTCTAGCTGGGAGACGCGTCTTCCGGACGCGGTCGATCTTCGCGTTTCCTTGAAGCGACTGGAGCCACAGCCGCACAATTTGCCTTCAATGCTGATTTTAGCTCTGGAGTCGAGTAACTATCTCCCGTTAATAAAGCGATCCCCGACTAAAGGCGTCAGCAAGGGATCGGGATATAGGCTGTGATTTTAATATCTGAAAACAAAGGCGCTGCTCGTAACTGACAAAGGAAGTCATATCAAATATTAAATACTGCTTGATGCTGAATTCGGATATTTGCTTTGTGTAAGACATATATTAATACTACATTTTATATTGATGAACATACATGATCAATTCGCTGCACTACGTACAAATGAACCTTCGTTTCTAAACTATAATTGCAGTCCAGCTTCACCAATAAAACCAGTCGGAATCCTTATATAAATTCATTGCCGCTCATAAAAAAGACACAAATCTAAACTATATCCAGGATGTCTAAAATTGGTTTCCTTTATCATGCAACATGATTATGGATTTCTAACTGTAAGACGTTGTTATATATACAGGGTAGCAAAAAAATGCCTCATCCGTCAAAGCAGTAAGACATTGTAAGTACGAGGTAGCTATGCGCGGACGGCAATTTGTTCCACATTTACAGGCCAATGGAATCAAAACGACGGTGAGGATATTAATTAAATCCATACCTGTTGATTTCCCCCTTTTTGTCTCCCTGGCGGTTATCTATAATGCAGAAGTCACTTTTGCTGTATAAAAATTGCTGGCTTTTGCTGCCTGGTCTTTTTTCCCACCGTGAATATACAGTAAATGGTAAGGTGTGCGCATGCGCACTGCTCCTATTCGCGATTCGAGCCGCAGCGGCGAGGACTCTGCCGGTAACATCTGCTTAGCGGGGGCAACGACAGCCTCACATCTTCCCCATCAATTATACAGCCCCGGCCATGTGTCACTTGTCCGGTCATTTTCCCGTGGATGCCGCGCCAAATGGGGTCAATTAATTTTGACAACTAGTCCTGAGCGCGGCGAAACGGTGCGGATGCAAAGCCACGGCGCTTTTGAGGAGGAATGATGTTGGGCTGCTTACAAAACGAAGGGGGCGCTCAGCTGTATGAAATTGGCCGATTTGATTCATTCATGCATTGCAATAGTTTTTCTCCTGATGGTCCATCTTAAAATATGTTTGCACCGTATAATTAGCACCGGTCTCCCTTAGATCACCTGTATTAGAAGAGGATCATATTACACACGATGCAATGTGGCTCGCAAACAAGTTACGGCTATTAGGCCCATTTTAAAGAATTATAATTTAAAAATGTAGAGGTTGCCCTGCTTTATACCAGTTTCAGGACTGTTTTACCGCAGGTACCAGGGGACAGAGCAAAAAATATAGCACATTGAGATCTTTAAATACCGGATTGTCACAAACGTTATAAACGTGCGCGGTGAACAGCCACATAACAACCAATATCCACATATGTCATATTATATTATGAACTATATAACCCAAAATGCCCAGTGCTTACCAGCCTGCCTTATACCATTAGCTGTGACATGCTTTTTGATTACATTTGCATCGATGAAAGGGACTTTAATCAAATATTCTGAGGCACAATAACAAAAAGAGTGTCTAACTTAGAAAATGCGAAGAGCTTGGTTGGGGGCTGGCATAAGCTACTACAAACGCAGCGTTAAGAGAATTACATTGAAATATAAAAGGAAAAAAAAGATCATAAACACGATTATGTAGTCTGACTAAAATTACATGGACTTATCTGAAACTTAATACATAGGCCTAGATCAATTCAGAGTATAAACAAAATCCCTGGGACATGAATTCAAATTACAGTTTTCACCCGCTTAAATATAAATGTAATGGAATATAATCTTTTTATACACACCTAATGGCCATTATTACGTCTTCCACAATATAAAAGGGTCTAGCGATACGGTCTCTCAAACGACAAATTATTAAATTCATTCAAGGCACATTACTTTACACAAATCACTTTCTTACGAGTACTTCTATTGGTCTTATGATAAGATTGATGAGATTAATGAAAACCACCATCCAGACCAGGCTGAAAAGTTTCAGTCACGTTGTAATAAAAATGTGCTTAACAGGAAAATCGAGTGCTCTTCAGTGTACTTCAAGACACCTCATACCAGAAATGATCACTTGGTAAGATGCAGAACATCAATCTTGGGTAACAACTTACAGAAAAAGCCTTACATGGAAAATAAAGTTCACATGCATAGATGGTCACGTTTCAGAAACAAGGAAGGAGAAGCCAGGTAAAGAGGAAGCGAGAAATAGCACGGAAAATCAAGTGTAGTCAGGTCAATACATTCGTCATTACGTTTAGTATAAGCAAAGTTCATGAACATCTGCATTTCTGAAGCACAACGCCCCTCCAAGCAGCCGCGTCAATGTCTGCACAAATGAGGGCAAATCCATTCTCCCCCGACGAGAAGCATTTTCGTTTTCAATTCGGGAAAAATCGTAGATCTGTGTGGTTTGGAAGCGATCGCACGGGTCCCCTTCTGATCTCCGTAGATGTGCGGGCGAAGAGAGTTCGGTCTTTGCATCTGATCACTGCATGCGATCGAGAGTCCCCGTGTCGCACGGGCTACCTGCAGCACGCAGGATCGCCGCAGAAAATACCCACAGGCCTCACAGGCCTCCACTCCTCGACCGGGCGTACCAGCCCAAGCAAGCACAGAAGCCCACCACCGTAATCGCCATGCCCAGTAGGATAGCCACGGCGTCTCCGGCGTCCAGCGCCTCGGCACCGGGGATGGAGGACAGGAGGAGCAGAGCCAGCGCCAGGAAGACGCTGCAAATGCTGGAGGAGGAAGCCATGTTGCTGCACGGAGGAGATCAGATGATGTTTCGTGACGGCGTGTCAGATGATCAGGGTGCATTTCCTGCTCTGACTTTCGGACCAATAGCGCCACTGACGCCACATGCTGAAATATTCAATGCTTTAATTTTTCTAAGCGATGCATGTTTCTAACTGCCGAAATGCATGTTTCTTACAGAAACTATTTTTCAGGCTTTATACGTCATTTGTAAACAGTATCGCTATTTAAAAGCATTTTTAACATTCATTTTCCAGGTGAAAGTATTTGACATTCAATTAATATTAACTTATTTGTCAAATAAAGCAGACTAAACTGAAATTAAACAGAAACCAGTATAACCTGCAGCTCTGAGGAATCATTGGACATTTGTGTTGTAAGGAAATATAGCAGTCAATCTGAACAGAGATTTTTCTGTTTTTTCCTCAGCAGTACAGTATTGAATGAAAAGTATTGCAAATCTTACCAAAGTCTTTGGTAAAACCTGGGCAAATATAATGCATTTGTTGTCATTTTACAGATAGCAAGTACACGAAAGGTCATATAATTAGTGTTTTTTTTTTTATTTTTGGGATTAAGGACCTTGCTGAAGGGCCCAACAGTGATATCATTACCAGGAATGGGGTTCAAACCAGCAACCTTCTGGACACAGGCTGCTAACCCACAGAGCCTCACACCAGCCACCATCCACACACTGTCATCAGTACAGAATGGTGGGGTCTTTAATTCGAAAGGCCTCATCAATGAGGAACAATAACATGACCATTAAGAACATGCGTCACACATTTGTGCTGCAAAGTATTTTTTTAAATTAATTTCTTTGTCATTTGAACAGATAAATCATCGAAGTGCTTTTTGCAACACCGTGGAGAGTGAAGTTTGAAGTTGGCGTTTGCGCAGAGTGTCAGGCCATCTATTCAGCTCCCTTGGGGATTCTGAACCGGTGACCTTCCGATCGCAGGCGCCGGACCCTTTCAGCCACCCCACATACCCGCCTTGTTTAAATCTGACATCCATGTGCAGCGACGGCCCCCTCTAGCCCCCTGGAATTCATTTAGTGATTTAAAACAATCCTTTCAAAATTTTGTACTAAGCAGGGGTGTTGCTAGAGATTTTGACCCCACGACAGCACATCATATTAGGCCCCCAACCCAGACCAATCCAATCATGTTCCACATTTTATAGGGCCCCAGTCACTCAAAGGCCCTTGAAATTGCACCCCTCCCCTGGTTCTCGGGTTATTTTGCTTTAAGTTCACAATGCCCTACAGATTGTTCCGTTCGATCAAACCTCATTCATTCAGACCGCGGTCTTGGCAGTGCACGCCGCGTTTCCCCACTTGTGGGTGCTGCAGTATAATTGGACCAGAGTCAAAACATGGAAACTTAAATACTGACCTTGTACTACAGGCAGATCGTTACCCAGTGTTGTGCTTCCCGGGGGCCCGTGTGCACGTGTCAGATTAATAAGCAGCGCCATGGGTGCAGGGGCGCTGGTCCCATTATGTGAGATTAATGGTGCAGGCCCACCTCACTGGACAGGCACGTGTGCCTCTGCGGGTCCCGTTCGAACTGGACCTGTTGCGTAGTGTTGCTTGCAGCAGCTTCAGAGCCAGAGGGAATCCAACCCTGCCTGGGCAAATAGATTATACACCCTGAACGAATGAGTTAATATGATCCGTTTTTTTTGTGGTGAGCCTAAAATTGTTAATAGATGTGCTATATGTTTGCACTCTGTAACCACAAGGGACATGTACCATCAGAAAGAGATGTATGTATTTTCATTGTTGCAACTGTACACTAGAAACATTTAATTTATATGTTGATCTTGGCACACATATATCATATCGTGTATGGCTACCAAGGGCTATGAGTTGTTTTTACCATTTTAAAGACCCCTTGTAATGATGTATTGATGACAGTGAGTAATAATATAAATTTGTCATATGGTTATTACCTCGCTCATATCCAACAAATGTGATGTTGACATTGTGGATGCACCTTAATGATGTCACTGACTCATTTCAGGCTTCGTACTTTATTCCCAGTTACAGTGGTTTAATGTCTTTTGAATTTTGAGCATGGAACCATAGTGACGATTGTCCCGTTCCTGCTACCCGAAGCCTTTCATCTGACAATGGGCTATATTGCATTTCTGCAAGTATCACTAAAAATAAACAATTTTCTTAGGAGACTTTTGCTTCGGGGACAAAGTGGGCTGATCGATCCGAGTAAGTATTTTCAAACTGATGATGACTAATTTTCTTGTCCCAAGTGTGGTGACCAACTTTGAAACCCAATTACTTTCATGAATTATAGCGACAGAATCATTTACCAAGTCTAAATAATACAAAAACATACCTTCTAAAGATTAATTATCTGTTGGAATTACTTTGGTGAAAGCTTGAGGAGACGGGGTGTTTCAAAACCGCCGGGGTCTTGGGAGCAGCAATAATGATGTCCTGGAATGGCCTTTTGTACTGCTGCCCAGATTATCAAAACCGCAGTAGCCTGACAGGACAGAAATACATTTTGTTTAGCATTTTTTGAAAATCCATTTAAAGCCGAAAAGCAGGGCATTGTGCTTCAGATTACACAGTACAGCACTGACAGAAAGTATTTATTAGTTAAAAGTGCCAAACTCATGATTTCCTGCACATTGCTTAGGCTGTGTTCCATTTACCTCGGAGGTCAGAAGTCAGAGCTGGGATTGACGTCACACAGCAGTTAACCGTGTGTCAGTCGGAAAGCCATTTAGCAATACCTGGGACCGGTTTCAAAAAGCAAGATAGCTTGCTAAGCTGGATAACTTGTCAGATTTAGCCCAGACTAACTTAAATCTGACAAGTTATTCAGCTAAGTAAGAAATCCTGTTTTCTGAAACAGGTCGCAGTTCTAGCTCGGATAATTGTTAACCGTTGTTAGCGATATCATTGCACTGTGTTTTGCACATAAAAACACCATAGCAACACATCCACAGATAGCGACTGGACAGTACTGTGTGTACGACTGATTTAATGAGCCACAAATACGACACAAGTGCTTATAAACTGCATAAAACCACAGCTTTATGGTGGATAAATGGTGCAGCCATCTTGAAGTCTGAGCTTGGGGTTGTGCCGATTCCTCCCAGTCAATGAGTCGGAATCCCGACTTCAGGGGGCATTCCCAATTTCCAAGCACCCTTCCCCTAGCTTATGCTTTTTACTGCCTTGGATAGGACCCTACAACTCTGCACAGAATACATAGCTGGAAGATTCAATCCAATTTATTTTTATATAGCGTCTTTCACAACGGAGTTTCCCCGAGGTTCTTGACAAGAATTTGTAGAAATCCATCACTATGTCATTCACACTAAATGGTGCCTGAAACTGAGAAAGAGAAAGAGGGGAACAAAGAATGCCAGAAGGCGATCGAGGAGAGGAACCAAACATTCCTGGGTAAATAGAAAAAAAACTCTGGGGGTCTGAGGTCAACTGGCTGCTTGGTAGAAAATCAAGAATAATATGTTTTCTTCAAATGAAAATATAATGCTTGCCTATGTTCATGAATTTATCTCACTGTGACCGGTCTGGAAGTGCTTCTGAGCCTCATGGTACACCAACTCTATTTCCTCTCACTATGGGGTTTCCCTTACCTCTCTTCTAACACCGTGTTTGGAGTTGAACGCATCAGAGAGGGAATTCAACTAAAATGTCCTCGATGTTTCCTGTTAACCTTTAGCTTCTGCTGGAAACGGAGGCAGGAGGCGAGTCTCTGGTGAGCTGCAGCGAGAGGCACGTGCTCCGGTCGACGTACCCTCACCCCCACGGGACATGCCGGGTCATCTCTGCAGGAACTCCACCTGCTATACTCCTGAGGCTAACTGCTACATGCCACTCAGTCACCTTCCGCGACGTCCCCCTCTGTGTCTGGTGGAGGTCATGCTTACAGCGGAGCAGGGTAGCCGGAATCTTCTTTAACCATCCTTTTCAAGTGCAAATACTGTGAGAATTTCTGCAGTGTAGAGTACTCTATTTAATGGCCTTAGCAAGGCTTGTGTAGCAGCTATATAATTAGAATTGGCTTCATTCGCCAAGTACATTACCGTTTTTATGGAAATTTATCTTGGTGTAATTCGTGATGCTCAGTACAACAGCACAACTGCTCATTTTTCGGATTATGCAAAAATATGCACAAACTACACATGCTTAATACACAAGTACCCAGAAGTGCCATGTGAGTAAGAAAGGGTGGGGGGGGGGGGGTTAGTGGGCTCCATAGGGGGTGTCTTCATGGTGACTAGATCAACAACCCTAGAAGGTTACTGTGCAAAAAAGGAGTGGTTCTCGTTGTAACGGTCTGTTTGAATTTTCTGGAAGCAACATACTACTTTATCCTGGAGCTGTGCTGGTTTTCAATGGAGATTGCAGCTCTGAAGATCGTGGAGTGGAACTAGAAAGTGATGGAGGATGCGAAGGTTCAGACTTTATAGAATTTTAACAAAATAGACTGGGTGACATCGGCTTTCTTGGGTGGTGCAGACAATGCAGCATTCCAGGGTTTTGCTTCTCAATGTTTGCTGTTGCAGCCATAATATGGGTTGATGATTTTGCACTATTTAAGAATTTATTAAGTCGTCAGCTACCAAAAGCGCATTAAACTGTTGATTCATCTGGCCGCAGCATTAGCAGTGGGTGAAAAGCAGACACCGTTTCCAACATGAGTGTGGTGGAGATGGAGGTCCTTCGGCATCCGAAGGCCTTAACTAAGCAGACAGCAGCATGATTGAGTTCTGGAGGAGGGGTTTGGGGGTATTTGTAAGTATTTGTCCATAATCATTTCCGCTATTTCAATGAATTTTGCTGAAGGTTGCCCCCAACGTCCTTGTCTGCTTTGCACGTGTCGTCACATTACCATGTCTGCTAAGGTGCAGAGGGCAGTTTCGCACTGACAGATAGGTCTCTGGGGGTGTGTTCATTAGTGTACTGCTTAAAGCCGGAGAGAGAGGACAGCTGCTAATGACGCCGCGGTCTGATAGGTGGGATCCCACGAGCTTATCAATCTATTGACAGATGGCAAGTGATGTTTAACTAGAACAGTTCTCAGAGCTGAAATCCACAAGTGTGATTCCAGCATGCATGCTTTTAGCCCTTTATGCTAATTTTAAGTGCATCAAGGGAAGGGATCTGACTAATTTACAAGTAGGAGAAAAGAAGTTTGCAAAAAGTTTTCATTGTAACAAATGTAAGCACTGTGGCTCTGTAGTCATTTTAAAGGTGTATCAGGCAGTGCAATTAAGTACGCGATCGCTATGTCATCTTTGCCATTGAGAAAAATGTTAGCTATGAATCAAATGACACAATATTAAGATTCTCCTCCAACGGTGCATCGTGACATTGTGGTGTCCATGGCGACCAAGAGTTCAGCCAGACTCGAACTGTCACGCTGCCCTCTGTATCGCGCCTCCTTCCCATACATGCCATCAAATTAACAGCCCACGCCAAGCGTACGTGACAAGCTGCTGGTTGTCATGACAACCGATCATGACACAAAATGTGGTTGGTTAAAAATAGTCAGTGTCACTATCAATTAACAGAACCTGGGGAACGAAAAATGTTCCTATTATTGGCTACTGCTATCAGATGCTGCTATCAGACTCTGTTTCTTAAGACACCCAAGCTTCCCAGTAACTCTGTTCCTGACAACCAGAGTGGTTTGGTACACATAGAGTTGGGAGGTATCTTCTGCAAAAAATAAAATGAAAATGATAAAAAAGAAAATACAATCTCCACTTTGCCATTTAGTTTTCAAAGTCTGTGTGCAAAAATCCTGCAAAAATTGAAATTAAAATGAAAAAGCACCATTTGCATTTTCATTTTCCACTCATGTATGAGTCAGACGTGAAAAATTGAAAAATAGAATTAAAAACCCTTTTTGTCTTTTCATTTTCCAATTTGACTTTTCATTTCCTACTGTGCCTTTTTGTTTTCAAGTTCACAACATGCAAATATATGTTAATGGGAGCGGGCGGTGGGCGGAGCTACGGATCACTGCTGCGCTTTCTCAGTATGTTTGCTGATTCCGTTGTCTTTGTGTTTCTTGCCCATGGTGTCGCCCAAACTAATGGCAAAATCACACGTGGCTTAAGTTAGCTACTTACAGTATCTGCAACTTCCTATTCGTTTAGCTTCTTATTCGTAGCGTATTTTGGTGCTTACTGTAAGTTAGCTTCTTATTCGCAGCACCGCTAGACGGGAATGTTTGAGCATGATGCAGTTTTTACAAGACATTTTGGAAATACAAAATAATGTATAAATAAAAGGTTTGAGCTATAGAAGGTATATTTATTTAATGTCAGAAAGTCTTCCTGTATTGAAAATGGTGGAATTACC
>JAODKE010000068.1:23416978-23439076 GCA_026779605.1 Mormyrus hasselquistii
AGTGGTTAAGGTTGTCATAGTTAGCATTAGCATTTTCCCATAGGAATGAATGAGCGCCCCCCAAAAAGATATGCTTACACGGCTGTGTGTGTGTGTGCTTTACTGGATGAGCTAGATTCTCTTCCATTGCCATTAAATCTTATACAGAATGTTAACCTCAGTATCTGAATGCCTGAGCTCCGGGGTATTAAATCTAACCCGAGTATGATTTACAACGATGCAGGTCAGCCATAACCATGTATGCGTTTTCATTAAAAATTGTGGCTAGTAGAATACTTACATGCAATTTTCTAAAGCTAATTTAGTTGAACATCAGAAGGATGCTTTTTCACAAGTATTTTACGCAACAAAGCAACATCGTAGTAAAAAACACGACATGACATAATTATGCTTAAAGGGGCCTTGTACGCTCATTTCACTCTTCGTTATTTCATTTTTGGGGTCTACTAGAATGGATCAACATGCTTCACTGTTTAAAAAAACACATTCTTTTTCTCATTCTGTACACCTCTATCCACTCTAACTTCTATAACCCTGTTTGAGACACTCTGTTAGCGCTTTAAGTCCCACCCCTGATGTGCCTAGTGTGTTCTCATTGGTCAGCTTGTCCGATTGGTCAGCTTGTCCGATTGGTCAGCTTGCCCTACACGTTTCACCCCTGTCTTGCAGTCTGCAGACATATCCTTGAAGGTGTTACGAGGTGACCTCCCCAGTTAACGGACGAAAGGCCTGTTTCAGGCAGATTAGACAAAAGTGATTTCTGTAACGAGACTTACTCCCTCTGGTGTGTACTTTGGGACTTCAGATTTTGCAGACCATTTACTTGCACATAAAGCTACACTACCAGTTTTTGTACACACCGAGATTTTCTGCATTTGCATGTTACTAATTTAAAATTTAGTAAAAATACACTCAATATTCTTTGCTATCAAACAAATTTTCAGTATGTTCATCATTTGAGTGCCTTTTTTTAGAAAGAAAATGTAATGTCTTTGATTCATCAAAAAGTAGCATTTATAACAGCAGAGAAAATTCAAGGCATTATTTCTACAGGGGACATTAAATACTGCTCTGTTTCATGGGATGACACAGTTCACTGGTGCATTTAAATTTTAAAGACAGCCTAGAATTTGGCTACACCATCATCACACAGCCAGTTAATAGGATGTCAGACACTGTTACATACTTTATCCATGTTATAAAGGAAACTTGTTTTATTTGACTTAAATTTTCATTTATAATTGTTCACTCAATATTCCAGTGTTTAAGGAGAATTAGAAATCTGTAATTATGCTTTTCCGTTTTTCCCCCCTTGTTTTTTAGTCTGTTATTATACACTAACAGTAAAACGTTTTCGCATACCACAGGTTTTGAACATGCTATAGAATTTATTTGTTAGCAAAGAATTTTGAGTGTATTTTTAGTAAATGTTAAGTGAGTAACATGCAAATGCAGAGAATCTCAGCGTGCAGAAAAAACGTTTGACTGGCAGTGTACATATACATCATTTTTTACGATGTTTTCAAACGGCTGAACTAATGTGACAGTAACATTAGTTGGAAAAGTTAAGCTAGAAAAGGAAACGGTCAGATATTGATGATAAAGTAAAATACTCAGGGCTGAAAACAGTTTATGTAGGAGATTTGAACATTTGTACAGTAAAGTTTCAAATTTGAAATGCATGCATTGATATTAAACCATATATTCTTAGCTGAACCACTGAACACTTACCTAAAACGTAGCCATGGCAACATGACGAGTTGGCATAGGGGATGGAGTCTGGTAATTGGCAATTGAGGAAACATGCATAGAGTCAAATACTGTTGACAATGGCAAGCGTGGCTGGTTTGGTGTTGCCTGGAAGTAGTATCCTCTAGTGAACCTGTCAGAACAGGAAGACACTGATTGTTGCGACTCAGAATAGGACACAGTGCATTATTTTGAGATGTTCTGGTAACAGACTGTTCTCCTGTGAATGCACAAATTGCTGATGGACAATCTGGTCACATGATCTTACACTGTACAGCCACATGTCCAGTCAGTGGCTCAGAAACGTGTAAATTCATGCTTGCTCAGCGGGGAAACGTCACACCTCCAGGAAGGGGGGGGGGGTTAATTCCCCTCCCCCCCTCCCTCCAACATGCTTTGCATGTGTCTCTGCGCAGATTTCCTCACGCAGTGCCAAAGCTTTTGGTTTTAGAGATACTGGTGTCTCTGTTGTCCTTAGCGTTCGAGGGGGCCTGCATACAGGGGCAGGGTTCAGGCTGATTATGACGCTGCACCAGATAAGCAGCTATGGAAGACCCTGGCATAGGCAGAAGCACAATGAGCCTCTGGATCCTAGTTAATTTGGCGGTGCAGCTCCACCAGTAGTGTAATTCCAAACCAAGTTACTCCATTACATCTTTATCTACACCCCCCCCCCAACCGGTAAGAGAACAGCTGAAGTTAAAGAAGAGAACTTCTTCATAGTCGTTTAGTTGAATTATGGTTCTTCAAATGTGGTTCTGTTTCCCAAACTTTACGCTGTTGTTTTTGAGAGCTGGCCATGTATTTGAGGTTTGGGGAAACCACTACAATGTGGTAGGAGAGGAGAGGAGACGACCACGTCAGAGTTCGCAGACCTCCACCCCCCCATGTCCCAGGATCAAATCTCCACCATTGCACACACTTGGGATTGATAAATGGACCATTTCGCGGTCATAATAAGAACGTCAATTATTCTAATTGCATGACATTATTTTCGAGGCCAAGCCAGTAATGCTGCTAACCAAGCAATAAGATTCCCTGGTCCTTAGTCCTAGGGGGCTGCTTTAAAATATGATTTGTTCTCTCCCTTTGCCCAAACGATGCTGAGAATGACGTATCTGTTTGTAACTACGTCCAGGTTCCGAGTCGTCTCTCCGCATCGAGTGCCTTTGCTTAAGGGGACAGCACCAAGGCACCTAGTAGGATCGTAATGACCTTCTGTAATCTTAAACACTTTGGACCCCTTTGTAGTGCAAAGTACACTGCGGTCTCTGGGAATGTGCCAGACGTAAGGAGGGCAAATAGCAGAGAACAGAAAGGTGAAGAGGGGAGATAGGTGTACTGTACATACCAGGCCAACATCATGAGGCTGCCATGAATCAGGCTTAGAGGAAGCTCTGGATGGCACTCAGCGCTTATCGTAGGTATCATTTTAAGTAAAGATCCATCCATCTTCCTGCAACTACGATAAGATCTAATACAAAAAATAATTACGGTGATGGAAGTGACCACGTACTGGATCAGTGCTCCGAGGATGGATGGATTTATAGAGCAATGTACGGCCTGCCGACAAAACACACACATTTTTATTTTTCCGGCAAGTGTTAGAGGCTTTGCAGTAAACGCCTTAAGAAGCATGATCATTTATCCAAATATATCAGTACATTTCATGAAGAACGATTTTTATTAGATATATATCATGCATAAAATAAATTGTACATTTAATAATTAGTTGACACATTTAAAAAATAAGTTCCCATGTTTAATAAGATTTTTAAATTCATGATGATTATTGATTCCACTTTATTATTTTCAGTGCAATTTGGTCTCAGTTCATTAGTTCTCAGTGTTTTAGTTTGTACTGTAGATTCCATATTTCATCTGCTGTTATTATATTTAAATGATTTATTGAGTACAGCTACAGCATCCTATTTTGTATAATTTATTAAATATTGATGTTTTTCTCTTTTTTATATTTCAATATTTAAAAAAAATGTACCCTGACCGTTTTTGCAGTTGAAAGATGGATAGATTTTTCTAAAAATACATAAGTATATAAATTATGCAAAAAATCCTTAATTCCGTATTGAATTTGAGACTATGTGATGTTTGGCATAAACCCAGGTGAAGCCTGGAGAATTGAAGCAAGTTTTTCTGTCCTGACACCCTAAAGTACTATGATTTAAAAATTATTTTCCCAAGACCGGCGACTCTTGACACGACGCTTTGTTTTGCAGACAATATGCCTCGTTGAAGGTCACTTTTGTTGGAATTGATGTGCTTTACACCACAAAACAATTTTTTATGTAGCACTGCAAGGCTTAAAACACGCATTAATATTCTGAGCTGTTTTAACCACGAGGGGCTATTTGTCAGCGTTACCTTGTCATGCACGCACACTCACCTATGTATCTCTCTTAATCTATGATCTAAGCCAGTCAGTCTGACAACAAGTCAGATGCATTTTCTGTGATTAGTTTTCACATAAATAAAAATGCTTTTGTTTGAGTTGACGCCAGCCACTCCCACGAGCTCCCACACTCAACTGGTTTTTGTACAACCTCATAGCCTTCAGGATCATGAGGACATTTTGTCATTGGAATGAAAACAGGCCGATCAGTCTCTGTCATGACTCAGGCCTTCAGCACGGCAAACGACACCGTTCGTTCCGTCCCAGAGCTGTCTGATTTGTATTGGTCTCTGCTGAGTACGCATCTGTCGACTGCTGCATGAATCACGCGTGCAGTTTCCGAGGGCCAATCCCCACTACGAAGAAAGAAGTGCAATTTGACGAGAAATCACAGCATCACCCGTCAGCATCTATATCCATGTATTTGCACAGGCTTGGCGTCACCACTGACTGTCTGTGTCCATGCGGCCCACTGACTCAAATGTACTTCCCACCTATTCATTTTCTCTGTTTATATTCTTGTTTTTCATTTTTATCGTGACTGCATGTCTTGGCTATTACTAATCCTTTTGAGATTTCCATCCATTATGTTTATGTAGTATTTGCCTCACTTGTACAAAGAGCTGGAAATTAAGCTCGCCCACTTGCCTGAGGCAAGTACATTAGACAAACGGTGAGTGTAAAAAACAAACCTGCTCGCTAGTAAAAAAATTATATGTCTTACTATATTTTTTACTGAACTAGCCCAGCTGGCTAGCAGCAAAAGCTCGGCAACGCTTTACCTGACAGGGTACGAACAATATAGTGTTGTACTATTACTTATGTATAAATTTACCACAAACTAAGTCTTAGTTACATACATGTTAATTCACCATTAATAGATTGTGAGACATGTTCAATCTCAAGCTGTTACTATATTTGTTACTATATCAGTTAATTCTGTAAACTTTGTCATCTACTGAAGGAAATACTGAAGGTACAAGACTTGAACAATACATTAAACACTGATCTCATATTTATTCATCATTATTGAATCGTGATGCGTCTCATCTGAAGTAGCATATTCCTTCATAATTTGTGTTTCGGTAGTAACTTAGTGAGTTATTATTATGTATTTGTGCCTTGTTAAATGTCACCAATTTCAAAAGCTCCACCCCTTCATATACATTGCTTTGGATACAGCTAATGTAAATTGAATCCATTCACACATGTGCAGCATTTCACTTCACTTGAAATGCAAAGCGAATCATTATTCTTACCATCGCCTGTTCTCAGCCGCGTCCCGAGTGGGCGCATTCTGGAAATAAAGTGGAAATCAAAAGATGAATGTTGTCGGCAAGAAAGGAAGTGAAACTGAAGAACTGGGGAAGTTTTTAAAAATAAAAGCGGCACCTGTGTCGCCGCTGAACCAGCCTCCGCTGTTTGAAAAGGGTAACACCTTTCGTGGGGCAACACAAATACTTAATAGTAACTCAGTTACTACTGAAGTACAAATGGTGAACAGATATAGCAGCTACTTGAGATAAAAGATGCGTCATGATTCATTAATGATGAACAAACATGATATTAGCATTTCATTTGTGTTATTCATCACTTGGTCAGTAGTTCACAGAGGTTTACAGGATTCACATATAGTAATGAATGTAGTAACTGCTTGAGATAACATGATTAATTAATGAAAAAAAAAATCAGTATGTAACTAAGATTTAGTTTGTGGTTAATTCATACATAAAAAAGAGCATAATAATATATTATTTGTGTCCACTCAAATAAAGTGTTACCAAGCGAGAGGTACGTACAGCGCAACTCCCCACAGGGAGACCAGACTGGTCTCTGTTCACAGATACTCTCTGAGGCTCTACTAAATTACAGAGCAGCAAATTACAAACGTATGCAATCTGACGTCAAATCAAAGCACTGGTTACGCATTATGAGTCAGTGATTTCTGTTTTTCTCAGGGAGATGATAAGTGAGACAGGGAGGCTGAGGAAACACTGACACCTGGGCAGTAATGAGGAGATGAGCATGAGCACCAGCGCATGAAAACCAGCGCATAGGCAACAGCGCATGGACTTGAGCACACAAGTGCACTAGCATCCGCGCATGAGCACCAGCCCTCAAACACCAGCGCATGAGCAGCAGTGCACGAACATCAGCACAATGGCACCAGTGCACCAGCACCTGCGCATGAGCACCAGCGCACCGGCACCAGTGCTTCACCACAAGCACATGAGCATCAGCGCATCAGCACCAGCACATGAGTGTATACCAGACATCATCAGCGTCTCGAGTGACTGATCCCCTGATCACAGGGCGCGGAGGACAGATGTTTAGTGGCAAACATGAACCACGCACGGCAGCTCACTCCACAGATTCAGCAATGCAGTCCGACCTCTGCAGCGGCTTTTGCCGACCCCTGAGCGGGATTGTGACTAATACCTACGCCTCCATTTAGGCCTGGCCCCGGGCCAGACCAGCAGGTGGTCACATCGTACCCACTTTGCTGTAGCATGGCCTGCTGGGTAGTGGAATGACAGTTTGCTGAGGTGGAGGCGAATGAATCAAACTGGGAGCGGGCCGCTTCACTCGCGGCAAATTAAACAACGGGCAGCTACATCCCAGCTCTGCATGAGGGCCACAGTGGAGAGGGACAGCCCACCGCTCTATTAAATGTGCATTACTAGGAATTTTTATAACACTGACTTTGAAAAACAGTACATCTCATTAAAAATCCCAAGCAGTGTATTAATAATGTAATTGCTCAAAGCCATAGTTTAATTTTAAAAACCTGCTGAAATTTTTCCTAGATCAAACTTCAGGCTCTACTGATGGGGTCAATTTAATCCATAATTATATTTATGTAAATTTTAATTTTCGTATTTACTAATTTAGAGGAGATTAAACCAGAGCTGCACCGAAGAAATTGCAATCAATTTTTCGGTAAATAAACTAGAATCTCCAAATTCCATAAAATTAAACTGCAGTAAAACAAAAGATCCTAAGTTATTGGTTTGTTACTGTTTGATAAATGTGAATTATAAAGGTGAATTGTAAAATCTCACGTTGTATTTAATTCTAATAATGTTGCACTCTACTTCACTCTCCCCATGACAGCTCTCACAGTCAATGCAGACGGTTTACAGATTGACGTTTGTTTCAGATGGTGAAGGTGACAATGCACAAACATATAGGCCTGTGAGTGTATGCCTTCTGTTCTCTTAATTTATTGTTGAGTGCAGGAGAATCTGAAAGTTTCCCACAGTATCTAACACCTACTGCCAGAAAAAGTCTGTGGTACCATGATTTTTCAGGAGACTATCAAAACATCCAACTTCTGGCTTCTGTGAACAGACTCCTGAGAATGATTTGGGCTACCGTTGAGGTGAAAATGTTACTTGAAGACTTTAATCAGAGCTGCACGTCTTAGACCTGACTGAAATCTCAGATGAGGGAATCCCTATTGATCTAATGGTGTTTAAATACCTCCCAGGGTTAGACTTTGCCAAAACCAAAAATCAAAGCTTGGATAGATTCCTGAGCAAGTCCTGTAGAGTGACTGTAGACTCCCGACTGCCCAGTAATATGACCAAAATCAATGGCACTGAGTTCTTTTCTGTCACACTTAGTTGTAATTCCGAGATCCATCCAACAGGTCGGTTCTGATTGTGGGTACCCCCCCCCCCCCGTGAAAGTCCTTTACGGTCCTTTAAGGTGTCCAGAGCTGGATAAGGCTTGCAGGAGCCCCCCGTGGGTGCAGAGAGACCCCACCAAAGTTAGCTGATATGTGTACGTGTTACGACACCCTGAGGCACAGCCTAGCATGCTAACATAGTTTTGTCTTTAAATATTTGCTCTGAAGGTAAATGTGCAGCAGCAATTTGGCAGTGCTTATCATGCAAACCGGTGACAGTCCAGATTTCACGCATTAATTCACTGAATATTTCTTCACGGAGACCAATCATTGGTGAGATTAGGGAACTCATAACCTTATTTCCCTGGTTTAATTCCTTCATGAAAATTTCCCGTATTGTGATAACAGGGAACAGACGCTCCATAAACTGGGCTCTAATGTCCTCATTACACTGAAACGAAATGAAATGAGGCATTTTGGTCTAAGTGGAGACCATCGGCTTGGTCATAAACAGGCATAATTAAAAGGCATGGTGGGGCAGGATTCAGAGTGGCGATGGCTCTGCTTGAAAACCCGGACGAGAGACGAACGGGAAAGTCCTTCAGCAAATTACCAGCCGGCCTCTTATCTTCAGGCTTTTGTCCCATTAAGGATTCAGTGTCTAGTAGAGGACAGATTGAACCTCAAATATACTATTACTGTCCAAATGCTAGTTACTATGAAGCGGGGGAGACAGCAGTAGGGATAAATTGGAAGCAATAAAAGTGCTTTTTTTCCACGCCGTGAACGAAAGCTTATTCCGCCCCTTGTCGACACGTCTGTTTAACAACAGTCAGTTGCAGCCATGCTCATTTGCATGTTACTCACCGCTCATTTGCATAATTCATTATTCATGAGTCCGCGGGGCAGAGACTCCGTGTGCCTGGACAGGGACCCTGAAGCATGGGGTTTCGATTTTCTCCTGGCTGCCTGATCACCTGCCTGTGATGCACACCTGAGGATCTGCTCCTTCTTTCTTGCAGTTTTATGGCTTATTTTCATCCTTCGTTTCCCCATTATGAGCTTTGCCTGGATGCTCCCGACTGACACCCCTCCTCCCGCTCCGACACACACACACAGACGCGCACACAGACGCGCACACAGACACACACACACACATACAGACATACTCGCTCCAAATCCACACCGCACATTCTAAAATTTCATTCTCGGAAGGGCGTGCATCCAGCCGGGCTGGGCGTGGATCAAACAGTGGCTGAGTCTGTTTGACTGTTTGACCCCTATAAGAGGTTTTATGTTTGACAATGTAGCAATAAACGCAACATCAGTGGAGATTTAGAGATGCCAGTGAGCCTGGAGGAAATCTCGCTGCTGCTCATGTGTTGCTGATCATGCACTGCTGCTCCTGGAAGTGTGTGACTGCAAGAAGGGGCTATATCAGAATTACAGAGGAGGGGGAGCTCTATCAGGTACGGGGGGTGCTGAATAAGGCACTCTGTGCATATTGCTTTATTATTTATTATTTATCATGTATTTTTTATCATGTATCTGGTATGGGTTGTCACCCCATTCTGGGTTGTTCCCGTTGCACTGGTAGTCTCCGGGATAGTCTGTGGACCCCCATGACCCTGAACGGGATAAGCTGTTATAGAAAATGGATGAATGGATGGATGGATGGATGGATGAATGGACATATTTCAGATGACAATCAGATGCAGCATGTTCATTTGTTGACATGTTGTGTTACCCTTTAAGGCAACACAAAATAAACTAACAAAAATGTGATCAAAAAGTTCATTTTATTTGATAGTGATATTGTATGTATCACATGGTTATTTAGTTTTTGAATTTATTCAAACATGACATGTAAATGAAACTTGAATCATTCTGAAAGGGAACGAAAATGGCTTATCCCTGCAAGTAATACTCCTGCTTTTCCTTAGCCATTTGCTATTCTACATTTGTAATGTTCCTTTAAAAAATGCATTAAGATGTCAAGTAATTCACGCATTTCTTCGAACACACGTCTTACGTCTAACAGAATCTAGCTAATAAGTGAAGTTTTGCAGCAATACGGTAAGTGAAGTAAATCAAAATACAGAAACATGGGACAGAAATCCAGGTATCATTTAGGAATATCCCAGAAATCGAGGCGTCATTTAAGAATATCCCAGAAATCGAGGCGTCATTTAGGAATATTCCAGAAATCGAGGCGTCATTTAGGAATATCCCAGAAATCGAGGCGTCATTTAGGAATATCCCAGAAATCGAGCGTCATTTAGGAATATCCCAGAAATCGAGGAGTCATTTAGGAATACCTCAGAAATCGAGGAGTCATTTAAGAATATCTCAGAAATCGAGGAGTCATTTAGGAATATCTCATCAACTGGAAAAATGTCTGGTTATAGGCAAATAAAAATAAAAGTTAAACAGTGGACAAAAATCATTTTTAGCCCAAAGCTCACTTTTTATTAAACTGTTCACTCTGAATCTTTTCCAAAATTTTTGGACATTAAAAAATGGTAATGTTGAAGGAGACTGAATTGCGCTCTGGCAAGGTGCGATTTGGACATTTCTGTTGGAGAGCACCAACACCGTATCCATACCATTTTGACGGTGCTTGTTTTCACTGCCCTTTTCTCCGTTTTGTTTTCCTTCAGGCAGTAAAATTCAGAAGCATAATCGCTTGCATAATTCAGGCCACTTCACTAAAATACCCAGATGCTGGGCTGCGTGCCTTGGACAGGAGCCATTGCTGAACAAATAGGAATGTCAGTAACTCGGCCTTGTAAAACTTTACATTAAATTGATGAATATCCATGTGTCCATACATCTTCCAACTGCTTCTCCAGCACAGGGTCACGGAGAACCCGGAGCTTATCCCAGGAGGCAAGAGATATAAATCCATCCATCCATCCATCCATCCATTCATCCATCCATCCATCCATCCATCAATTCACCCATTTTTTGCCGCTTATCCAGTACAAAGTCGCTGTGGGCCTGAAGCCTACCACAGGAACCACAGGTCAAAAACCAGGGCACACTTAGGGTGGGATACCGGCAGAGCATGAAATCACATTCTTGGCAGACATTGGATCCTCTCCACCGGCATCGCCTGCTACCAGAGAGCAATCAGGCCTGCTTTTAATTACCTCTGCCCACCCCCCAGCATGCACGAATACAGCCAAACTGTACGTACTGAACATAAGGCAGGGGAATGCATTATTGATGGAATATTTCCAGTGAACAATCATTCTACTGCTTTTAGAAGCATAAGGTTGACACTCTGTACTATACAAGCTCTATGCTCAGCTACAGCCTCCATACAATCATATAACCTTACAACAGTGTTCCTCTGTTTTCAGTGGCTTAACAGTGTGGTGCAGAATCTCCAAACACAGGCACTCTGTGCCAAATACAAATTCTATGTCCATGACTAGAGTGCTGGCAAGCGTGCTGTCACACTCCATCACACTCCATCCCATGGCACGCTGACAGATCAATCAGATGAATTTTAATCCCCATTGACAAGGACACTCTGCAAAGACCAGCGACTGCTCATGAACGGTTTCATCAAGTATGCTGTGAGACTTCCGGTGTTTTTCTTTTGTAGGATAGCAAATGGCTAAGGCAAAACAAATTCCTGCAGAAGGTTGTGGGTATATGGTCCTGGGGGAGGAGGGGGGGCGGCTTTGCTGTATGCGAAACCTGAATTAGTTTGACAAATTACTATTTAGGTACGGTAGGCGTGGGGGTGAAGTGATTAGCACAGTTACCTCGCACCTCTGGGACCTGGGTGTGAGTCTCCGCCCGGCTCTGTGTGTGGAGTGTGCATGTTTGCCCTGTGTCTCTGTGGGGTTTCCTTTGGGTGCTCCAGTTTCCACCTATGGTCCAATTTGGAGATACCAACCTGTGATGGGTTCGCACCCCATCCTGGGTTGTTCCCTGTCTTGTGCCCTTAGGCTCCAGACCCCCAGCAACCCTGAACTGGATGAGCAGTTTCAGAAAATGGATAGATCAGTCAGGTATTTTGGATTAAACAGTTGCTTACAAAAAAATAACTTTTGGACAACCAAATAATAGTGAGATTTGCCCTCAACAGGACAGCTGAGGGATAACGGAGTAGGAGCTAGCAAGGATATAGTACTGCGTCTGTTTAATTATCGGGCTCAGAGACTGATGCTTCCATGTAGTGAGATGGAGGCTGTGTGTGTGTGTGTGTGTGTGTGTGTGTCTCTGAATGCAATCAAAAACTAAAAATTCCAAAAAAATTATTTTGTTTGGTTACTTATGATTAAGGATTAGCGTTTTCCCCATAGAGATGAATGGAGAGTCGCCACAAAGATGTAATTACTAACCAGTGTGTGTGTGTGTGTGTGTGTGTGTGTGTGTGTATGTGATGGGATGGAGTTGGACTCCCTCCCCAAGGGTGGTGGGGGGAGGCCTTGTCAGCTTGCATTATTAGCATCAATAAAACCTGGCCTTACACTCAAAGAATGTCCATCACTGTCCCTGCAGGGGGCGCTCCACACTCTCCTGTCAATACTTTCGGTAGGTATGGGTTAAGAACTAATGTCCTTCTGAGACCAGAGAAAAGTAATGAGGATAAACTGCGCACACACACCAAAGGGAAACAGGATGAACTGGTCAGTACCAAACTGCCTGTTCACATCACAGAATCACTCTCTCTCTTCCTACTTCCATCCAGCTGCAATCTGCTTCCCCTCTCGTCACCCTGTGCTCTCTCTCAGATGTTGGGTCTCGGAATACCGCCACCCCATTTTACTCCTGATCATTACTCAGCGCCCCCTCCGTAGCAGCTGAGAGAAGTCTGGGGCGATTGTCCGGGTGATTAGAGGGGAGAGGTCAGACGTGGGGGGAGATGGTGAGCAGTGTGGTATAGGGAGGTGTCTCTGTTCAGTCCCTATATTACCCAGTTACCACCCCTCCTGGACCTACATTACATTTCAAATAGAGATGCTCCTCGCTTTACGATGGTCCGCTTACAATATTTACAGTGGTGCGATAGCAAAGCACAGCAGGCAAGCACATCAGACTTCGAATCTTTGATCTGTTCCTCGACTGGTGATATGCCACTTGATTCCGGTTTCTGTAGCAATCATGAGGGTAAACATCTCATACGGTGTTTAAATGGATTCTATGGTGTTTTATTCTGTATTTAACCAAATGAACTTGTATTTTTGTCCTTACTTTTTAATTGCTGATAATTAGTTACTTGAGTGCTTATTCAGTGACAGTATTTATTTATTTATTTAGTATATTCATCAGACTGTAACCCTGTCGTAAGTTGAGGAGCATCTATACAGATCATTAGATGAAATGGAAACAATTTTTTCACATTTAAGTTGCTGAGTAAAAAATATTAAAATTTCTACTTATTGCAACATTATGACCATAGCAGGTGAAAAAGGTAGGTCAAGTTCCCGATCCGAAGCATATGGCTCAGCCCAGGCTGGTATGTACTGCCCAAAGCAGGCAGAAGCATATTCGTCATGGGGATAAATATTATGGTAGAGTATTAGCGGCCATGATGGATCGGAAACGTTTCACAGGGTCAAACTGAACAGTTGACCTCGCGGCGGAAGGACGGCTGGCAGACACGCATCTCAGATGCCACGCTGGCCAGCGGGAGCAGATTGCTGTCCCGGCCTGAGCAGGTCAAGCGTTTGACAGCCGCTGTGATGGCCCCTGGACTCGGGTCCGACTCGGCCTCCTGTCCCAGGGAGGGTCACAGCGGGCCATGGGGCCAGTGGTCCAACATCACCCTAATATCATCATCGCTCCCCATCAGAGCGAAATCACATCGGTAATTAATGAAAGTAATTAATTACGAAAAGTAACTAATTAATTACTATTAATTACAAATATTTAATAGAAGTATGTAATTTCAGGACTAGCATCCTGTTCAGCATGTACCCCAGCCCTCTGCTGCCTGGGATGGGATTCAATCCCCACCCCCTCCTTGTGGCCCCCGACCAGCATAAGCTGCTAGGAAATGGATGGATGTGATGTTAGGATTATTATTATTATCAATTTTTTTTTCAAAGGTGGAAATTTCAGGTCCAGGAAGTAGAAATCTAGACCAAGTGAAGTGAAGTGAAAATATCTTTATTCATATAGCACACTTGAAAGACATCCAAAGTGCTGCACAATAAAATTGTCTAAGGAAAGACAAATAATTAAAACAGAGAAAAGGTAATCTATGTAATTTATAATTCAGAATAATGTAAAAATGCGATCAAACAAAAATATATACAATATAAAATTAAGAGACCATTTTTTTTCCAACCAAGCAGCATAGTTTTTTTCAACCAACCAGCATGATCACAGCAAGGCGCCCCCTACTGCACAGATGTGGATGTGATCGCGCTGCTGCGCATTAACTAATCGTGATGTGAAGACCCAGAGGACTTGACGATCCATCACGCCGACCGCTGAGTCCCTCTGCCTCTTGTCGCTTTGCGGACCATGTCGCCTGCGTGCTGGTGGGACCGCGTGGGTGGAGATGAAGCCATCGGCAGCCTCCTTTATGAGCGATACTCTGCTCACCGAGGCCCGCGGGCCGCAGCGCGACAAGGCGTGGGCAGCTGACGGCACAGAAAGCTGAGGCGTGGGTGTGGGGGGGGGGGGGGGGGTTGTGCTGGTCACCCCCACCCAAGCTGCAACAACATGGGCAACATGCTAAGAGGGTAAAGATTGCGGGAATAATTAGTTATTCCACATTGGGAGAAATATGAGTAAGACTGCAAATGGAGGTAAGATTCTACAGGCAAAACAAGGCTGCAGTATTCAGAAACAAACCTCTTTTAGGTCAAGAATGATTCATACATTTCACTGGGTGAACTGGAGCTCAGGGCAGACTTTCTGTTATTATTTAATATTTTTTTATATATGAACAAAATGACCTTATTTTCAGGCTGCTTAAATCACAACACCACATAGAGGTTTTGACATCCGCGTGAAACGCCTGCAGAGAGAAATCTGTGCAGAGACTCACGCAGGCCCTGACTCAACGCTGCTGGGAAGGTTGCATGGCCAAAACCTGTGTTGCGGCGCCACCTGCTGGTTTAGTACAGATTTAAACACATTGCTGCAAGGATTAACTACAGTTTGAAACGACAGCTTTCTCTATCCTACCATCTGATGAACAATGCAACATATCAGTGAGTTTGAAATATTAAAGAATTATTATTAAATCAATAAAATCAGTATTCGAAGCAATGATCATTAACCTTTTCACATGGTTTTCCTACAGTCAATTCCATGATGAAAGTTGCATACAGAATGATACCATCCAAACACGTATTATCAGTGTTATCATAAATTGCTAATAAAATTATATAGCTGTGTCATTGTGTGATTCTGAGCACTGCATGATTATTCCCAATAGAAACACATGTTAGTACCTGTGCAGTACGAGAAGTGTTCTGTTCATGTTCAGAGGAGCAGCTGCTTAAATGATTGTCTTTTACAGTGAATGTAGCACTGTTAGCGCTCTGCTCTTTGCTGTAAGGCAGATTCCTGGCCCTACTGTACAGTTATATTTGACTGTTACAGTGAATGTAGCACTGTTAGAGCTCTGCTCTTTGCTGTAAGGCAGATTCCTGGCCCTGTGGCACAATGACAGGAATGCTTCACTGGCCTCGGCACCGCTCAGAGCACGCCTCTAGCCACATCTTCCTGAAAATACTCCTCACATGATGCCAGTTGTTGCTCCAAGCCTTATTTTTAGTTTGTGGCATCCCATCTCCGTGGGGTTGTTTGCCCCGGAGCTTTTGAGGCTTGGGGCTAAAGGCTTAGCAACCAGTGGCTAAATGTTTACCTTTGGGCGATTTGGATCAAGTCCTTTTCTGAAGTTTTCAACAACACGGGCCATTCTTGGAACTAACAAACCACCGTGAAGTTAAACATGATGCTATCTGCTTGTTACAGGACAGCCTGTGTTACATCTGTGGGGCCTTTCTGTGAATTCACCAGGGCAAAGGCACGCAGGCGCTTTTTTAATCTCCCTGTTCATAATTTTTTCGGGGGAAAGCCACACACCTGTGTCCACAGAGTTATCGTGTGTTTCAACTGAGTGACCAGACATGGTCCAGGCGCTTTCCTCACAACGTACCTTCAGACCAGGCGCAAAGCTGTCCTCGACGGGCTAAACAAACAGGGCGTTTCAGAGCCAGGGTAAGAACAACGTTAGCCGTTGTGTGTTTGTTATGGCAGGTATGTTTATCTGGCCTGGGAGCTGGTTCCCGTTATCAGGCAGAGATAAGGCAGCACAGAAATCCCTCTGGGTCACTGGGGCTCTAGCGGTGAGTCCGGCCTGACTCAACTTCAGCATCTGTCATGTCACCAGCACTTTTTCCATCATTTTCATTTCCCAACGGCCCATGTGTGGTTCTCCATGTCCATGTCAGTCATTTTTATCCATATCGGCAAGAGATTCAAACAAGTGACCTTCAGATAAAAATCACCTCATCCTAACCCATTGTGTCACACTCTGGCAAGGATGTACATTTGGGTATGGAAAGTAGGGAAGTGACCCTATCATTATTGGGGGAGTGCCGTGTGTGTTTGGAGGGGCTGGGGGTTCCGATGTGGAAACCCGACCAACGCCCTTGCACAGTGCCCCTTAAACTTTCACTGTCTCTTTATCACACGTGTTTTTATTTCCACCTTTTCCCCAAGCAAAAGGTTTTGCCGCTTTGCTTTCACATAAGGACGCCCACTGCATTCAAAGTCAGACAGGTGGCATCAGTTAATCGCCGGTGTTGAGTGAGCCACCTAGTATTAGAGGGACTGGTGCCCTGGGCCGTATGCCAGCTACGCCAATCACTCCAGGATCAGAAAGTACGTCCTCATAAGTAGGTCATCGTAACCTCTGCATGCTGTCAGCAAAAACAGAAACATTTGCCTACGGTGTTAAAACAAAGTGTGTTAAACCACGAGGTCAGTCTGATATACCTAAAAACTTTAGTCACCATTTAAATACTTTCTAGAATGTTTCTGCAAGCAAAATGATTATTTAAAGAATGCTGTCTTCTGCAGTCCTTAGAGGAGACAAAAACATTTTTTTTCTTAAGTTCAAGGAGAATGACTATGATTTATAACTTCTGGATGGTATTTCGTGTTGACGATTGCTATTTGTGTCTGGCCTACCCCCCCTTTCATCAGCATATTGTTCACCCATGATGAGGACTGTATTCGGCAAACGGCAACTCTGTGCTTCCCAGAGATGCACCACGTGTTTGGGTGAGTGGCAGGTCGCTATTTGTGCCAAAGCACGCGTCCTGTGAGACCCATTTAAAGTCCTGTTCGAAATACAGATATGACAGAGGCAGATGACAGACATCCGGTTGCAAAGCATCCAAAAAAAGGCCAAAGAGACGTAAGAGAAAACCTTTTGATTTCGATTGTACTGTTCCAACAACCTTTGCCTGTGGTATGAAATGCAATATTCTGGCTGCCATTGAGTTCATTACATATATTAAAGGGTTTGATTGTTTACTGTTTCTCGTTGATGTGTGATGAAGATGAGGGATAGATGTTCAAAAAACAGAACAGAGTCCTTCCCTTGAAACTAATGCAGTGTATTTTACATTTTGGCCTCCCTCGCCTTGTGTCCTGTACTGTTTGGGACCCGCTCCAGGATTATTATGACTCTGTACTGGATAAGGGGTTATCAAAGAGGCGTGGATGACTGACGCCTAGGTAAATATGGTTTTATGATTTGTTTTCACTGGAATGTAACATTTTTAGCCAAAGTTTCATTTAAAATGTACATAAAAACGGTTGTTTTCAAAAAGTACAAAATGAGTTCCAACAAGTCTTATATCAGTGTTTATATCTGGTAACAGTCTTTCAAGAAACTTTCTCACACTATATTCAGCTGAATGACATGCTTTTTTTTATTTTTATCACCAAGGCAATCTCCTTCAAAATCTCTGATCAAAGTCTCCAATCGACCCCACCCCCCCAAAAAATATATATATATATATATATATGGAGGGTGACCCCCTCTGGTTGGCAAATATATACACAAAAATGCAAAAACAGTAACACTTTTTGTGACAGATAAAATGCTAAGTAATCATATTTGTTCAACACGGTGGAAAAGACACCATAAATTGATCTGCGGCATCAATAAAATGGAAATAAATACAAAACTCCCTTTATACAAGTCTGCTGCAAAAGAAACAGCTTACATGCATTTTCCTGGATGCATTTATATAAACTAGTCCTGCTCCCACAACTACCTACGGATCAGCCAGTGGTCCTCACAGCATTGTATTTCTTTCTTGAGTGTTTTTGTTCTTCAATCAATAACATTGTAATTTTGTTTCCAATGCCTGTCCTTACAGCGATCGTTTTCCGCTTTCTGGCTTGCGATACATTCTCAGGCACCCTTTTTTCTCATAGCCATTTTCGCTCCTTTGTTGGTGGCCCCCCAAAACACCCACATAAAAACAAAACATCCCTGAATATAGAATCAAGTCGTCTATGGTGGTCTGTCATTTGCTTGCGAACCGTTCTTTCTCCCCGTGACAGCACAACCAAAACAAAGAGAAAAGGTAGAGTATAAAGCAGGCAATGAAATCATAATGATAAGCTGTCACAAGGAGCAGAGCCGCCGACGTGCCACAGATAACAACTTTAGAAGCGTTTCCGAAGGAAGAGGAGTCGTTCTTGCAGAGAGGATGAATTCCGGTGGCTTTTCCGGGTTCTTCCTTAGGGGGCAGTCCGACTGGGTTAGTGTTTATTGATTCTCCCGTTACTGAAAGGTCCGTCAAAGGCCGGCCGCCCTGTAGCTCCTCTTCACTGTACCAACCCTCGTACGGAGACTCCCTGATCGATGGCAAGGGGGTCATGCCCTGACTGATCAAGTTCCTTTTGCTGACAAGAGTCAATAAATCTCTGAGGGGATGGGTGGTTGGGTTAGAAGACTTCTGATGGCACTTCAGCCCAAGTAGGTATTGCTCCATCTCATCATCGCTGTAGGAGTCATTGGAGCTGTTCTCCGCGACTACCTCTTCGGAACACGTACCATCGTACGACTCACTCTGCGGGTATTCCTCACCTGCACTGATACTGCTCACTTCTTCATGGAATTCGGGGTCTCCTATGTCATCGCCATTGACTTCTCTCTCTTCACAGAACGTGCTCTCTGCTTTGAGAAGAACCATGTGTACTCCTTCATCCACCCCATCTTGTTCTTGTAGATCTTCTTTTCCTCTAACACTACCCATATCTCCATACCGAGACCCGTAAACTGTTTGCTCTCCTTCAGGCGGCAGCATACTGTTCTGCTCTGAAAGATCTCCTCTTCCTTTCTTTCCATCTCTCTTTGGGTATTCGTTTTCTTCCAGGGGGCCACCATTGCCGTCTTCATGTCTTTGTGCATAAATAATACCACCCTCTTCTCTGAAGTATAAATCCTTTTCTTGTTCCCTTTTGTTTACATATTCTTCCCTAAAAATGTTTCCTTTGCAGACATCTTCATCTTTCCCTCCCCTGCCTTCCTTGCAGGGATGGACCTTCTCTTCTGTAAATACCTCTCTCTCTTCCCTTAGACCAGTGTCCCCTTCATAGATGTATTCAATATTTACACTATAAATAGTTTCCTCACATTCTGGCGGATGGGAAGCTCCCTCTGTTGTGTCTCTTTGATCTTCATTTTCATTCATTTGCAGCATATCTCGACAGGTTTCTTCTTCTCTGAAATGTCTGGCCTGCCCAGTCACATCTTTATCTTTCCCTCCACAGAACATTTCCACCACTTTGTTGGCTGTTTTTCTAAGTGAATCGTAATTGTTGATCTCCCTGTCCCCTTCCTCTGTATTTTTCTGTAATATGTACCCTCCTTCATTGTAACTGTCTTTCGTTTCCATTAAAAAGTCTTCCGTGTCACCCACGAGCACTTTCTCTCCTCTCCGGCGTTCTCTAATTCCTGGCATCACTCCTACTTCTTCACTAAAAGCTTTTTTTACTTCTCTTAAGGTTGTTTCCTCCTTGTGGTCCATGGGAGCTTCTTCCTTTGATTTTAAAAACTCTTCTTCGTTTTCACTCTGTTCCACCGCCTCTGTAAAAACCGGATCTCTTAGATCATCAAGAGATTCCTCTCGTTTCCCATAAACTTTGTGTCCTTTATTCTGTTCCTCTGACTCTGCTCTCCCGTCTTCACCGTCTCTTCCGTTCATTGATTCACCATCATTTACCCAATTAGAGTCGTCATTCAGTCTGAACACATTATTGCCCTGACAGACATCTATCGCATTTTTACTGCAGAGGTCTATCATAGCTGTACCATTGGCCTCAATTACATTCCAGATGTTCTCTGACCCTTCTTTTGAGTTTGCAATGAACGTTTCAGGACCAAATCCTTCCTTTTCTAAGCTGGTATCAGGAAGTTTTCGAAATATTGTTAAACTGTCCTCCTCTGCTTGTCCTGCACATGCTACTGCCTCATCAGCCGGACAGCCAGAGATACCCCCTGTCTCACTTTCCCCAAATTCAGTGCTAGGACTCTCATGTGGGGTGCGATGTGCTTCCTGACACTGCAGGTTCAGGAATGTTTGTGTCTGAAGGCTACTTGTGGTGTTTAGGGTTCCGTCTTCAATAGATTCTTTATCTTTGGCCACATTTGCATGACCCACAGAGGCTTCTAGAGACCTCTCGTTCCAGCTCTCTTGGTCTGCAGGAATTTCAGGTACATTGGCAGAGGCCTCACTCTGGGTACTCGAGTCATGTGACTCGTCCTCATTTTCCGTTTCCTCATCTTCCCACCAATTGAAATCTGCCACTGAGTCTGACTTTTGTTCTTGATTGATGTCCCTGTTGCCAGCCTTCATCCTGTAGGTGGCCTGTTGATAAAATGGAGCCACAAAAATCCCAAAAGTGAAGGGGTGTTGAGCCGCAGAGGGGTGGTCGTCTGACCTGGGTTCGGCCCTGACTAAGGATACTTCCCCGTGAGTGGCTCCCATATGTTGCGCACATGGTTTCCTGCTGCTGTCATTTTTACTTCCAGTGTCATTATGCATATTTGTAACCTGCTCACTCACCCCTCGAGCAACAGAGCATGTGACTTTCTGGGGAGCCGCAGGTTGGCCGGTAAATGAGGCTTCCAAATTAACCTCCATCATGCCTACACACTTGGCATCAGAAATGGCCTCACAAAGATCACTTGCTTTCATTTCAAGGATGACCTCCTCTGTCTTTCCAAGTCCCGCCTCCGGATCTGTCCCACTCTGCGCATCATTGGTCCCTGGGTTAATCACTGATTCTGTTGCCAGCGGCAATGGCGAATCAGGTTCACAGGGTGGCCCCAGCCCCTGGCTGCTTGTTTGATGTCCACCTTCTGTTCCTCCTGAGAGAGTCGGGCACTTCTTGTGGTGTGGGTTTCCAGCTGCCATGGCTTCTTCGCCTCTGGCCGATTCACCCCCCCCCAGTCGCGTTGCCATCTCTCTCTGGGCAAAGTGGTTCTGTATCTGGTCCAAACGCGACTCCCGACGCTGCTTTCTCCTCTTACCGGAGCACTGCCCGTTATCCTCCTATCATCAAACACAAACGAAAAAGTTACTGGCCCATGTTAATTCTGCCGTTAACAGAAGGCATTGCGCAGATGAAGGACGTTTGAATGTGAATGACGATGACTGAATATATAATACAGCATAAATACATGCAACAAACTCTATGAATAACACGCAGTCGACACAAATATGTCACGTTACATAAGATGCCATAGAGAGCATTCTGTCCTCTTTAATTTTAGTGCCGTTCTATCGCGATGTCTATCTTTGGGCTGTTGGTCTCTGAGGAATGCAACAGATTGTAAAGTCCAACCCCGTGGCTTGATGAAGGGCCAAATAATTGCTTATTTTCAATCTTTTTGAAGAGTTTCATTAGCTATGTTGTCTGTTCCTAGACATTCATGTCACTGGAGTTTAAAGGGGGTTTGAGGCCTTTTGGCATGCGCCCCCCCCGTTCCCAACATCCCGCACCAGACCCAAGCCCCAGCTGCCACCCCCGGCAGAGGCGTCACGTGACACCGCTCCGGAAAGGTCACCGGGGTTCACGGCATCACCCGCTTGATTGCAGGGTAAACATCCAGGCCTCTGAAGCCACACACTTGACATTTACAGACGGGAGCCCAACAGACGGTTTGTCATTGCCTCTTAACCCTATGCGTGCTGTGCTTGCATTGCATCACTGAATGTGTATGTGTGTGTGTATATATATATATATATATATATATATATATATATATATATATATATATATATATATATCTACATCA
>JAODKE010000068.1:23439099-23458210 GCA_026779605.1 Mormyrus hasselquistii
TATGTAGACCATGCTGCATCTATTTGTATCTATACATTTTACTGTACAGGTATGAGTGAGCAAAGGTCTATGTATTGGTGGGGGGGGGGGGGTTAAATGAGGCGAAATTAAATATCAGTGGGTGCTTGCCCCTCCTGGTTCCCATGTCCCTGTCTCCCATTCATTATTGACTATCTCAGCATATTTTATTTATGTTATTTACGATGTTGCCATGTTACCAAAGCATGTCCATGGTAAAAAATAATGCGGAATGGTCTCAGGGAGGAGATCATTTGTTTATATGACATGGTGGGTTTTTTTATAAAGGCATGTGCACCGTCAGTGTGCCGCCGGCCCCCAGTGCGAGCGGCTCCCATTTTCTCACACACACCTCTGACCCCCCAGCTGTCAGCTTCACCCCTAGGTTAGCCTCACCGCGGCTTTGTCATGGCCCTCCTCAGCTTTCTTCTCCAAACGCCACACCTCTGGGCCTTTCCGCGCGATCGCCTCACTGCTGTGTTTATGCTCCACTGGAAAACAGAATTCCTAACCCTTAGAATACGAAGCACAAATAATAACTCGCAGTGAAGAAGAACTGGGACCTGGGAACATACCTAGAACTTCTAAGGAGGAGCAGGTTCCTATAGGGGAACAGGCTCTGATGGAGGAACAGGAACCCATGGAGAACTCGGTTCCGGCACTTGGCTCCTTTCTGGAAACAGAGCGACATATCTCTCAGCTTTGGTGTGTTTCAGGAAGCTCCAGTCCTACCTGGTCCTTCACCTAGCGACCGTTAGTGCAGCATCAGGGTCTGAGCTCGGCTTTCCATGTTTTTAATGATGCTGGACATTTGTCCTGCTAACTGATCTGGAGCCAGAAGGTAACATTATTCTTTTAAGATGAACCCCCGCAAAACAGCAGTGGAGATGACCTGATGTCATTCTTCGTGGGTTTTTTAGCTATTCTGGATCGCAATGCTCAGTAACACTTAATGCAAAGCTGTCATATGAAATGCATCACCTTCAGAATGCATTACAATGTGTTATGAATGTGTTCATAGATTCTTAGACAAGGCATTGATAAAAATTGTTACCGTATGTTCTATATAACATATTTTACTGTTTTATACATCATGTTCTACTTTTATCTTTGAAATTTCTTAATCTTTGCATTTCTTATTGTAATAACAATTCCAGGTGATGCATGAAAGAATTTGTCCACTGGAAATGACTCTGGCATTTGGGCATGACAATCGGACTTTACATGACAATCGGACTTTACATGACAATGTTATATTGTATTCTAACTTTCATTTAACATTTATTTTATTGAACAAGCTCTCGAACTAAGCCAAGTAACAAACTATCTCCCACTCCACGTGTTGCAGGTATAGTATGTGTACATTTTGCGACCAGAAGCCATTCGAGCTTAAAAAGAGTTTTACTTAGGGACCACTTATCTTAGTAATCTAATATGCAGCGTTATTAATAATCAATACATACATGGATGTACACTTGCAACCAAATAGTAATTACAGCATTTGCAATAAATCATACACACGTGTATATTGATTAATGCAAACCCCAAATCTGACCTGCATTTTAACCTAACATTATAAATGCGTGTGATCTGTTGTAATAATACAATTAGCATTGCCTTTCATTCATAAATGAATATTAAACATCTCTGAGTGCTCTGTAATGTACTTATTGGTCCCTGGCAGCATAATGTAAAACATATGAAAGTCTGACAGATTGCAGTGACCGGGTTCACTGCGAAGCTCTCACCCGACTCCTTTGAGACAGCTCCTTCTGGTCTGTTCCAGGCCCTCCTCTGCCTGCTTTCCTCCGCTCTCGGCACAGTAGAGCACGTAATTCGAACCGCCGTTGTTCGCCCAGAAGGTGCCAACGGCCGTCTCGTACCGGAGACAAAACTCGACTCTGGACCCGTCTCGGCCAAACGGAGGCCCCAATGTCAGCCTGAAGGAGAATCGGTCCGTCCGGCCGTCACTCGAACCCGGCACGAACTCCGCCAGCAGGTCGAAGTGGCTGGCCCAGCCGTCGAGCGTGGCGCGGACGTAGACCTGCTTGTCGAAGCAGAAGTTAAGAACCCGGACGACTCCACTTAACGTCGCCGTTCCCGGGAGCAATTCCGCTGACTGCAGCTCTATCTTACTCTCGGCAAGTTTTCCCACGAGCTCCGCCTCAGAACTTGGCGTCGGGAAGAGACGCAACAGGCAGTGTTCCACCTGCTGCTTGGAATCCACCTCCAGGTCTGGCAGCGTTGACATGCCCCCGGCATCAAACTCTTTAACTGACACCAGATTCAGGCCAAAAGTGTCAGCAAATGACACCCTCCTGGCCTGGGTGGGCCAGCGCTCCCGATCCGTCCCAGAGACATCCAACGAATCGCTCTGCCATGAAAGTGGGGGGGTCTTGGGAGCGATTTCATGATCCGGCTCATCTTCACCCCCAGGCTGACTAACCCCGACCGCATCCGGCCTGTCGGAGGTGTCAGCGTGTGGTGGTTCCCCTTTGTGGTCCATGGGGCTGTGTGGGACCCCAGTGGATGAGACACACTGTGTTTTGAAGACATTTGAGATGCAGGGAGCGAATGGCGGGAGTCGAGTTACAGTTGACATTGTACGGAAAGTGTCCTATAAATAGCTGGGATGGTTTTAATGCTCCGCCAGTACGAGTTCGTCAGGCCTCAGTCACGTACCGAATATGTATCATTCCTTCACCTTTGGGAATCAGGTGAAATAATAAGAATATTTCTATAAACCGCAAGCATTTTTTTCCCCATTATAAGACCTGGCAAATAATGGCGCTTTGAGCCAAACTATGGATTTCTGTGTTTGTTTTTGCGGTACAATCATTGGTAGGGTTTCACCATTCTGAGGGGAAGGCGAGATAAGAAGAGGCTCCATCCAGCAGTGCAAATACGACGGTACATGTGGAAATAAAACCCTCAGAAATATTATGTGGCCCCGCTCAAAAACCGCATCCCGCGCCAGAACTTATCTCACGCGTGGTTTTATCTACAACCTCGCACAATCCACTTACCGGCCGGCGATATTTGCATCGCAAACTTTTTTTCTCGACGGAGAGGGGAGAGAGTTGTTTCGTCACAGGGTGTCATTGTCACGGGCCTTTTGTCGACGGCCCTCGAAGATGCGGAGACAGCTCTGTCAACATGGAGGAGGGCGAAGCAGGAGGTATATAAGCGGGTGTTTGGAGGAATGCTCGTGCAGATGGAGGTTTTCATGAGAATGGCTGTCCGGGATTAAGCAGATTAACACGCCGCGGATATGGACCTGGCGGTGAGGACGGATGCTGTGATGGAGATGGAGGCTGGACACGGTGAGGCGTGCGACGTTGGTGAGGACGCCCAACGTGGGTCGACTCGTGGCCAGGCTGATCCCGCGAGGCAGGGCACCTGGGCGACGGGAGGAGATGAGGCTCTTTTGGCGGCCAAGCCGACCATGTCCTACATAGCGCTGATCGCCACAGCCATCCTGTCTTCCCCGGCGCAGAGGCTCAACCTGGCCTCCATCTACAAGAACATCCAGGACCGCTTCCCGTACTTCCGGACGCGCGGACAGGGATGGAAGAACAGCGTGCGCCACAACCTGTCGCTCAACGACTGCTTTGTCAAGCTGGGCCGCTGCGAGGACGGCAAGGGCAGCTACTGGGGCATCCATCCCGCACACCATGCCAACTTCCTGCGTGGCGATTTCCGGCAGCACCGCAAGGCTGGCCGCGGACGACTCCAGAGGGCGCTCCGGGTCGCCGCGACAAGGACCGTGTGGCGAACCCTGAGCCCCGTACTGCCCCACTATGGTACCGCAACAACATCATTTCCCACGCCGTCTGTAGGGGGCCTCTACTGTGAACACCCAGATTGCAAGCTGCTTGCCTGGGGGTTGCTGCAGCCTTCACTAGCTGGTCTGGGACAACCATGTTACAGTCTGTACATGAGACCCCCACTCACAGACTGGCAGTTTCCTTGGCCAGCCTCTACGGACATCATATATCCCGGGACATGGCTTACAGATCCCCCTCGCTGTTATTGAGAACAGCCATGATTGAGTGCTGTATGATGTCGCATTATATTTTGTCATAATTATTAAAATGAATCTTTTTTTAGAGAAAAATCCTGATTAAAATGTTTGATCATAAATGTGCAGAATTGCTCCATAGCCCACGATGTTAGGATGTTGTAGTCAGGGGCCAATTCTCTGGGGGCCCGAGGCTGACATGCGGGGCCCTTAAATGGGGCCATTTGAAGTATTTTTTGGAGCCAAAAGAGAAACAAGAGGGAATAAAAAATGATAGAACATCAATAAGATGCTAATCAAAGTACGGGGGACAATCGGTTAAAACTTACTGATCAGGGTGGGGGCGGAAGTGCTGTGGGTAAAATTTGTGATAGGGGGGTATTGCACCGGTGGATCGACTGGCCAAATTTAAGAAGGTTATCTGTTCCCTCTTTTGCCGATGCCCTGGGCTGTAGCCTAGGATAGCCTACGTGTTTCTCCACCACTGAGGCTAAGGATGAATTTTTGCATACGTTCATTTAATTGTCTTTTCTCCACATCTGTTCACAATTTGCCGACCACTCTAGCAGAGTAGTATCCACCAGACGCCAGAGATGCAACATTAGTCTTGTATCTTTGTATCGTTTTCTTCTTCTGTTAGTCTTCTTTGTGCTGGTTCCATCGGCATTAAAGAACTGGTACCGTTAGACACCAGTGCGAACAGAAAGCTGGGTAGTGTGAAGTCTCAAAGTCCGTTACGGACAAGAACTGGGGGACTTTCTCTGTCATGCAAACCGTCACAAACATTGTGATTAGCAGACATGTTGGTATCATTTGGTCAAATGACCATATTATGTTATATCCATAAGTATAATTCAGCTGCCTACAATTGTCTTATAGTAAGTTCACTCCTGGGTGTGACGATGTCATGCACAAGGTTCCCATTTAGTGCCCTCTGTTGGTGTGAAGAGAGTATTGCTTATGGTGCATGTATCTGACTCATCCAGTGCAAGCTGATCCCCAGCAGCTGTGTAATGTACTCACTGCACTTTAGTGATACCTGACAAAGTCTGACCGTATGCGATGCTCTGAGTGAAGTGGGGATTTCATAATTCAAGAAGGAGACCAGTGCTTGTAGACGGTAAACAAGTGTGGTCAGAAAAAAGCTGTGGTAAAATACTGGTCATGTAACCAAATTTCTGCTCCTTAATAGTGTCCCAGGCCTGAGTATGGCTTATGATTACACGTCTTGCACGGGAGAGTTTTTTTTGGGTTATTGTGCATTTAACTTGCTTTAATGACATCAATCTATCATCCCAGAATGACACAATATTAGGAGTCACTTGGGATGCTGCAAAACTTACTATGTAAATAAAATCACTAAGTAAATCTGGATATTATGGGCTGAATGAAATGATAATTTGCACATTTTTTGGTTTGTTGTAACATTTATGTGATGCGGTGTAAAGGCAACATGTTAATATTCTCATTTGGTTTGGTCACTGCATCTTATGATGCTTTGCTGATGGGAAATATGAAGGATTTTCTCTTCCTTTCCTCCATGCTTAGCAGTGAGAGTCTTCCTGACTGTGGCTGATTTAAGGACCACAGGGGGTTCCTCATTTGTTATAGGAAATCCATCTCCATTGATTCCTTTGGCTCGTGAGACAATTTGAATCAACTTTGTGCCACTGCAAATAATTGTGAATAAAGACTTAAATGTTTTGCAGTGCTTGTTATGGGTTTTACATACACATGTGACCAGAATCTCTTTTACTGAGCTAACGATTTTGGGTAAAAGCAGTCACACACCAAGTGACGTCATTACAAACAACCCATCACACTTGATCATCAAGGGATCTTTGATATTTCAAGCATAATCAAGTCATAAAGCTTAATTCAGAGATACCAGTGCACTTCTTTGGTTGAAATCCAACGTCTTTATATTGTGTTTGGTCAAAGTGATGTATGTATTCATGCTATGCTATAGAGGTAAGTGAAACATTATTTTTTTTTAACAAAAGAGCATAGTTCAAATCTTGTCAATGTGTAATGTAAAGTATGCTCATGCTGAAATATTTTATAGGTACTTTCAGTTAATGTGATATAGATCTACCAGAGAATTTACAGTGGACAACTTACACTCCACATTAGCAGATACAAAAGCTACTATTCTGATATCTTTCGCTGATAACTTGCTGACTGAAAGAGGCAGCACTGACTAATGCATAAAATTACATTAAGAGAGACTTATTTGTGTTCACTCGTAGAAATTTAGCACAATGTAAAAGATGATCTAGTTTGCTGTTCCTTTTTCATTGAGAACAGATGTTTTGTAATTAACGCGCTTCTTGTGAAAACAAACAAGCATAAAAGATGGTTGTTTAAAAAAACACTTTAAGAATAATAATCTGCACAAACTGGGTTACAGTAATACGATGAGCGCCAAAGAATTAACGGACCCTTCTTATCACCACTAGGAGGCGACAGACACTCTTTCATGAGTTTTTTTTTATTCTCCTCTGCCACCTACGTACAATTCCACGATTACGGGCCAATTCTGCAAAAAAACATTCTACACGTGACTCGATGATGGCGCCACTTTACAAATAGATGTAGAGGAAAAAATCTGAATAAGTTCTTCTACTCTGTTTTCAGTTATCTTTTTCACGTCGGTGTCACGTTATCAAAATCCATCAGGAACAATGCAGGGTTCTATTAAGTGGTGTAAATATTTGAAATTATATGAACATATAGTCATCCACGCAGATGGGGACTTACATTATTCACCCCGTAATTAATTGATCCCTTTTATTTGGCATGAAGTTGTGTTATTTGTTGCCGTCACGCTTATTTTTTAATCATTCAGCTTTTTCTAACTCCACTTGATTACCTTGTATCTATAGATTTTAGACATCTGTTATTTTAATGCTGTATAATTAATCCAACAAGCATAGCTTCTTTTAACAGTCAGCTCCTTTTCAAACATTTACTCTATTTTGCTTAAGATCCAGATATGACAAAGAGCAAAATGAGTAGACACACATGAGTTCATTTAAAAGGCAGAGTGATGTATATGTACAAATGTTAATGCACAACCAAGTAAAGGCAAAAGGCTGTGGATGGTCTCGCAAGATGGCGGTATAAATCCGCCTTCGCTCGAATTAAACAATAGTTATTGGACATTTATATTTTCTTCAATAATCCACAATTGTTCCCAGTTTCTATTTTGCAAGTGTGACAGTGATGGAATGTGCAAATTTGCTGTGTAGTCCAAAATACTCTTCATGCATAAATTTTGCCCAATTTTCTACATTCACTCCAAAAAACTTAATTCGTAATAACAAATGTTATTTATTTTCATAATAATGCAACAAAGCACACGCAGATATTTCGATAATAATGTATTAATAATATGCTCATGTTTGGTGAAACGATTGTATTCATGCTTTATCAATAAATAATTCTGAATGGAAACTGTATTTTAAAAATTTTATGATTTGCAGAAAACAATTTCGCCTAAAAATACAAAGTAACATCGAGGCAAAGGCACCATCACACACTTTTACATTTTCTGTATTTTAAAACACATACTAACAAAAAATTAACGACAGAAGTTAAAATTATGCATTCTCATCTGTATTAAAATAAGAAACACATAAATAATCCACGTGCATTTCATTCGCTAAATTGACAACGTCCGAATAAATGAATAAAGACACGTCTCGTTGCATTATCATTATTAATGACAATGATTGTAACGTTCGGACTGCGATTTTGTCCCGTTTGGCGTACTTTTCATTACTTGTTTTGATGGATGTATTTTAACAACGAGCAGAAAAGGGAAAAACTACATCTGCCGAGTGCCAAGTGTGTCCTTCTTGTGAACTTTCACCTTTTGAACCGGTCGAGGCTATAGTCGTAGCGGGCAGATAAAAAACCTAGTGCTCTTTTTCTGCGCTTCCAAATAGTTCACACCGCTGCACAATCTGCACACACCTTCTGAAATGCTATACTGCAAACGGAAAGCCATTGCACGCATATTTTAATAAGAAAACATGAAATGAAACGCCATGCTTAATTATATGTGGAATGGTTTACTGCGTTAAACAACTGTTAAGACAAAGTCGGTTTTATATAAAATAACATATGCATTGCCACGCAATACTGTAAATATATAACCACAAATTATAATTCCGCCAGTAGTTTCATTGTAAAATTCTACAATTAAAACGTCACCACTTTACAATCACAATTAGTCACATTCTAAAATATAGTTTAAGGACAGTAACCAATTGTATTAGTTACACTGGCGTTGTTTAAATAAAAAATAAGTGTATCAACGCCGTGTTTTTTAATCACTGCGTCGTGAACAAAATAAGTATTCGTGGTGTTTATTTACATGCAAAATGATATCTGCAATACTTAACAAACAGTGGCAAATAATTGATATAGGTTATCAAAGTTGCTTTCGGAGTTTCGGGTTGCAGATCGTGTCCCTGCGAGAAAGGTGGAAATTTGAATAAACACGCGTAACCTCATCTTCCAATTCATTGAAGTACACACAGCACAGTACGATACGTTAAATGGGTAAATGTTCATTTCTGATACATTTACAGGGACACTGACCGCCCCCACCCGCACGAGTTTGTGCACGCATGCTGTATATTTCTCATTTAAAACATTGTTGCATTATCGTTAAGCGGTGAGTCAACTTGCGCGAAAGACAAAGAGCTACAGTTTCTGCGTGAGACTGGCTAGGAGCTGCACCAGTAACCACCGCCCCCGAGTAAGAGGGCAAAGTTTGAACGATCTCAGCTAGAAAAAAAAAGTGCAAAACAAACAACTTGTAAAGACTTTTTTTGTTTACATAGCAGGTGGACGTGACGTAATCTTGGGTCGCGATACTCCAAAAAATAATAATATCCAACTCCGCGCGAGTGCGTCCCCCGGGGCTGTATTCTAATAAGCTAGTCCCAAATACTTCACAGAATACATTTTGATATATTGAATTCTAATGCAAAAACATGCTACATCTTCCTACTATGAGTCATGTGAGAGCAATCTAACAGGAGTTAGTGTATAGTTTTTTTTCTTTTGCATTAATAATAACAGCAGCAGTGGCTGAAGAAGAGAGCGCGAGACAGCGCGTGCATCCCCGAGCCCAGCGCCAGCGGAGGAATATTCTAGTTGTTGTTTATTCTTCGGCTTGTTGTTCATTTTTCTATTTTATGATTATCGCACACTCTCACGTGTCAAGCTTTTTCTAAACACAGAAAGTCCCAAGTCATTCGCATCCGGTGGCTATTCGTCTCGGCGAGGATATAAAGCGGCATTGCGGTAAGTTTACCCTCCGCCGTTTAGCCCCTTTTCCTTTCTGACTTTCACTATTCTCTTTATCGATAGGTTTTCGCTCGCGGACAAACTTCGCGTGATGGTTATGAGCGCATCCGAACGGCGACGGTGCGCGCGGCAGCCTCGCGCTGCGGGCTGGACGGACCGTGTGCACCGCGTCCTGTATTTTAAGCATTTAAATATACCGCACAGAGGCTGATAAGTTTTGCGATGAATCCTCTCCGGCAGTCTTCTGTTCTGTAGGCGAACTACTTCAAAAAAAAGCCCTGGATGCATGCACCGCACTTCTGGAAGATATAACCTTTCTTACTCTTTTCCTTTTTTTAATGACCAAATCCCACTGCTTTTTAAAAATAAATGCAGATAACGCTGTAAGTATAACTAAGGGATTTAATGTTTGTGTGATAACATGCCTTTCAACGCATTTCGGCAAGCCATTACACTAAAAAATGGATATGCACGTGTATTTCAAAACGCAAAAATTAGTTAAGCAAATTATTGCACTGTATATACATATATCTTTTTTAGTTGAATCCGACGTGACGTGTTTCTCGGTACGAGCGGTGTGTCTCCTAGGCAGCTCGGTTCGTGCTGGCAGCCAGTTTCCACGTTTTAAGCTTCTCTTCTCAGGAAGAATGTCACGTCCAGTTTTAAGATCACCAGAAACTCTGTTAAATGAAGCTGCTTTTCCCTCTCAGTGGTTTCACGGCACATTTAAGCTTTGTTTTATTTTAATTTAGTGAACAATTGGCTACATTTTATCAATAATACACAAAACGACGGTTCGGTGTTTGAGCATCGTGGTCAGTCAAGTTTAAACACGATTGCAGATTTGCGATGCATCTGCCGTAGATACAAAAACAGCCAACTTTGTTATTATATTTGAGAAGTCTCGAAAAGCAAAACATCCTGGGATGTGTGAGAAATTGCACGGTTCGTTTAATCTCCACCGCAGACTATTTCTGGCATGACATTTGAAATTAATTTTAATAAGAGCTGTTTGAAATTTTTATCAGGAGGAGATTCTAACGAGGTTTGAACGATGAAGAGATGCGTGATGGGAAACATGTGAAAAAGGAAAAATAAAATTTTTAAAACGACCAGGAATTTAAGATACATTTAAAAGAAACATTAAACAAACTGCTCGGCGTTTACCATCACCGTGCCTCTGGAAATGAAAGGAATGCACGACAAAGGCTGTTTTCACCTCAGTATTCCTGTTACATTTTCGGACACTTTCAGTCTTGTGTGTTCAACTGGAAACAGCACAGTAAACTCAAAAAAATTAGGCGAAAGCCTTGTTGTTCAAAATTGTGGTCATGGCCGCGCAAAGGCTGGTATAGCATTTTCTGATAGCATCTAAAATTTAACTGGTGTAATCAGGTTGTAGAATTTGTTAATATTATTACCGTTATTATTTTTCAATATTTTAGATATGTGCACACTTGTGATTTGGTTTACTTTTTTAATTACATGTACTTTGATAAGCATGTTTTTGCCTAATTGTTAATATTATTAATAATAAATGCCAGATGTAGTTCTGCTGTAGTACGACCCCCAGTACAATTACTAATACTAATACATTAGTATTGTTATATATTGAATTGTTCTGAACAATGGAAAATGTCTTACCGTTTTTGATATCTCCTTTTGTATAACCTTGACATCCTCCTCATTCATTTAACTGATATCACAGTGTAATACCTGATTTATACAGAGAAGTTTTGGCTGTTGCATTGCAACCTTACAAAGTAATTCTCTTAGCCCGGATCCACTGCAGATGGGAGTTTAGCCTGAATTGAGTTGGTGTCAGTGTCAGAGTTCTTTGAAGGGGTCTGATCACTGGTCAGTTTTCCCCTTCAAAATAGCCAGGCGCTACCATGGTATTTGATCGGTGTTTCACACATTTTTTCTCTGCAAGGCTTTTAACTGCAGGTGTGGAGTGGTAGTACTTCAGTGAACAGTCCATGTTTTTTTTTCCCTTCTCAAAGTCTGGAAGGCTGTGTAGGCTTTAAACTTTAAATTAGAAACGCAGAGTACCTAATTTATTGCCCTTTTAAAAAAATATATATAAGTCTTTCTGCAGTTGGAATTGGCACCTTTATTGCCTAAGAGAGTCCTGGCCAGGTGTGGATGAGAAAGCTGCGTCTGTACTCGCTGTAATTCTTATAGCGGCTCACCGGTACCTTTCTGTAGTCAAATGGCAAGCAGGCCTGTTTGGATCCTCGTCTGATTGATTTTTATTGGATCAGCGTTTAATAGCAGTTTTGTTCTGTTGTGTTTTGATACTTTGAGGGATTAATAAAAATTATGACGTTTACTATATGAATCTTCAGACATCTTGTCTAGTCACTGCTGTATGGAAAAGAAGAGAATATGATTAATTTTTTTTAGCTCCCATTGTGTGTGTGTGTGTGTGTGTGTGTGTGTGTGTGTGTGTGTGTGTGTGTGTGTGCGCGCGCGCGCACACTAGAACAGTATGTTCAGCATCTCTGCTCATGAGTCTGTACCATAATTCCGTTCAAGGTAAGCACGGCACTCGTTGTTTTCCGGAAGGCTTCCGCTGTTGCGCTCAGGCCGTTTTGTTTCTCATCATAAATGATTTTCGCAAATGTTCCTTGGGGTCGACAAAAAAAAAAAAAAATAGCATACCACCTTGTCATAGCTTCACATGTCACGCAGTGAACTCCAGATACCATCAGCCTCTTGCTCTTACAAATGAAGTACCATGCAAAATCAGCATTGTTATTTTTTGCATTTTCCTGTCTGTTTCCTCCTGTGTTTTATGTGCATTTGGTATGAGGTACAGAGTGAGCAGGGATACAGTCTGTAGTATGCGCCGTCAGCCCCTGCCCTGATGTAGCGGCTCCGAGCCGCGGAAATCTACTCTGCTCTGAGCCTAATAGCAATTAAACTGGAAATGTTCCTGTTTTCATCACCGGGAACTTCATAGAAATGTTTCCATGACAACCTCCATGCTAGTTAAGGCAACCCGAGGTGATCAACAGTTTATTTATTCCCCCCCAACACACACACACACACACACACACTCACACACACACACAGCAAGAAAGGAATCTGTGTTGACAGTCTTGGCCTTTAATGGTACTTTGGTACGTGTGAAAGTATTTGTTTACCGTATCATACGCTGTTAGCTGTCAGCCTGGGGTGGATTGACTTCTCTTGATAAAAGACTTTATTTTGTTCTCGAATCGCTCCTTCACTTTAATTATCCACATCACTGTAATCACATTTCTTCTGCTTCACTGTGTTCAGATAGTTGCATACTTTTGACTCCTGCGTTCGCTTGATCTTTGTCTCATTCGTTGCTTTTTATTTATTCTTTTTTCCCTCTGAAATGTAGCAGTATTTTTCCTGTCTTCCTGCTTAATTGTTACACACATTCCTTTATAGAGTGTCTTATCTAGAATGCTTTTTCCCCCACTTTTCACTGGTCTGCATTGTTATTAAACCTGGGTCATTTTAAAATGTAAAACGCTGACGTATCACATGCAGTCGAGTAGTTTTTGTGTTCCTTTTTTTTTTTTTTTGTTTTTTTTTTTGAATGTCCTTTCTTTTCCTCGGAGATTTAGAGATGCAAAGGCAGGTTGCTCTCTTCGGCGTGTTTGGGGGTAGGTGACGCTGCATTTCAGTCATAATTATGCCTTGCTGGTACACTTTTTGCTTTGCACTCTGTTATGGCGACACAAATGGTTTTTATTTCTGTGATGTTTCTCAGAGCCAAGGAGTACCAAGCGGACCTGAAAAGCGGGGTTTCCTTAGTGTGGAGGTCAAGTATAGAAAGAACAGACACTGTGGGGGAAAAAACAGATTTGTCAAGTAAGCATGAAAAGGGGAACTGGCATAAACCACTATGTTTTCACAAAGAATAATGTATTTTACATGGATTAGCTTTTTGAATCTTGCCGTGTACATTTATTAAAAAAATATAAGGGTGAGCGGAACAGCACCACCAGTGTGTTGTGGACAGGATAGGAACTGCACATGTTTTATACTGCCAGCGTCGACTTGCAACATCGATAATTCATCACTGTATCTCTCATTAATGATGAGCCTGCGTTTATGTTGATAAGCGCAGAGAGATTCTACTGAAGCAGAATTTCTTAATTCTGCCTTCAGCAAAGTATATTAGGCCCATTATTTTATTCATATTTTTTCCTAAAAATGATCAATTAAAATTTCTATTGCTTATTTTTTTCGAAGCCTTGTGTTGATGGTGGGGAAGGTCATAGTGACTCTGGTAGGTGAAAAATCAAACTGCAATGCTGCATGTTTGCTGCAGCTATGCAGGGCTGCACTGCTGCACGCCCTGTTGTTCACCTTGGGGGGGTGGCCGTCCTGATGCCAACCCCCAGGTGTGGGCATGTAAATCGCAAGGAATCGTGTCAACACACATCTCAGACCCCTCCAGAAATACCGCTGGACGCCTGTCCTCTTGTTGGTTTGGCGTCGAGCTGTGTAGCCGTATGTAGAAATGATTCAATTTCACGGTGTCTCAGAGGCTCTTATTTGTGTCTTAAATTCACTTCCAGCACTGCAGGTCTGTGAAATGTCGATTACGGGCTGTCGCATCTCCATCAGTGGAGAACATAAACCGTCGGTCCAACGTGAGACGTTCTGGTGGGTTGAAGGCTGTCACAGGCCCCATTTCTGGACGGCTGCGAAATCCGGGGTCCTGTTTTTGAGCGAGGCCTTCGTTGTCGACGGGCACGCCCTGATTCAGTGAGACCCGCAACCACACCACAAGCACCAAAAAGCGCGAGGGGCAGTCATGTCTCTGAGCAGGCAGGTTCACCTCCTCACGCTGACGTGTTTTTGGGCGGGCGCCCCGTTAAGGGAACAGGACCTCAAGCTCTTGTTGGGATTTCAACGTTTTTTCCACTTAATTGGGATTATCGCATTTCATGCATGTTTTTTTTTTTTTTATTCAATCCTGGCACATGGTATGAAACGGGGATTAGTAAACCGAGTCCTCAGCTGCCTTTTGACATGCGCCAATACGCAAAGAAACAAATGCCTTGCGATTAAAGCGGGAGACCGCATTTTCAGGCCACCAGCATAAAAGTAAAAGACCGTAGCACACGTAATAAACTTTAAAGAAGGCCGGCCAGCAGACCTTTTCCTCGCGGGACTCATGTCCTTAACAACAGGACTTCAAACCAAAACACGTCCATTACTGGCAGAACATAACTGGTATTGGCCATGACGCTTGGTTTCTTTTAACTTTTAAGGTTTTATTACTTATTTTTTAAATACTTTTATTCTCTGCCAGGTTTTCAAGTGGCCATTCACCTTGCAGCGCCCTGGGATGCGTGGTGAGGCCCGGGAATTTCGGAGCGTCAGCAATTTAAATAAATGATCGTATCGGACAATAAACATCCCTGCGCGTATGGCAGAAAGCGGGCTGCACGGCTTCTTTTTTTGAGGGAGGTAATGCTGGCTCTCCTGGTGCTTTGGGTGAGGCCCTTTATGATAAATTTCCACTCTGTGGAATGTAAAATGTAGTTGAGGGGCGCGTCAGCCTGCCTCTTTACAAGTCCTGAATCTGACATGCTTACACTTTTCAGCGTGATTTAAGAAAACGACTGAAATCTGTCCATCCGAACATCTGTCTTTATATCCGGAGGAAAAAAAATCTACCGTCGGCCGCTTTTTAACTTGCTTGTTAAAATGTGGCAGAAATGGTGCCATTTCACTCTGAAACCTGCCGGCAGATACATTCTCATAACTTCGTATTATTTCTGGGGCTGGTGGTGGGATCAGCTGCGCACTCGTGTCTTGGTGCTTCCTAAGGTCGCCGCTGCTCAGGCCATTTTGACCCGCAGATGAGGGTGTATTGTAAACGTTGACCCACATCGGCCCATGAAGAAAAACCCTCCAGACTTATTTATTTTAATTATTTTGAGCATTTTATATTTGTCTTTTATTAGCCACAAAAATTTGCTTTTTAATTAATTTTTGCACAAGGAATGTTTAATGGGAATGACTTCTGTGCGCTAAATAATTACGTGTTGACAAAGGAGGCTGTGAAATAAATGAAGCGGTCTTTTTCTGGATGCTGAAAGGCACAGTCAACATTGACATCTGACATTTTGATTTAATTTAGTGAGCTCACCCCGTCTGTCTATGATGCTTACAATCACGCCCCCTAAACACCGTGTCCTAGCTGCTACCCTCATTGGGGTTCTCCCCTCATGCCTTTCGATGTTCAGGTGTCCCCCCGCCCGCGGTGGACTTGTGTGAGAGGTAATCTCTTCCTTGTTTTTATTTTTCTTGTTGAGGCTGTTGTAGGAACGCCGTGTGCTTTCAAGGGCTGCTGTAGGCCCTAATTTGCTCGTTATTACTGTCTGTCCTACGCGTGTCACTTACGGTGTCAGATGCAAACATTTTAAATTGCATGTTGTTTGTGTCTGAAAAGGCCCTTCAAGGCTAACGTCAAGCCGCAGCCGTCTTCCGCGCCGCCTGATAATTATCTTCCCTTGCACTGTACGCAGCAGTGTTTAGATTTATAACAGGCTTTTAGTTTACAGACTCGTGTCGTGGTCCCTCAGTGGAACATCTGGACAGATGTATTTTTAAGATAACGCAATGAGTGTAAGTAAGGGGATCGGGACAGACAGAAGGTCTTTTAAAGAACCAATACTAAACTTTAATTTGATGTGTTGCTTATGTGTGTGACCTGTTCTTTGGGGTGAGGACAGGCCTGAGAGCCGCACCTATTCCATGGGTGTCTGCATAGACATTATTGCTGAAACGTGAAAACTAGCCCAAACATTCTGGGGTGTTTCTTTAAAGATACCTGGGCAATAGGTGTGTTTTTGGGTTCTTTATAAACAGCAAATACTGAACTTTAATTTGATTTATAACTTGCTTGTGCGGCCCGTTCTTTGGGGTCAGGACAGGCCTGAATGAAAAGTATTAGTCTCTATTTTAAGTCCGTTAATTTCCTCTTTATTTTTCCATCCTTATAAATGTAGCCTTTGGAGAAAGTGGGGGTGGGGGGCAGAGCTGTAATCCTTATGTTTCACATGTATCAGGGGCTGTTGGTGCAGTGGGATGGTACCGGCAGAGTCAATCTCAGAGCACCGTTCCACATGGCGGGACACACAGCCCATTTTTCAGACTCACTTAAAGGCCAGGCCTGGGAAGAAGACGTTTTTCCCTGCTTGGGTCCGCTGCATAACCCGGCTGTCAACTTACCCAATCTCTGGACTGATGACATCAGCCCCCACCTCCCCACCCCCGACCCCAAATACAGTCCCTTAACCGACACATTCGAGTGTCATTAAATATCATTTTTTTGCAGTGAAGGAGACATGGCAGTAACTAGACTTACAATTTGATGTGATGATAAAAGCCTACTATATTAATCCATTTAAGATGGTCAAGAAATTTCCCAAAAAAAAAGAAGAAACTGTTCACAAATTAATTTGGCTCTGCCTGCTTGGAGTGGAGGAGCAGGCTTTTTACGAGTCTGTGTTACTGCTTCATTTCAGTGGTCAGGCACATTAACTGTCTGCTGGGATATATGTACTCACATCAAAAAGTAAATCACTGTGACCTTCTGAGGAGTTTCAAGCATTTCAGTATTTTGTACGCAACTGTGATATTTCATGACGTGATATCCCCCTGAACCATTTCCCTTTTTTTTATCTATGTCATCACTCATGTTTAGTAGTGAGAGGAGATCTCACCTGACGATGCTGCTGGAATGTGTCCACCGCATTGCCGTTGAGGACTTCCTCTGGACTGACAGGGCAGCTGCCAATGTTTACGGAAAGATGGGGGGGGGGGGCAGCATGTTTGTTTGTACGCCCCGGAAGTTGCCTGAAGCATCCAATGATACTGCCACGGGGAGCTGGTGTAAGCCGATGCGTGTCGTTATAGTCGTTCGTGACCTTGAACGCCACATTTGTGGCTCGCTGTCTTTGAATATCAGCTAGAAAATAATTTTCAAAAGATATTTCAAATATTTACACCCACGGTTTGTTTCACGCCGTAGAAATGTCGGACTTGGGCTTTCTCAAGAGCGAAATAAAAACCAGCAACTGTTATTCACGCCATACGCGTTTGGGGGGGGGGAGGAAATAAATTTGGTCTGAAAAAAAGATTAGTGACGGTAAGGCCTTCTGACAAGCGCATTAGGCTGAGGAAGGAGCACTGGGCTCTGGGCATATGGTGTTACCGTCTGCTGGCGTCAGTCTGCTGTGAGTGACATCGCTCAGGCAAGGCTGGGGCAGGCGGCTCTAAACAAACAAACATGCGGGGAGGAGGGGGGGAGGCACACCAGAGGCCCCTTTTGTCTTTGAAAGCAGGTGGACGTTAAAGGACAGTGCTGAGGTTAGTCACCAAGAACACCCCCCCCTCCCCATCAGAAATGTCTGGATGAACCTGCATAGCCTGGATGGGGGGACACGTTGGTTAAATGAGAGGAGGGGGTTATAATGGCCTGGCTGAAATTTCAAAGGGTGGATTTTGTAAGGGTGGGCTTAGTAATATTCACTAGAACTGTGTTTAATTCCATCCACCCATCATCCATCCATTAAAGCATAGGAGGTACTTTGTGGGACTGGACCATGAAACTCAGCACCGGGCTGAGTTTGTGGGTGTGGCTTGGAATGCGGTGCCAGTCCGCCACAGGGCATATGCATTGTAGGCATCTTAGACACACTGGTCAGACTACCAGCTTGAGAAAATTCAACACATGGGAAGAACATACAAACACTCACATACCCACAGACAGGATCTGAACCCACAACCCCCCCATCCCCCACATGAGTGTGACGTTTGCATGTGTGCGTGTGTGCATATATATATATATATATATTCAGTGATTTCCTTCCATATTCCAACTAATTCCCCTTGAAATTTTTTGACCTTTGTCAAAAACAGAAATATGTCAGCTGAAAGGAACCTGAAGAATGGGACCGTCTCCCTGCCTGTGTTTTCCGTGTTACCATGTCCCATCTGTAATTGGGAATAATTCTGTTGCATGTAAATGGCAGCTGTTGCAATACGCCGGCGTCAGCCGCAGCCCCGCGGTCCGTCTCCCATAAACTCCCGCCTGCTAGACCTCTCCGACTTGTTGTGCTTAATGTTTTTAACACTGCAATTTTGCACTTGATCCCGCCTCACCGCGGGGGCTGTTTGTCACTCCTTGTTTTTAACGCAGACGAGAGCTCCGATAATGGCCCCGTGCGTAATTCGAGCTGCCGTTCCGCGTCTCTTGCGGTTCTGGATGATGGAATGAAACGTTCACTTTGACGGGAGGGGGGTGGAGGACGCAGGCGGGGGTGCTGGGGGCGCTGATGGAGGTAATTACACCGTGAGGCCCGGAGAGTAATAAGAGGTCAGGAGGCTGCCGCTCCGATAGTGCTGCTTCCGAAGTAAACAGGCTGGGCATATGGTCTCGCAAACGCAGAGGTTTATTTTTACGACGCTTGATGACCGGCTTTTAATTTGGATTGTCAGTTCTGGCACCCAGCAGCACAGATGGTGTGGACTTGAGTAGCCATCAGAGGCCAAATACCTCAAGGCAGCTGTTGCTTTTAAACTTAATTTTTTTTCAAATTAATTTTATTTATTTTTTTATCCCCCCCCCCCCCCCCCACAAGCATATTATTTGAAGAATAAAGACGACAATCAAAACTATACTTCGGTATTTTATAATCTCATCGTTTTTTCGGTTAATTATGGGGAGTGTGCGGTAGCTGGAGG
>JAODKE010000068.1:23508805-23525233 GCA_026779605.1 Mormyrus hasselquistii
GAGCTGTGACTACACTACAGCTCTCCTTTTTCTTTTTTTTTTTTTTCCCTTCTTTTTCTGGCCGTCTCGGAAATCCCGTGCGCTGTGTACGCCAGCGTCGGCTGTCCTCCTAAGCTGACAACTGAGAGGCAGGATTTTCCGGAAGGCGGCTTTGGAGTGCTGTTGAATTTAACAAGCATGTCTAGTCGTCGTGTTTTTTCCCTGCCTAACTCGTGAATAACAGTAACGCAGCAGCAAGCGAAACAGGCGCCTCCGTTTGCCGTCCTGTGTGTCCTCTTGTTTATTTTTGTACTGCTTGAAAGGGTGGATCCTAAAATTAGGCGTGGGGGAATAACATGTTGTCACGCGGCTGTGATTCTCTTAAGTGATTGGCTAGGAAATTTCCAAAGATGCCTGGCGATTAAGCCTGCCACCGCCGGTCACAACGTCGATTTGTGGCGCTGCGTAAGGCAACGGTGGAGTAAAATCCAGAACGTTCTGCAGCTCACAGTTACGCTTATGCAGTATAGCGGCATAACGTTAACGAAGGTTAACGTGTCACCTGCGGTCAGTCTCTGGGAGCAGCCCGTTGTCTCGTATCGTTTTTGAGCCAAAGACGGTTATTTCGAATTGGCCATACAGATAGACACTTATTCATCATTTTTACAGTAGCCTGAGTAGTGATAGGAATAGGGTCATGTGTATATATTGAAAATGGTGTACCCATAATCCCCGGCGGCATGTCGCCCGGGTCCTCATCAGTGTCAAGTGGACAGAGCGTGTGACTCAGACCCCAAATGGCGGTCGCTTAAGACGGCGGAGCTAATGGCTGCAGTGTGTGCGGTGTGTAATTTGTGGCTCTAACAGGAGTAATTATTTTATCAGATGGATTGGAACCCATAAAGGTACTTGTCTATAAAGCCATAACCCCAACACCACTCTCTAACCCCCCTCCCCGGCCGCTGTCTGCCCTCTCTCAACCTCCACCCCCCACGCACACACGTGTGTGTGCCCCCCGTGGTTCTCAAGGGGTGGCCTTTGTCAGTTTGATTATGATGTGACCCCCTGATAAAATTCCTGACAGTAAGCTGCATTTCATTTAAGGAGTGATTGATCACCGCAACGCAAATGCAGGCCAGCATGTAAATTTCACCTTATATGCTCTATATGACATTTTCTACCTGCTGGGCATGGATATGTGAAGAATTGAATTATTTTTAATGTATCTTTAGAAGTTATCATGTATGCGTCGAATGCACACGCGTGTATGCATAGGATCATACAAACACACGTGTGCAGGGTCACGCCATTCGCCGCAGCTGTCAGCGAGCCACTGGCTTCTCACACTCCCCTGACCGCGTGGCATTTGGTGGACTTAATAAGCCGCCCGCTGACTTGTAAAGCGCCTTGCGGTCGCCTGTTTGTTTTAGATGGGACTGCTGGTCCGGCTCCGGAGACAATTACCCGCACCCGGCTGAGCAGAGGGTGTCGCCATTTTTCGGGGGAGGGCCCCACGTCCTTGCTCAACATGGCCAAATTGTATAAAATCTTCCATGGCCAGATGCTCACCCGTCGACGTCCCTGTCTCGGCCCCCGCCCAGATTCCCCGTCCCACCCGTCAGGGCAGAGTGACGAGGATTTATATGTTTACATTTTGTTTGCCTGTTCGTTATTTGAGACGGATCCGCTAATCGCAAAGCTGGCGCTAAGCCGCGTTCCTATAGCTACGCTTTGGTGGAAAGGAGCTTCGCGTGTCGCCGTGGAGTCGGACGGGTGACTGAAAGCAAAGAGATTTAAAAACAGCTAAAAGCACAATCCTGGAGCAGTTACTCAACCACCGTGCGTTTCCCTAATACCGCGCTTCTCTGTCTTCTGTGCCGAAGCGAGCATCAGCTGTATTCTCTGGGAAACCTCGGTGCGCTCAGATCTCCCGGCTCGCGACGCCTTTGCCCCACCGGTTGTCAATCGATCGCGCTGCAAGATTAGAGGGGGATAGGTTGTGGACCGGTGACTATCGCGGTGGGAAACCGCTAATCTCTCCATCTATACAGGTCTTCTTCTGTCTTGATGATCCTGATCAGCGGATTAAACGGAAACACTGAGCTTCGCGGGCAGACTCGTCCCTCATCCTTCTTCCTGGGGGGGTGAGGAGGGGGGGGGGTCAGGCTGCTTTATTTCCTGGGTGTAATTATGGAATGTGAATGAAATGGAATGTGCAGTAAAAACATGCATTTGAGATGCAATTCTCGGCAATACATGTAATGAAAGAGGAGTGCTGCAATACTGTTTGAAGCTGGCCGTTTCTAAGCAGCGATTTGTCCTTTTCTTCTCCTTTTTGACTGGCCTGCTCAGTACGCCCTGGTGAGGAGGCTTCCTTACAGCTTTCCACATGAATACCAAATCCGCACCAAAACAGGTCCATTACGGTCCGGCCTACGGGCGCCTAGCTCTCCTCCCGCTGCTTCTCAGCCGCTGAATATTTAAGGGGGGGGGGGGGGGGCACAGCCCCGGGCAGCTTCTGTGGGCTTCAGCGAACCCAGTAAATAAGATGGTTTCACCGCTAAATACACGAGGGGCTTTTTGAAGACTAGATGTCACTTAACACGGTGCAGCCTCTGATGAGGACTCTCTGACATCTTCCGCCGCGCTCAGGCCGGCCTCAGATTGGACCCGAGACTCCCGTCCCGTTTTCCGGCGCTGTCATCCCGAGGCAGACGTCTTCATCGCCTGTCTCGAGGCGGCTTGGCACGGCCCGGCGTGGGCTTGGGAAGAGAGGCCCACCAGACCTACCGGCCGCACCGTGAAACCACCAGCCGTGAGTGTAGGCCGTGGGTAGGCTTGGGAGCGTGTGGGGGATGCATTAATTACTGTCCCTTAGGTGTCCTGGTGTGTCAGTGTCTCTTAAAATGCAGACATGAGCCTTCACAGTGGGAAGGCCAGTGTTACACACTGAGAAACAGTATGTCACCTCTCATTAGAGCCAGGAGGACCTGGCCGCATTCTGCTTTTGTGTGTTTGTCTTTAATGTCCAAGTTGGTGTGATAAGTTATTTTAACCCCCCCCCCCCCACCCCCAATAAGTAAAAAGGTGATTGTAATCTTACAATGTTTGTATCACCCATACTGTTTGCGTTCTGGAGTTCCGCCATCATGGATCTGAGATAACGTTGCTCAGTAAATGATCCAAGAGTTATCAAATATTTGATATATCCAGCCTCTTTCTATAATGAGATGCTGTGAGAATGAATTGTTGAAATGAAATGGTAAAAAAGGGAATTGCGGGAATGTGGTGCATTTATTTTTTTAAAGCAAACATACAAGTAAATGATTATTGAGATTAGCTCTCAGTACTGCTGTCTTGAGATGAGGGACATGGGCCACCCCCCCCACAGGAGTAGCCTGCCAGCTCATGAGATCTTCCCACCATCTGGACGCCAAAAAAAAACAGCTCTCAATTTTCATTTTGATTCGTTTTGCTTTTTTGTTGTTGTTTGTTTTTGCTCTTTGCCATTTCCCTGTAAGGCTGTGAAGTTGACCAGTTTACCAATAATCGTATATTTATATTTATCGGAAAAGGTTCCTTCTCCTATGTTCTTCGCACAGCGAATTCTAACCTTGGTTCCATGAAGTGCGGTACATAGGATCCATTGTACTGCCAGGATGAGTCGTAATGGCACGGAGTTTACAGAATAGGGCTGTGATAATAGTAGCCCCCATATTTAGGTGTCAAACCCCGGGGTAATGTGGGTTCTTCTGATGGACCCTCTGCTCCTCCAGCATCTGCAGCGGGAAAAAAGTGGAAGAAACATCACCTGCTCCGACAGGCCGAGCGCGGCCACCGAGCCACACAGCCATAAATTTTCTCGTTAGGCGAAATTACCACCACTAACTTGCGAGGCTCCAGCATGAAATTGAGAAAGGAGCCCCCGCCTGGAATTAGCATTCTTGATTTGATGCGATATGCAGACTAAGGCTGTGCCTCGGTCACTGCTCCGGAGTCGCACGTCGCTGAGCGTGATGCGGATAAATCCTGTATGCGTTTCCGTGCGTGTGCTTTTTTTCCGCCCGTTTCCTTTGAAGCGCCTTTGTCAGGCCCTCGGCCCATCTCGTTCCACACCTGAGCTGCGTGCAGCCCCCCGCTAATCAAAAACCCGGCGGCCGGCGAGGCCGCGTCGCAGTCCGCTGCCTCGGGAAGCTGCCTCTCGCCGGCGGTTAAATCGCAGGGAAGAGCATTGATTGATAGATGCGGCATGCGGGGGAACGGGAAGATAAGTGTACCTCCCGCAGCTTACTAAAAGGTCAGGTGCGCGGCATAATTGGAATGTTCACCGGACGACTCCAAGATAAAATGGATCGTGGATCACGTCGGGCCGAGTGGTGCGCAGAATGCCGCGAGGCCGCGGCCAAGATGCATTGCCTCAACCAGTGCAGAGGTGCCACCCATTAAGTCACCGCGTTCTTTCGAGTAACCGGGAGGTTGGCCGGAAACATCCGGGAAAACAGCTGGCGAGACGGAACGGCTCTGAAAATGGAGGCCAGACTCCAAGGTGCAGGCAGGAACTTGCCGTTGTTGATTTTCTATATTACGTTTCTGTTTGGTGGCCACACAAACAGTATGAAGCCTGTTTTATTGTACGTTGTGAGGTCCCCCCTTTATGTTCCACATTTGTGGTCCCGCGGCAATAATTTTAGGGGCACCGGAGTCATGTTTGTGTATCTTTTTTTTTTATACAGTTATTGCTTCCTGAGAAACGCATCTCTGATGAAACTATGACGTTGCTCTTGCCCGTGACCCGCTGCCACCGCATGCTGCCAGGTCCCGCTGTGTAAACTCTGAACGTGTGCCACCTGCCCGCCTGCCCGCAGGTAGATGGACACACAGGGAAAATTACTGGAACCTTCCGCCGCCTGGTGAAAATAAATAAATAGGGGGGGTGTGGTTTTCCATGCGGATGCCTGTGAGGTAATTAAAGTTCAATGTAATCTGTAATTCCCAAAGCCGGGAGCGGCATTCTATTGACCCCTTTGGTAACCGTATCTCTCTGCTGCCACCCCCGCACCTCGGAGAGACAGACGGGCGGGCAGGCGGGCAGCGCTGAGCATGCACGGGCATTGGGCGTGTGCGGCGCGGGGAGCAAGCAAGCAGTAGCCGTGATTACTGGGTCTGCGGCTGACCATCGTAGGGGAGACGGATGCGGAAGGCAGCTCATCTCTGTGGGGGGGGCGTGTTTTCTGAATTATTTATCTGCCCCCGGACGCTTTCATCTGGACGCACACATTGGCCGCTCACTGATTACCGCACCTGAAAACCAGCCGCGGCGATTCTGGTCCAGCACGGCAAGCGTGAAAAAGGGACGAGGAGCAAGTTCCCCCTGGGACCTCCTCTGAACTCCTCACAAGTCTGCTGCTTCGGCCATAACAAGGCTGCAAGTCGCTATGCAAGCACGCTCATACCCATAATGCCATAGCGCTGATTATTTCCTCGCACTGCCGCTTCTCTGGCCTCTGGTTGTTCTGTACCCGTCCAGATCCAGGTGTTCCTGCGGTTCTCTCACCCGTCGATGCCATTCCCCACCTTTCCCTCTTTGTTCTGAGAGCTCCTCGGGTCCCGGCCTCCGTGTGGAGGTTCCCCCTTGCCTCCGGCTATGGTCTTTGGTCTCATACTCTCCTAATGAGTGCTTGTCAACAAAGGCAGGCACGAACGGCGTACAGTGGAGAACAACTTCATCCGACAGCTGCCCAGTTTGGCATGTTGTGGATTAGCTGGCTCAAACGCACTGCAGACTCAACATAAGCCGGAACGCTGGCCCTTGCCAGTGTGTCACGTTAATTTGGCTTGTTTTTCTGTCCTTTGAGATTGTCAGAGATATACAGTCTCATAGAGAAATTTAGAATTGAAGACATTTTATGTGCTTGTAAGAGCACGGCTCACAAAGCACGCCTGTGCAGAGATGTTAATATCGCCAGATAAACGTGTAAAAAACATGTTTTTGAAATGCGACGGGTGCAGGATTAATAGATTTTTTTAATGTTGTGTGACCAGGAGCGCAGGAGGAGCACGCTGGCATATTCAGGGGGGTCCAGCAACCTCACAGGAGCCCAAGAATACATGTTTGGGTGGCGAGTTCTGTGCACATTTCATGCCCGCCCAGAATTCTTAGCTGCACCCTCGTTTGTGATGGTGCATGGACTGAATTGGAAGTAGCGCCTGCTAGCTGGGCACACTGATGTATGCAGCCAAGAATCCAAGGCGGGACGGCAACATGCTTCAGGTCGTCTGTGAGCTAAGACGGAAAGACTGACTTTCAGAGCCAGAGTGATTCAGATTTTATCTAGATTTAGAACAAAAAGGTCGAGGCCTCTTCCCGAGTCCGCCCCGAATCACCCTACGTAGACCCCGTGATACCTTGGAGTCAAAAGTGGGGATGAGGTGAATTTCATCACAGGGAATGCGGGACACAGGTTAGGGACTCTTAGCCCTGTGAGATGTACAACCGTATGGCAGTGAAACGGTGTACAGTACAAACGCTGTAATGTTTTATTGTGACATATTGCTTCGTGCTTTTCTTTTCCTATATTGTTGCTGCCTATGTTGCTTCATGCCCGGTGAGCTACTAATACAAAGACCCTCTTATACTGAAATGGGGGGGGGGGGGGCGTTTTCCCTACGGCTTTAGTGAAGGTCGAGGCGGCAGCGGACGGCGGTAAGGGCCCCTTTTCCTTCTCTGTTTCCGCCGCCCATGGCCCTCCCGGTGGGACCCGGCACAGTGGCGATTTGCACCCTCTTAGTGGCGAGCTAAACAGCCTCCGTGTTGTTCACCCCCACGCTGGAAGAGCACACCGGTTACACAATACGCCCCAGCTGCCTTCCCTCCTGCACCGCCGCACATTCCTGGGATATAAATGACTGAATTCATCACCAATTCATCAGGGAGGTCGGGCTATGCTGTTCTGTTTACAGTGTCGGAAAGTTAATATAAATTTTCATCAGAAGGGGAAGTTTACACATATGATTCTATTTGTCCTTCATTATTAGCACCTGAGTCTGGGCTGGCAGGCGTAATTGTCTACAGGAACAGGCCAAACAGATGCAAGGCAAAGGCAAATAAGCACACCAAAAATAATTTTATGGTTGTCTGTTACAATCCCCTCGCTGGGATTCTTAATCTAGAAAATCAATAAACAATGCGAGCCGGTCGGCTCTGCAGCGCCGGGTCGCGCCACCATACGGCGGAGCCCACAGAAGCCCATTGTTCCTCCCGGCTGCCCCCACCCCAGGCACGGATCCTCGACGGGGCCCGGCTGTGCCGTGGGCCTTGTTGATTTATCGAGTTATAAATAAAGATGCTCATCGCTCCGCCTACTTTCTTATTTTTATTTATTTATTTATTTTTTCTCAGGAGGCTTAAGAGGTTCTGCCGGTGAGCACAGATGCCTCAGGTCTCTGCCCGCCCACCCGCCCGGCCTGATGAAGGCCATGATTTTCCGCTGTGGAGTTCTCCTCCTTCGTTTCCGTTTGGGCCGACCGCTGGGATTCTTGGCCCTGCTGTGGTTAATTGTTTTCTTAAGGTATTTTGAGAGATGTTTAATTTTATTTTTTTGGTGATGAATTGGCCTGGACAACTCTTTCAGGAAGTATGTAGTCTGCCTTCCCGAAAGCTATAGCTTTTGCTGAAAGTGGACTTTATTATTATTGTATTAAGGCTTGTGATAACCTGTGCTGTGTTATTACTGGCACAGATGCATGCCCCCGATATAAGCAGAGAGGCGTTTCGCGCTCCTGCCTACCTGTTGGCCTCTAAACATCCTAAACCACCTAAAGTCAGGTGGATCCCAGCTGCCATGGGCTTGGTTTTTGGGCAGCTTGAAATGTTTAGGCCTTGATCTTGTGTTCTAATGCATGCGCAGACCAGCGTACTTCTGAAGTCGTGACACCAGCAGCCCTGGCAGGGTTACCGACCGATCGGGTAGCGGCACCTTTGTGGTGTGGTGGGGGGCGGGGGGTCCATCAGCGACAGCCTGAGAATTAACCTGAGCTGCCACTTTGCTTTATGAATGGGAGTAAGCTACAAGTTGCCTGAACAGTAAGCATCAGGAATGCTTTCAAATATAATAATAAGTGTAATAATACGAAAATTACGAGTATGCTTTATCCTAAACAGCCCCCCCCCCCACCATGAAGTAATTATCCCACATGGAAATGGACACGGTGCATTATGCTCTTAGGCCATGAGAGGTGTCATGGTACTGCCGGGTCCATTAGTGTCTGGTCGGCGTGGCGGCCCGGTTCTGACGTGCAATGTACAGTGATTGTGCTTTAATAGCGTGTTAATAATGCTCTCATTAGGGGAAGCGGGATTAGTGTGGCAGGCCCTCGCCTCCGTAATGAGCCTCAGTGCGACGCGTCTCCTCCCACTGAGCCGTCGAACACGGCCAGGACTCTGTTCTCCTCATCTTGCTGTCACGCGCGTGGTGCATGTTTGCACACAGCTTTCCAAATTCAGACCCATCCCTTTTTTTTTTTGGGGGGGGGGGTGGGGCGGTCAAACGCAATTAAGCTGCAAGAGAAGCTGCTTATTCTTTTTTCTTCTTCTTCTCCTCTTTAGCTGGTTCTCTTTCACTCTCGGACCAGGCACTGGAGTTCCGAGGCGGGGCGTTCCTGACCCCGCACGGACCTCGGGAAGTTGTTGTCTAAAAGTTGAGGCTGTTGTCTGAATAGCTGTTAATGTTCCTGTGGTGGCTGCGGCGGGGGGCTGTGTAAACATTCCTCTTTGTGTCCCGTTTCATGTGCCAGCCGCCGGTATCATATTCCTCCCGACCCCCACTATCTGAAACCAATCACCAGGGATCCATTGGGGCTCTGTCTGCCCCGGTTCCGAGCCTGGTGTGGCGTGGCGTTTCCCCTTCTTGATGGATTTCAGCATCAGATACTCGTCTGACTGGGCTGGTCATGTCGTATCTTTGGGTTAAACTGACCGACCACACTGTCCCCGGCCCTGGAGAGAAGTTCTGGAGGAGTCCGTTAGACGTAAACAGGGTGCTGTTTCGGAATGGCGTCTAATCCGTGCTCTCAGCTCCCGTCTGCCCACCCAGCCGCTGCTGTATGCATTGTCCTCCGAGCTCCGCAGCCGTGAAGACCCTTATAGGCTATGTTGCCTGTTCTTTTCTGGGTGTTGCGTCATTTTCTTGTCTCAAACTCTTTAAGAGCCTCTAGACAGCTGTGCCGTGGAAGACTGGAACTTTCCATACCCCACTGCTCGAGTCTTTAGATGCCTCGCCCAGGGAATGGGTCTTTTTGGGACCGGCGGTGCCGGGGCGGGCGGGCGGGCGGGCGGTGTTATCCTCCTGGCTCACTGCCCCCGCTGTTCCAGGCGGCCCTAATTACGACGGGGGAATGTGATTGGTCGTCTCCGGCTCATAGGGATGTGTGCCTCACACTGCATGCGCTTGCAGTTCTTGCAGTCCGACGGCAGCATTAATAGGTGAGGCTGGGAGGACGGGCGTTAATGAGAGCGTCCGTAGTTTATTTTTATCTTTTTGTAGGTTGAAGGGGAGTTGTTGAAATTCGTCGTCGTTGAAGTTAGCGGCGTGAAGTGCCCATCACACAATTAATTCCGAACGGCCAAAGCTTACCGTACCTCTCAGCCCGTCCCCGTTCTTCCACATCCCGCCGTCTGGCAGTCTTCCAGCGACGGACCTCAATGTCGCCGGTTCTTCAGGGTGGAGTGGGGTGGGGGGGCGGGGGGATGCAATTCACCATCAAGACTGCCCAAAAGAGCAAATTGCCCTCCTGCCAGCCGCGCCCATTAACGGGGTCGTTCCTGGGTGGCAGCCGCGGCGTCTCCGCAAAATGACGCGGCACGCTTGGGTAGTTTTGAAATTACTTCAATTTACGTCCCCCGTCAGATGTATTAGTGGCATGTTTTGAGTACTCAGGAAATAAATTGAAGCGGGGGGGTGAGATTCCGAGTGGCCCGGATTCACTTCCCATTAATGTGCTCTTAATTTCATTCTTTTCCAGAGACATGAATATTTTGACTAAGGCTTAAGAAGCGACACACCAAACCCCCCACCCCACCCCTCAGGCATTCGCCAGCTATTTGACCTTGTGGCAGACGGAAATCTGGGGCGGCAAAAATCTTCACGCCACCCCGCCCATCCCCCCCCCAATGCTGGCAGAGAGGCCTGTCGGATCACCCCAGCGTCACACGCGTATAATCCAGCCTGTTGTCGGAAAAGGCCTTTTGAAGCCACTCTGCCTGAACAAAAGAGGAGTAAATGGTAAAGGATGAAGGGTTGCAGGCTCCCCCCCCCTCACACACACACACACACACACACACACTCACACTCACTCTTCCAGTGGCTCCTGAAGTTGTGGCCTGGTCCTGAATGCTGCTACCAGATCCTTTCCTGGGGAGACAAATCAATGTTAGGACACAGTGCCACTGCCTGCAGTTTGTTTACTTTGGTTTTCGGTGTCTGTCTGCCGCCGATGAGAGCGCGCTCGGAGCCAGTCTGCACCGGCCCCCGCTCTGTCTTTTCATAATTGATCAGGGGTTGGTTGCTTTCCCCGAGGGTTAAGACGTGGCAACTTTTTTTTTTTTCTGTTTGCTCAGCATCTCAATGTAGTAGTTCAAACATTGTTCACACCAGCTGCCAGTGTAATGTCATATGAGCAACCTGTCAAAGCAACTGTTGTCATGGATACCAGAGAGTTGAGGAAAAAAACCTTGATTCTTATGGAAAAAGTCTTTCGTTATCTGAAGTGTGTGTGTGTGTGTTTGCCTCTGTCTCAAAGAAACACCAGTGAAGTTGTGTTTTTTTTTGTGTGCGTGTGTGTCTGTGATTTTGTGGGATAGGGCCAGAGCGCTTGTTTTTTCAGCTGTTTCTGACTGCAGTTGGCCTTATTTACATTAGTTTCCTGAACCCTTAAGAGCCAGAAAGGCGGTTTGCTGGAGTGCTTGATGTACCTGTGATGAGAGATCTCTCACATCTTTGGATTTTGTGTGTGTGTGTGTGTGTGTGTATGTGTTTTTCCCTTTTGCTTTGTTTTTTCTTTTTTGCTCTTCCATCTCTGTTTTCCTCTCCACCCTCATCTGCAGCCCCATTCCTGATGCGGTATCGATTTTAAATGACTGTTCTCTCTCCCGTCCTACTGCATGGTCCGTTCCATGGCGAGGCGCGTTCGTTAGCCAGAACGCCCGCTCGGACAGGATCGAGCTCCGCAGCAGTATCGCGCTTCCTGACAAAACAAAAACAAGAAAGGCTCTCGGCATACTACTGCCAGAGCAGGGCGGCTGGCTCTGTTTTTCTCCTCGAATCACAGGTCATGTTCTCTTTAACAATATGGTTATAGTGCTGGCATACTGGAGTAAACCGTGTGTGTAGGCATCTACGTCTTGCAGTTATCATAGTGGCCTTATCGTAATTATATTGGTGGCAGCTATCTTATTTTGTTTGATAAAAAACTGTTCTCATTGTTGACCACCAGTTACGTCGCCATAGACCACCTGGGATGTTATAGGCCTGGTTCAGCTCTTTAACACATTTGCCTTCCCCTGGAAAAGAAACTTAAATTCTCGTTCTGAATCTGATATAATGATCATTTGTTAAATTTAATTATGCCTCATAGTTATATGTCACACTGGCTGCCTAGTATATATGTATTTATACTATGAATGTGTAAATGGTAATTTAGCGAGAGCATTCTCAGTGTTGTGTTCACTAGGTCAGATGCATTTCAGTGGAGCGTCCACTAGGTCAGATTTCTGTGGACTTTTTGACTTTTCACGGAAGCTGTGTTAAGTATAAATCAGTTGTTGTATGTGAGTGGTGTAAGGTGGAGCATTACTCTGCACAGCATATGCTCCTGTGGATGAGTGTGTGCTCACCGGGGATCACTTGCCAGGGAATCAGCTACACTCAGGTTTTGGGTTTCCGGCATGGGTGTGTTTGTTGCTCGGACACCGGCTCACTCCTCCGCCGCCTCTCTCTCCGCAGGCGCTCCAAGCAGCCAGGCATCTGCTTCTCCAGCAGCAGAGTGGCAGCCTGAAGTCCCCAAAGAGCAACGAGAAGCAGCGCCCCCTGCAGGTGAGGGCATCCTGCCTCATCTCTTAGGCCCTTGCATCATTCACGGCCCCCTCTCAGTGACACGCAAGGTGTGGTCTGGCTGCCTGGGGTCCTCCAGCAGAAACCCACATCTTCAATTTTGCCCGGGTGATCCTTGTGCCCCTGAAATTCGACCTGGTGAAAGGAATGCCGTCTTCCATTTTCTGTGCCTTTGGTGGTCAGCTTCTCTCCAGCTGTGCAGCCTTCTGCCGAGCGCCCGGTGAGGTGACCTAATCGTGCCTGACGGTCCTCTTTAGCACGGTTGCCAACTTTGGTCAGCTGGCAGGCAAGAGATTTTAAATTTGAGACTAGTCTGCACACACATTTATATGCATGTAATACTTTTATTACCTTGTAAATAGTCTGTAGGGTTTGCAAACTATCCAAACGCTTTTGATGTAGCTAAGTTTAAGTTTATAATGGAACAATATAGATTCAGAGTAAGATTTGCTTGAACGTGAAAGTCTGCAAGCGCGAGGGTCATGTCACATGCGTGAGAGTTGACAGCCCTGCTTTAGTGATAGGTGGGCCTATGACAGTGTCCATGCTGAGGCAGCCATATGTACACTTTGTCCCTTAACAGAGTTTGCAGATTCCCCTGTTCAGACACACCTAACTAGCTGATTAAGGTGTATGAGCAGGATATTCTGTAAATGGTGTTGGATTCTGGCCCTCCAAGACCGGATCTGGGTAGCCCTGCTTTACATCCATGGCAGCCCTAGCCAGGCCTTGGCCTTCCCTCCTCCATCTGCTTCCTGGGCAGGACTCCTGACCTCTGACCCCACCTGCCAGCTTCATCATACTGTCAAATGCATCAAGTCATTTATATTATGGAAAGGTATTGTTTTTAATCTGTAGTGAAGTGAAGATGATCTTTTTAACTAAAATGGAAGTCTGTGTGTATCTCTTCATATGCAATATTTACATGTGTATGTGACATTTATTGCTGTTGGACAGAGGTCGTGTTGGAGAATGTGTTGTTTCTGGAAAAAGCACAGTATAAGGATAATATTGTGCTTTTATGGTATTATTAAAACACAAAGTATAACATTGAAAAGTGATTTATGAGCACTTATTGCGACTATCTAATGCCAAGCCATGAACGATTTTAGAACTTTCCGAAACTTTTCCGAAATTCAGGAATCATGGTAAATAAGTATTTTATTTCTTCTTTGAAAGAGATTTAAGAGACAAAAGAAGTTTTTTAAAAGCAATTTCCAGGACTCTTTCTAAATCATTTTGGATTAAGCTAAAGGTTGGGATTCCTGCAAGAGCTACCCATGATTTGGAGAATATTGCACTTAATTCCTAAAAATTACACAGAAACAGATATAAGCCTTAAGTGGTCATTGCACCGTTAACCACAGTTTTGCCATACACAGGTGCATTACACATTTGCCTTTCTTATCAAAATTTGCAGTCTTTTATGATTTCCTGTATTATTTTGAGGGTTTGGTTTTCTCTGTTGCAAACAGAAGTGTTCTTTGTCATAATAGAGAGCATTATGGGTAAATTGCTTGTATTTAGGTAAAATCGTTGCTGGCATGTTCAATTGCCCATCCCTTTGGGGGGTCCTGATGTTGCTCTTCATTAAGGGGTTTGGGTGAACTTCCCCAGGAATTCTGTTTGTTTGACTTGGGGAAGACACCGCGTGCCAGAGTGTGGCTCCGCTTCCGTCAGGCTCCACAAGGATGTGTATGGTCTGGGAGTCGGTATTTATTGGCGTAAGGCAGACTCACTGGATATCGCACGGTGCCAAACCTTTAACATAATGATCTGCAAAGTTCTCAGAAACCAGAGACGCCATAATTAGTCAAATATGTTTTCTTTTCTCTCTTTTTTTTTCTGCGAGTGATCTTTTAATTGTGTAAATACAAAAGAATAGGTAATTGAAAGACATGTCCATGACAGAATGATCTATTGTGGCCAGCTAATTTTACCCAGAATGTCAGTTTAACTTCTTTCGCTGCTATCCCCCGGACAATGGTGTCTTTATTTGGTTGTCAAAGGTGTGGATAAGGTCATAGTCACACTGTTTTTAATATATTCTTTTCATGACCCTTTTAAACAGCTGATTTTACCACCAAATAAGACGAAATATTTTTTTCTCCCCACCCTTTTTATTAAGGTGACGACAGCAGTGTGCCTCTTCAAATTATGTCAGTAATTAACATATTTTCCACTTTTATTTTTAGGTTTAAATTGCGGTGCAAGTGCGAGTTCTCTTCAGCTAATAAGTGCTATCAAGGAACAGTGGGTTACCTCATTATGACTTTGTGCATTTAATTAAAGAAGAGAAAATTGGAGTTAACCTCATAGTTAATGTTTTCGCAGAGCACTACAATGCCGACACCTCCATCAGAAGTCACACCCCCAGGTTCCTAATTACGGGCCAGCGAGGGAGGGAGGTTATCGAGGCTAACGGCGGCTTTCCGTGAAGCCGCACCTCAGCTAGGCCTGCCTCTAGTAGCGGCCCAGATATCTGTTAGCGGCGACCCATTAGCGGGCTGCCGCAGCATGGTGTAGCAGGTTCAAAGGCCGCCCCCACACCGGGCAGTCCATGCAGAGCCGGGGCCGCATTGCTAATGGCGTTCCGGAATGTGTGTGTCACGTGAACGGAATTAGCTTCTTTATCAGTTATTCGTACTTGCCCGGCAATGACCAGGTAAATATTTTAGCGACTCTATTTTAGCTTTAAATCATCAGTCGTTTGAACTTCTACCAGATGAATATTATAGGTATTCCATTTTACCTTTAAACGATTTTTCGTTTGTACTCGAAACGGATACATGTTATAGCTACTCGGTTTTAGCTTTGAATGATTTTTACATTTTAACATTTAAAGTTAATATTCTTAAAAGTATCCTTTAAAAATTGAAAGAAGAGAGAATCAAGGCCAATAGGAGTATGTATCACCGAGTGTGGCTGCCATGTGTAACTCAGACGGCGATTTCTTTGATTTGATTTTAGTTCGAGCGCCTTGTTTAAAACTGCTTCCCGCTGCTCGAAGGCGGACAGTATCCTACATGAGGGGGGGATGCGTGAATCCACGTGCCATTCTCCCAGCATGCTGAGCTGCGGGGTGAGACTGGCATCGATATGAGCGGATATGTATGCGACGCGCACGTTGGCGTTCTTGGAGAACCGCCGGACCATGACCGACCCTCTTGGTTCTAATAACACGAAAGGACGGTAAATATTGAATATTTACATTTACATAGTCTGTGCTATCCTCATGTTACCAATATGAATCAATTTGAAGCCAGAGGCTGGCAGCCGCTAGCCGATAATCCCTTCACCCAGCCTGTCTTTTATGAAGATCTTCTGCCCCCGGCACCCCCGGCGTGCGTTTAAATTTGCCCGGACTTCTCCGCAATGCCGGCCTCACGACGTTGGGTGTGGCTGTATTTTTATGGTTTAATTTTCAGGTCCCAACACGTGGGCACTTTTCATTTCCTCATCCGTTTGAGGAGGACGGCTCTCAGCTCTGTTGGCGCTGAACCTTCCCACCGCATCGCATCCCGCCAGCTAGCAAACAGCCTGCCTGATAGAGGGCGGCTCTATCTTGTTAGACTCCATGCTTCCTCCATATTTACACCACGAGACTTTTGTTTAGCTAGCATCGTTTGGAATAAGTCATCACAACCAGCAAAAGCAATGCAGCTTCCCCCCCCCCAGTTCGTTAAAAGTGCCCCAGAGTACCTGCAGGGGAGCAAACCCGCAAAGTAGCATTGGTTTTACTGGATGTAGGGTGGTGGGTGGGGGGGTGATGGCAGTGTGCCTGTTTCCTTTGTTTATTGAACAAGGGGAAAGGGAAATTATCCATAGACAATGTCATAAATTACTCACAAGTATGAGCATTTAAATGCTACAGTTAGCCACCTTAATTACGCGTCGCATTAGCATCCGGAAGCTTCCGCGTCGCTAATTCCATCCGGCGGCATCGGGGCACGCGAAGCGAGCTGTTTTCTGCATTTGCGTAATTTGACAGGTCTATTATTACCCAATAAGCCTGTGGGAGCACTCAATAAACACCTATTTCTGCCGGTAAATCCTCCCTCTGTCGCACGGCCCTGGCACAGATCCCCGCGGTGCCTGAGCACCTCCGCAGCCTGCCGCTCCCTCACTGTCGCAATATCTGCCACACGCCGCACATTGACATTTGAAACACAAATAAGGAACAGAAAATAAAATCAAAACAACGTGCACCTGGGGACGGTGAGGTGGGGGGGGAGTGCTAGTTGAAGGGCGCGGGATTTCGGGGGTCTGCGGTGGCAGCTCTCCAGCACCGGTCTCAGGGGAGTTATTGAAAGGGCCGGCCTGTGCTTATTGTTTGTGGGTT
>JAODKE010000068.1:23600388-23612203 GCA_026779605.1 Mormyrus hasselquistii
CCCATGGTTTCCATCAGCCACAACGGCAGGGATGAGATACAGTTTGTAATAGAAGGACGTCCATTCGAATTCAAACCCGCAAGCACTGCGCTGCTGTTTGTGGGGACATGACTGCCCCCAGGAGGAATGATGGAAATTCATCTGCTGGGTCACATTTGCATCTCAGCCTGGCGGAGACGGCGTCCGTGAGTTGGCGGGCGCTTCCTAACACGCGTGTTTATGTCCGGCAGTTAGAGCTGAACGGACCCCAAGAAAAATTAGCCCAACTGTAGAGGATCAATAGCTGATGACTCTCCATCCATCCATCCATCCATCCATCCATTCATCCATCCATTCATCCATTCATCCATCCATACCTGCTTATCAAGTACAGGTTCACACTTCATATATCTTATGAATATATATATATATAGATCTTGGTACCACTTTACTATAAGGCTCCGTTTTACCAATTATTAAACTGTTTCAACTTGTTTAAAATTCTATTAATAATTTGCAAACTGTTACATCCTAATTAATACACAGATTATAAGCCTTTCATAAACTCTTCATATGGGTAGCCTTATTGTAAAGTGGCATTGAGATCCTTCATATATAGAGATAACGGTTAACCGATATACAAAGATAACGGTGAGCTGTTTGTTGAGCTGTGACACTGAAACCCTGCTTTCATTCAGTGTCACTCATGTGGGATTCTGGCCCGTCACTGCTGGGATTCTTGCTGGCGGCAGGGAATGACGGAGACGTCAGAACACATGGGAGGGTGACAGGCCTCACCACCGCATCCGGCTTTACTCGGCTCTCACAGCTCTTCTCCTCCTTCCCTTTCACTCACTCTGCCTTGTTTGTTGTTTGTAAACAGGCCACGTCTGTTTTGTTTGTGTCCCTACTCCCCCCCCCCCGTGGCCGTTGCTCCGAGCGGAGGCAGATCAACAGCCTGGCACGCCCGCGGAAGAGCTCACTTTCACGGGGGCGGGGTGCCACATGAATAGAGGATCTGCTCGCTAAACCTGCAGGGCCTCAAATCGCCCGATCAGCCGCAGAGACTGAGCAGGCATAGAAATACGAAAGGGACCAGAGGGGCCTCGCACAGATCTGTTTGTGTAGGTGATATTTCCATGCCATTAAATAAAAACAGCCTATTTTTAAATAGCATTTCAAATGAATTTGCATTGTTTAGTGTCTGCCTGAAGATTTATGCCGGCGTTGTTGCGCGGCGTCGCAGTGTTCGGTGTTGCGCCTCTGTGTCCCAGGTGGGCCTCTGCTGACTTTGTTTTTCCTCTGTGGGTCTGAAGAGAAACGCCTCGCAGATGGGGGGGGGGCCCGACCCCTAAACACAGAGGGCCGTGTGTTTGCCTATCCTGTTTTGTTTGGTCCCCTTAGCAGTTACTGCTGTTTCAGCTGTTTACCGTTTCCCTTGTCCAGCAATGATAAAGTGAAATTTATTATTGAGTTGAAGGGGCTTAAAACAAAAAAATGAGGTGACACGGATTTTTGTTCAAATTAAAAGTAATTGGTGTTAATTGAATAATGGAGATTTGGAGCAGAAACCTTCATGTGTTTAGCTGGGGGTTGAAACCCTGGTGTGTTGCAGTCTGCTCTCCGCAGGACTCGCCTTCCCCTGACAAGTAACAGTTTACAGATGCTGGCATATCCAGAGCAGTCGTGGAATGTGCCGGAACGATCCGGCCCGCTGGGCCACACTCATGACAGACCCGCCCCCCAATGCGGAAGGTTTGCCCGAGACTGGTGACAAGTGGCAATTATATCTGTGTGTTCTTCCTGGAATCCGTCAAGCACACGTCTTTTAAAAAGGGAGGAAAAAATCTCCCAAGGTATTTCAGTCTGTCATGTGCCATTTGTGGGGACCAAATTGGAATGGTGCATTCAGGGCAGGTTTAGTGCTCTCTGGCTCCAAGGTGTGTGTGTGTGTGTGTGTGTGTGTGTGTGTGTGTGTGTGTGTGTGTTTTGCCTGTTTCTTGGACTGCACTGCATTATTTAGCCACAAACCCCCCCCCCCCCCATCCCAAGGCTTGTCGATACGCAGCCAGGAGGAGAATTTGCGAACACACTGCTTTAATGCGATGTGCTGGGCCGTGTAAACTCAACATCTCCAAACCCCCCCCCCACGCGACGGGCTCCCGCGGTAGACCGCAACCTTTTCATTTTAATTCCTGATAATTATTTTAATGCAGGCAGCGTGCTCGTGTTTTATTGCTCTGGGATGTTTTTTTTCTTCCCTGCGTTCACGGACCCGCTTCTGACACTTTGGCGGGCTTAATAACAACGCCGGTGACGGCCGTTTGTAGACACGGCTTTGATATCACTAGAGAACGAGAGAGTAAGTACCTAATTAATAGTCAGATTAACAGTTAATTCATGAAATGGATGAATTAGGGCACTTACAGTGTGTCTGTTTTTGAAGCGTTTCCGGCTTCGGGTCAGTGATTTTTGGGCTGTTTGTCTGTGTTGCGTTGGCACAGCACATATTGGCTGTCACTCCCTGACTCTGCCCGGCATTCCCGACGCCGTTCCCCTGCATTCTGGGAATTTCCAACATACTCCTTTCTCAGCTTTGCCTGGTACCTTAGGATGGCTGAACCTCAGCCTCTCCCCTTAGGCTTTGTGTGAACTCCACGTCATCTCCACGTGACCTTGTATGACCTTGCGTTTTCCATTCTTGGCTTGTGCTTTTATAGTAGCGATGAGCAGTGTTGAGGAATTTCAGGACTTTAGAAGTTCGCTTGTACCTTCACACTGCAGTCCACAAGGTGCCAAAAATGTACACTTAATCTTTTCATTAGTCACATAATTAAACTTATTTATTTCTGCACCTTCCCATTATGAAGAGGTCGTTAAGGCATAATTACTTTGCCCTCGTTACCGATTGGTGGGAGAGAAACAAATGTTGTCTGACAACAGCCCCCCTTATTCCATCATCGTGGCACATCTTCCCGAAAACTGCTTTTAGAAGATTACTGAACGGCATCGTGATGGATGTACCTTATCCTGGCATGCGCCAGAAAAGGCCGCATGCAGTGGAATCCATATTTGTTTACCGCGGCAAGCGTTCGAGCGCAGCCTGGTTAGCGGCATCCGCGACGGCGGAGCCGTTTTAATTGCGATGTTTTATATTCCTGTCAGCGAGGCTCCTGGGCGGGGCCTTGTTAGAGCGTGGGCGGGATCCGGCCTCTTGTTAACCATAATTGCGTTCGTTTGGCAGCATGCGGTGGATGCCGGCTGCGGAGGGGGCAGGACGGTTGCTCTTCCAATTTGGGGGAGTCCGGGGGGGGCCGCGGCTCGTAGCCGTGCTTTCATTAGCCGCGGCGAAGTTTTCCCTGCGATTATCTAATGTGCAGCAAAATGCATTTTTTTAAAGTAATGGAAAGAAGAGAGTTAGGGAAGAAGAAGAGGGAGGAAACGGTGAATATACAGACAGGAGATGAATTATTCAGACATACTCATAAGTCAAATGCGGGGCTGCAGCTTTTATAATGCAGATGGAACGTAATGCTGAGCTCCCCCCGGAGCTGATCACGCGCCCCCCGCTCCACCTGGGAAGGTGTTGTCTCCCCACTTATCTGACGGCCCTGTGTCTGTGGGGGGAAACTAGGGGCCCCGATACAAGGAGCAAGGAGCCTCCCCATTGAGGCTTTAGGTTACCTGACATCAAGGGCGATTTCGAACTCTTTTTTTTATATCGGGGGACCATAATTCATACAGGAGGGCCAATCTTATCATTAGCCAATGAAGTGTTTTGAATAGGTGAGTGACCGGTGAGGGGGCACTCCAGGGGCCAATCAGATTTCAGCTGGGGCCAGTGCCCCCTGTGCTTCCGCTCTTGCACACGCCCCTGCATGCCGTATTGAACTTCTTCATGGATAGGAAGACCTGAAGATGCTGGCGAGTGACGTGCGCAGTGTTTTAAAAATTATTCTCACTCCTACAGATCAGCCTGAGCCTGTGGTCCTGGGAGCCGGCAAGGGAGGGGGCGGAGTTCTCCCGCACGGTCCCGCTCCGCGGCCCACAAAGCAGCCCGTGTCTCACAGGGTGCAGCACAAGCTCCGTTCTGTCGGCGGGGACAGGGCTCACTCCGTGGACTCCTTGCCAGAAGGTACGACAGAGAGCGAGTGTGTCTGCGGTGTGTCTGCGGTGTGTCTGCGGTGTGTCTGCGTGTCTGTGCGCATGAGCATGCATCTGTGCGCGACCTGAAACGCAAAAACCCTCTAATGTGGAACGTTCCGGGGAAAGCGGGAAGCGATCGCCCCAACCTCCTCGCCAGCAGCCGAACGGCGCAGATCTCTGGGCCTCGGCGTGGCCGTGCGCACATGGCTGTCTCGCTAATTATCCACGCTCTCACACGTGCTGTTCGGAACTGCCCAGGGGGTGGCGCCCTCTTCCTCAGCCTCCTTGCCGCCCCGGCATCTATTTCGGGCCCATGGCGGGGACTCTGTGACGAGGCCCCCTGCCCTAACGAGGGCCGGCAGCGGTGGCTGGGAGATTATTGCCGGTCACCTGACGTGTGACCTTTTAATGAGGCCAAAGACAATGGGGCAGCGTGCTGGGCTGTCATCGGCACCGCAAGCGCCGCGTGCTGTCATTAGTGGCAGCCCAGCCCCCCCATCCCCCGCACCAGGCTGTTCCTCACACACTCGCCTTCCCAACGCAGACGATCCATTCCCGAATAATGGACTGGGAGACTTATTGCCGGGTTGTGTTTTTATCGTTCTCAGCAGGCTAACAGATGTTGCCCCACGTGTAGCGTCTGTGAGGTCAAACGCGAGCGTTTCCCATGTAACGCATTAACGTGTGACGCGTAAGTGGTGCTTAATTCGTCTGCGAGGAAAATGCACGCTAGTAAGGTTTCTGCATAACTAGCTCTCTGGAAAAGGTGATCTCTTCTGGAAAGATTAGCAGGAGAATACAGGGCTGAGCGTTTGGGAACAAAACGGGAGTAAATAAATCAAAAACCCTAAACATTTCACATCTTACTTTTAAAACCCAAATCTTATGCACATCTGTGTAATAAATTTAACAGCATTTTATTAACTTATTTATCTCTGTTACAATGTTTGCTCTGGAAGACTGACCCATCAGCGCAGGGCTGGTTCTAGCTTGGGAAGGCTTAACGTGGGAGGTCCCCAACCAAGACGATTGGAGATCATTTCACTTCCTCTGAAATGCAGGCTATTCAGGGGGCCCTGGGCTATTGCCTTTTTTGCCTGTGGTTAGAGCCAGCCCTGCTTCTGCATCACTGACCCTAGGGCGGCCCTTCTGAGGAGATCTTGCATATGCTTTGGTAGCTTCTCAATTGTTTTCTCTTTCCTGACCCCCCCCCCCCACTAGCCCCCCTATCTTAGCTCTCTGGTATGCTCTCACGCCTTCTCACATGTGACGTGATTGTGCCTGCGTGCACGTGTGTGAATGCGTCCTCGTTTACACCTGTGCATACCTGCACTTCTCGGTGGGTGCATGCTTACTGATGGTTGTCCTGGGCTTGGCAGCGTGCTGTGCATCCCTGGTGCTGGCCTGTCTGTTCTGCCGGTGTGCGGAGCTGTGTCTGCACCTGTTGGGGGCGCTCTCTGGTTGTGTACGCCCAGCGTGCCACTCCTGCTGCCCGGACTGTGGCCAGTGTTGTGCGCTGTGCCGTGAATCCACCCAGGACCTGCACTGCCACGTCCACTGCCACTCTGTCCTCACCGGCCCCGGTTGTGAGTCAGCCGAATGTCTGGAGTTCTGCCTCGAGTGCGTCCAGCTATGCCATCGTGGCTAGCATGGGCACTTCCCGTAAGTGAGTGTGCTAAGCCATGTTATGCTAACAGCTCCGCCACTGAGGCTAGCATAGGCAGTCCTTGTAAGTGAATGGGCAAAGCCATGCCGTGCTAACCGCTCACCTACCAAGGCTAGCATATGCGCTTCAAGTGAACGTGCCAAGCTACACTATGCTAATAGCTCATCCAAGACTAGCATAGACTCATCCCATCAGCCTCAGTCATGTTGTGCTAACAGCTTAGCCACCAGGACTAGCATAGACTCATTCTGTAAGTCAACCAACTCAGTCATGTTGTGCTAACAGCTTAGCCACCATAGTATTGACCCATATGAATTGCCATAAACAAATAATCAAAACGCAGTTCCAGCCCCGCTAGTGCCCTTTAAGGTTTCACGCACATATACCTCTTCCCAGCAAACTGCTCATAGTATGTAAATAGTTTTTTCAGTGGTTACAGGTCGTTTAACTCCATCAAAAGGTCCGTGAATTAAAAACATTTTTAAAGAATATTGTTCATAAAGTGTCCATAGTGAGGTTGTGATCAACAGATCAACTACTGACTAGTGTGCAGGCTTTGTTCCTCTCTGTGTCCCGTTTACCATTATATTTGCTGTTCGCTGTGTTGTTTTGCCGTTTCTCTACTCCGGCGCTGACGGATCTTGTTCGCTGCATGCAAGCCGTTCGAGAAAACGCTCCCTGTCTGACCGTGTCTGTAGCGCGGTCCGCTGTCACACAGCAGTTTTGCGTCAGCTGCCTCCCCGTTTGATGTCGGTCTTTGAGTCTTTCGGCACGTCCGAGGTAATTTTCCCGAGTCGCCCTCACCGCTTGCCCGGCCCTTGAGAGTTGGGCCGCGACTGCCGCAGCTCCTTCCCCCTCCTCGGCGATGTCAGTCCGCCGAGCATGTTTCCCCGTTATAGATCCGTCCGTCCAATGCATGCCGACCGGCTGTCTGCTCTTGAAGACTCGAGCTAATCAGAGCTGATGAATTATACATCCAAGTGAATAGCTGAGATACTGAAGTACATAATGTTATTTATTTATATAATTTTCATTGTATGAATTAAATATTGCCAAGTTTAGTCTCGTAAGCTTCTTTAAAGTTTTTGGAATTTTAATTAAGATTTATCTCCTATATATATATATATATATATATATATATATGAGAAATGGCCAAACTCTGCACGTGCTGTTTGTCAATGAACTCTAGTATCCACATCTTAACTATGCACACTAGTGTCAGTGCTGGCCTTCTGCAATGGGCATTCGCATACGGTTTATCATACAGCTGGTGACACCCCATAAGAGACGTCTGGACGAGACACCTCCTGTTGCCCGGTTGGTCTAGCTTTCCGGCTGCCCTTCGGTAAGTCTGCTTGGAGCAGACACAGTGCGAACAGAAGGAACTGAATGACAGGTGAGCTGAAGATGCCTTGTGAAAGATATGCTAATGCTAACGTATGCGGAGAAGGCCGTAGCTGGCATCTGGTAATATGTGTGGGTGTGTCGCACTGGCAGGTAGCATGCCCTATGTCTTTCTGATAGGCCCATATCCTGCATGTGGTTGGGGAAGTGGGCGGGGATTTAGCATTGATGGGCGGAGCTGATTATGGCAGTGAGTGGGGCAAATGTACTTGCCAAGGATATTATTGGCATGAATAAATGGTCCTCTATGTCCACCCTCCCTAGTGAAGGGGGTATTTGGGGGAGGAATGTTTTATCTGAGGACCTCTGGCCATGTGACTACAGTTCCCTGGATCCTTGTTTTGCATGGCGGAAATCAAATTTCAGAAATCTCTCTGAGAAGTTCCTTCGCGCTCAAAATAACGAAAAAGGCAGAAGGGCGTTGAGTGAAGGCCTGCAATGTCTGTCTGTCTGTCTGTCTGTCTGTCTGTCTGTATGGGCCGAGAAGGCGCTCTCGCCGTGCAAAGGAGGCGGTAATTCGCCATCGCACTAAGAAGCCACGCAGAATGTCTAAAAAGAGGTTAAATGTTAATCAGGAGAGAGGAGCGGGCGGCTCGGCAATCTGCTGGAGAAATTCGGGCCTTCGTTAATCAGCTTTGCATGATCAGCCTGTGCGTTGGCATGATAATGCCGCCATTATGGCGGGATCTGCTAATCAGTCCCTCAAGTGGAATTCATTCCGTTTGAAATTCTTTGGGCTGGTGATTCTTTTCCTCCCCCTCTCCAACACCTCCCGTCCCCAAACACACCCCTCCCCCGTTGTAGCCTCGTAGCATACCCAATGCGCGCAGAGTGTGGATGCCATGCCTGTAGGGTCTCCCGGGCATGCTGGGAAGAGGTGGACTCCTGTACGCTTTCTTGGCATGGCTTTCCTTGCATGCTGGCTGCGCTCCCTCTGATTGGCTCACATGCCTGCCAATCAGTCTCTGCCCCGGCCGGTTCAAACCTAACATTTGACTCCCTATGACCTGCGGTTAAACTTGTCGTCTCCCCTATAGAATCGTCCATCCTGCCAATTAAAAGGTGTCGTTAAGTGCCACGGCCAACCGGAAGCATCTCCCCTTAACGCTGCTCTGTTCTATTCCCGTGTGCGGCATGCGCGCGCAGACTGCTGCGTGCACTGCGTGCTGGCCTGCCTCTTCTGCCAGTTCGACAGAGTGTGCGGCTCCTGCCTCTTCTTCTTCTGCTGCTGCTGCTGTCGCTGCTGGCGTTACTGCGAACCCGATCCCGGTGACCCGGAGGATGGATCCGACTGCACCTGCGGGTCTCGCTGCGGCCTAGTCGGATCCACGGAATGCCTGGAGTTCTCCAAGGATTGCTGCGGGATCTGCTTCCCCACATAGGGCCAGCGGAACTTCGCCATCAGCCTCCCGACTATGGAGAGTGCCCCCTCCAACTGGATGGCAGGAAAGGACCAAAGGAGAGTGATGCTTTTCAAAACAGGGGGTATTGAAATGTCTTCAAGTGGCAGTGAAAATCTTAGCATGTATGCTGTTTTAACAGGGATTCTTTGCTGCTCTGTTAGAGATGTACCCTAAAACACTGCTACCATCCAGCTACTTTTACCTTAGCCTGATAGTATTAAGGAATCTTTCACGTAAGACTTTCTGAAATCATCTCCGGCTACGGCTTTAGCGTTGCTGGTTTCTGCTGTGTACTTGTCGCACCTCGACTTTAGGCTCGTTCTTCTGTAAAATCGCTGTAGAGCAGTGACAAACCCGGACTGTGGGTATCTTACACCCCACGAAAACCATAACGGGGAAATCCACACACATACAAAATAAGTATAAAACAAAATGGTACAACAAAATTCCATATATTCCAAATATCTCACATGAACAACATTAACAAACAACACACGTGAACACAAACATAAACCCGCAATGCATGCTGGGGCACTAACTGCCACGCCCGCCCGAGGACCACGGTGTGCATACCATGAACGAGAAGTCTGCAGGTGGCCCTGCTTCTGAGTGATGGTCGATTATCGTTTTGGTTGAGATCTGTTATGTGCCAGGTCTCATAACCTCGATTTCAGTGGAAGGACACGCGCAGCACCGAGGCGACGGTTTTATTAATGAGAGAAAGTGGAACTTTAGCCAAACTGTGTAGGGACACGATTGGCCTGAACGGAACATTCATTTCTTTATGCTGCTAATCGGGAGCTGGCCTTATGCGGCACGATCGTCAGCTGAATCACACCCCTGGAATAGATCCTGGAGTTTTACCTCATCCTCATTGTTAGAATCGCAAATATTATTTTCTGTAACACTGAGCTGCCTTTTTGAAGAGGGCTGAGCGCTTTGATTTCTCTGAACAGTACTTAGGCTACGGAGTGTTTATCGGAAGCTCAGCTCTTTGATAGTGACATCTGTTTAATTACTCGCGGTACGCACTTAACCCAAACCAAAATGCTCCCCAGAGTTTGTTTTATTTCCAGTTTTTTTTTTTTTTTTCTCGCCAGATGTATTTACTTATTTGTGTAGCACGGCATGAGTAATGCCGATTAAAACCACGCTCGTTAGGACGGGGAAGTGATATTAATTACCCACTCGTGTCGCCTGCCGCGGCCCCGGCCGACATAAGCGGCTTTAGTGATTACGAGCAAATGAATTACGGCACGCAAATAGGCGACGGCCGAAGGCGGTTGCGGAACCTGTGCGGGACGGCGAGGATCTTCACGTGCGGAATCCGCGACTCCAGTCAGCTGCGTCTCTAAATGCGGCGAACAGTTCTGAAATTTAGGTCACTTGGATAAAAATAGGAGCCAATTAGAGGTGCTTAAAGTGCTGAGGTGGCCTTTGACACGCAAGGGACCTCATTTTCTCTTTGTTTGGCACCTTGGGAAGGTTGTACCTGGAGTGGAGAGCATTTGGGGGATGGCTCGCTGTCTTTCAATCTTTTCTCATTTGTGTACATAAGTCACGTTTTTCTTTTTGTTTAACAATGAGCTCCATGTGGAATTTCTGTTCAATCATCTTACAAGAGTTTATTTCTCTGTAACTTTATGAACGTCTAGTAATTGTCTCATAATTTTCACTCATTTACACATGACAAATTTTTGTTCATTTTTAACTGGATGGCGTAACACTGTTTTGGAAATAAAGCACATGAGAAATAAAGCTTTTGATTTCCTACATTGAGTAAAAATGTGGAGATTTAGTACAGTGTGTGTGTGTATATTATTCTTCATTTTATGTACTTAGAATATACTCTGTATCCAAATGTGTGATATTACTTATTTCTTGATACTTGTGCACGTTTTACCAAGCTTGATATTTCTTTAGGAAATGTAACTTGCTGCAGTCTATGGCTGTGGTTTCCTTGCGGTTGTCTCTGGAACTTACAGTATGGTGCACGTACCCAGCCTTGCCTTTAGTTCCTGGTTTTCCCTGGCGTGCATCTCTGCGACAAAGCCTTTCTGCCATAGTGAGCGTGAAGCTTTTGACCAATAAGACTTGCTAATTTTTAACCCTTATTATTATTATTATTATAACTTTTTTTCTGGAATCTTTTCATCAGGCTTTCAGGGATCCGGATGTTTCTCCACGTGAGATGTACCTGCCTTCTGCAGTCAGTGTGGTTGCCCTGTTTCATTTTGGTTTGACTCTTTTTTGGGCAAAGTGATCCTGTTACACTGTTGGTTAGTTATTTAACCAAACACACCTGGAAAACACAAATTCCTTTAAATCCAGGCACGTTGTAAATTTAGCCTTGGGGCCTCACCAGCAGTTGGCAGTCAGTGGTTGATTTCACAAGTAAGTACTATAATTAGAGTTTATAGGGTTGTCTGTTTTTTTAAATGTGAAATTCATTGACATTTAACCTCTGGTGTCTGGCCAAAGGCTGGGGATTGATCCTAAGCTCGGTGCTGCAGGGGTGGAGCCTGCAGTGGCCAAACCCAGAATTACTAAAATTGCTGTCGTGTGTGTGTGTGTGTGTGTGTGTGCGCGCTCTGTCCACACATGAAAACATAGCATTCTGACATTCCATAGAATGGTCACAGGATACCTTGTCTCAGGTGCCTCTATGGCACCCCCTGCTGGGTCACTTCGCACTTTGGCCTTTCTTATGGCACCGTATTAATGTTCCAGTTAACCCTGTGCTGCCCCTGCTTGACACTCCCCATATCTGCCCCAGTAGGCATTTCCAGTCCCTTCGTCTTTCCAGTCCAGAAATTATTGTCTTATTTTACGAATGGCATCAGAGAATATCCCCCAAGAGCAAAGCTCTTTAATCACATGGGAGGGTATATTTAAAAGAAATAAAATAAAATAAACGAACAAAAAAACACCTCCACGTCTCCAGGTGAGTATGCTGTGACCTTTTACAAAATCACCCACCTTTATCCTTCTAATCAATTCACCCTGTTCCCTTCTGTGCGAGTACTCCTAATTTTGTGATTAAGACAATTCCATTGTTTCTGTTTTCAGTCTGGAGGAATATGCCTGTTCTTAGACCTGAGGTCATTTCCCTGACAGTATTAAGTAAGTCATTAGAATGTCGTTAAAAATGCCAACGCCCCCCCTCCACACCCCTCACCGCGCGGACCAAGTTGATACGGACAAAAGGGTCGGATGG
>JAODKE010000068.1:23612303-23640443 GCA_026779605.1 Mormyrus hasselquistii
ATATGCCTGTTTTTAGACCTGGGGTCATTTCCCTGAAAGTATTAAGTAAATCATTAGAATGTCGTTAAAAAGCCCCCCCCCCCCCCCCCCCCCCTACAGGGAAGAGCACATACATTACCGATCCCCCCCTCACTGTTTATCTGATAGGGGAATTAGTTTTAATTTGCCCGCTCATAGGAGCCTGTTTGCATTATTATAAGTCCGTTTGTGTATCTATGCGTGTAAAGTCGACAAACCGATGTGTTTAAGCCCCTTCTCTGCCTGACCTGACATCCTCGTAACAAGGTGCAGTTTTATAGGAGGCTGATCTCTCTTTTCATTTAAGAAATTCATCATTCATTTTGTTTCATCCTCTGGAAAAATACACTATATCCTAACATCCTGTACAGAGTTTTCAGCTTCCTGGTGCCCTGTGCATTCTGGGATAAGCTCCAGGCGCTCTGTGACCCTGTACTGGATGGATTGATAAATTACTGCACCAGTGGAGAGAGAGAGCATGCAACAGAGCACTTTTCTGGGTGTTTTTGATATGAAAAAAAAAATGCGATGAAGTATGCGCTCATCAGGCTCTCAACCCGATTCGACCTGTTGTGTTCCTGTCGACGTTTCCTGACCAAAGTTGGAAGTAATATGACTAAATTTTTCTGTGGGGTAAGTAGAGGTCTAGTGGCCAGCCAGAGGTCCCACTCTATCCCATGGTGCGCGTGAATGACACGTCACCCAGATCACCCAGATTGTTTAGTGTGTAGATTTGTAGTAAGAATGCAGGTATGTGGTTGGCCAGACAGACAATCAGCAGTAATTATTAAGGCCAGAACTGGCAGCTAACAGGGGTGCCACTAGAGATTCTGGGCCCCAACCTAGACCAATACAATTACTTTTCAAATTTTTTAGGACCCTCTGGGAATCATTTGATTGATTACCTTTTATGGAAGACTCAGACTGACAGTCCCACACTGTAAGTTGTTTTTTTCGCTCATGGGAGTTCTACAAAAATGTTCTGAGGGCAGAATTAAAAATTATTGGTTCAGAGAGATAATGAATCAGATTGTAGAGGAGGTGGGATCAGGACATCTGATTGCTTGGTCTGACATCTGACCAAGATCTGACTGGTTGTCTATCTGAACCAATCATTTTTCTTTCTGCCCTCAGAACATTTTTGTGTAAGTAAAAGTCCCATGAGCTGTTCCTTCCAGTCCCAAAACGCTGTCTGTTGATCGTATCTATTCAACACCGGTTTTCTAAGGCTTATGTTCACATTTGCTGTTTGCTTTCATTATGCCGTATTCCACAGAACCACCCTCCTCCAAACAAATTACCTAATGTGGTTTTAGAAAGGAAATACAGCTGAGTGGTACGACAGAGTCCTTTTCCATTTTTGAAGTGATTTATTATCCTTCAGATGCTGATCTTATTAACCGGCAGTGCATCATTTTCACAGAATCGTGTCGCGAGTCATTTTCAGGTCACAGATGTGTGTTTTCTAAGCAATGTGTCACCCAGTTTCATGTTAACATTTTTAATATTTAAAAGCCCACGCGCCGGCACCCTCACAGAACACCTCACCGCCGTTTAATCTTCCCTTTACCTGGAGGCACGGCACACTAACGTGGCAGCACCAAAACCGCCGTGCTGCCATCCCGAACAGAGCGGGACACCGATGCCGGGATGCGCTGAGTTCAAAGCCTCTGACAGCGTTTTTTCCTGTTTTCTCATGTCTCGGGTGACAACGCACCTTCCTTTGAGAAGAAGGGAGAAAAAAGACACGGAGACAAATGCTAGGGGAGCTTCAGCCTTTTATGCACTGTCTTTATCGCTGTCTTTTCCCACTGATCTAGTTGCGTGTAAACAAGCCGCCCGACGCCTTACTGTCATTTCCCGCATCTGAACGAGAGCGTGAATGAGATGTCAGGGTAAAGTTGCGCACTTTCAGCAGCAATTTTTTTTGAGGGAGATGGGCCGTGGTGGAAGAGAATGGCGAGCGACGTGCGCATGGTGGCCGCCTGCTTGTTTGCTCCGGCTGTCAGTCACCCACTGATTTGGTGATTTGCTGCTTCATATGAATGCTGAGTGGTATCATCTCGGCCATGTGGACCGACAGCTTCCCTTTGCTAAATGGTTCTTAGCCGTTGGGGGTGCGGGGTGGGAGTCTTATACTGACGCTCTGGGCAGGTCGCAGTGAGGCAGGCGATGTCGATGTGAGATGCGTTTGAATAAGTCATCTTTTAGACTGCCCCCCCCCCCAATGGGTGACAGCGAAGGTGGAGTGCAGACAGATTACTCACGCGTGACTGGATCAGATGCCGAATGTGGGTGTGTGCTTTCTGCAAGGGCTGGAAAGAGACACTGGCATTCCTCACTTGACCTCACTCCACCCTTGGATCCCGCCCCCCACCCCCCTGGCTGACAGTAACATTGTCAAAAAACAGGAGCAGTTTCTACTAAACTGGATGGGGAAGTCTTGAGTTCCCAGTTTTGGACGGTGTTTCACAATTTATTTGAGCAGATTCACGCAGATCCGCATTGATTACCGAGACGTAAACCACCTTGCTTAGACACTCCCACGTAACGGTATGTCACTCACGGTTACGCCTGTGCCTGCCTGGTCCATGAATTCCGTGCATGGTGCCGACCACAGCCGAGGATGCGTCACCTGTTATGTGGCTCACTGCCTTACAGGCTCACGTCGCAATATATGCTGCGGTGTGCGGCACGGTCGCACACATGCAACGAGGCGGCTAACGGTGGTGCAGTGGTGATATTCAGCCGATAAGCCTGTGCATTTCGGCATCGTGCACAGAAATGCACCCTTTATATCGTAATGCCTTGTCTGCTTAACAGCGCCACTTGGGAGCCCAGCCAGAGCAGGCTGACACTGCGGCTGGCGGCTGTCTACCATCTTGAAGGCTTTGCCGTGAGCAGCAGTCGGCCGAGGGCTGTATTTATTTATTTTCCCATCGTAATATAATAAGCAGCATCATGTGGGCTTGGGGAGGGTGCTGTCCCAGTAGCACTCTCATAATATCCTTCCCCGTGTCCTTCGCACTTGCAACCGTCAGTTTATCCATTACTGCCAAGGGGGCAAACCCGAGTTGGCCCCGAATTACACAATTGAGCTGTGGCACTTCACCACGTTTTGACAAATAAGGCGCGTAGACGTCCCCCGGACTCTGAGCTGTTTATCTCCGGCCGGGGAAGACGGAGGACTCACCACTTGCTGGGGTGGGGGGTGTCTAATGGGCTGCCTCAGGGGCCATTGCATGCCCAGGGGACATCAGCGTCCGGACCAGAATGCTACGCACAAATTCCGGCCGGGAGTGTAAATATCGGCTTTCCACCTGCCAGTTTTAATATGAAACCCAGTTGACAACATTTGCACAATCCCACCCCCCAATCGCCTGCCATCTACAGAAACAGATGCACCCCTCAGCGGCTCAGTACATGATATTATAAGAGAGACCATAGCACACCGTAATCCCAGTGGATCAAAGAAGTCATCACTGGGCTATTTTTAGATTGTCTGTCAGGGATAGAATATGCTGTTTTAGTACCATGTTTTTATATATTTTCTAATAAAATGCACAGAACATGCCGAATTGAGGACTAACAAAGACAAAACAATTATGCAGCCGTCCACACATAAAAAAAGAAATGTGTTTTTTCTCTGTGGTGCATTTGCAACTCAAATATGGTGGAATATCACAGTTTGAGACAGATTTTGGAATCATTTTGGAAACATTGTCAGCGACTCGTGTTCTGTAATTGAACTAGGTCGGACTGCTGTCTGTGGGGTCAAAGGTCAGCAGGCAGCTAGAATGATATGGGTGAGGAAACGTGGGCATTTCTTGGTCTGTGAATGTTTGAAATGTTCCAGTCTGCTTCTCTGTCTCTCAAAATCCAAAATCAAAGAAGGAGAAATCAGCTGCAATAGTCATGGGTCTAATTCCAGGTTAAAAATGTATATGCTAATTCATTTCATTAGAGCATGTGCCTCTTGTTAATAAATTAACACGTGGCAGAAATAATTCAGCCTTAGTGTGATGAATTTTTCTGTGAGTTGTCAAGTGTAGCATTGTTCGGGGGGGGAGGGGGCTTACACGCAGATGGCAATACGTACAAGCAGCTTGCTGCGGGTTTAAGGATCCTATCACCTTTCCGAGTGTCTGCAGGAACCTGCTTTTTCCTTTAAATTATGGGAATTTCGACTCCATGCAAAAGGGACTGGCTGATTAAAATTTTTCTTTTTGTAAAATGTCGGTTGTGGTTTCTTTTTGCGTATAAGAATAAATTATATAATGGTGGTACAATATCCAATAATTATCTTTGTTTTCAGCCACGAGAAAAAAAAAGCATGCATGGATCTCTGCATTTGAGGTTCTCATGTTCTGAATATGATGACTCAACGAATTACATAGCCACCCCCGCCATTGTCCTGTAAGAGGCATGAAAAATGGCTTGATGGGTGGATGTATACCTTTATGTGCACATATCTCACACGTAACGCGCATTTTCTGCAGACTGTCGAGAGTGAAGGTAATGAGCCGCCTTCACTGTCCATTTTAATAACGACGACAGGAAAACCCAGAGAAACCCTCTGCGGTCCTCAGGGGGGGATCCTCAGCACCGCTAACCGGCAAGAAGTCTTAATTAAGCAGGCCCTTAATACGCGGTACTTAAAAATGCACTTATCTGCTCCGAAACACATTTCAGCCATGCGGCAGTGGCAGCTTGCCCGTGTGTACGGGGTCTGCCCCTCTGTTGCAGTCTGAGTCACTAATGCGACGATTCGTTTAAAATAAATAAGCGCAGTTGTTCCTTCTGTTCATTTTAATAGTTAAACAGCCCCGTTTCGCAAGATATCCGAATAATAAAGGTTCCTCAGAATTCAAGCGCGGTCGGTGCGAAATGTACAATTTGTGTGATTTGTACGGTTCCGGAGCAGATCTAGTTCATTTGCTCATTCTCTGCGTCGGCTTGATGATCGCGGGGATATTTTACCTCGCCGTACTTGTTCGCAGAGATTTACATAGAGAATCCCGGGACTTTCACACTTAGAGGATCTGTTTGTCTTCTTCTGGGCGCGGGGATGTTAGATGTCAAGTGAGTGCCAGGCAAGTTTTAATAACACACATCTCTTCAGCATCTTCTGTTCAAACACTCCACTACAGCGGAGCCTTAACGAGAGCTCGCCGTCTTTTAATTAACTCCGGGGCTAATTTGGTACTTAATTGACTAATGAGGAGATTTTGTTTTCCCTAATTTGCTTGAAAAACCGTTTCCAGTTAAGCTTTTTAACGCAGCCAGCAGGAGAGGGGAGCATTTGGAAGTGGACCAGGAGTTGGCCGCGTTAACTGTTTAAGAAGAGGCGGTCCTTTCGGTCGTCGAAGTAACGCAAGGCTTCTGGGTTTGCTTTTGTGCTGCCGTCGGGTCTGCTTGGATCTGTTCGGGTGTCTTTGGGTCCCCTCGGTTCTGACAAGCAATTAATAAGTCACTTAGCTGAGATTGCAAGTAATAACAATCAGACGTTGCTACAATAAAGCAGAAATCTGTAGGATGTAATAGGGTGCCATTTTCAATTTTACAGTTGCATTTTATTTATTTAGCCAACGCTCAAGTTTTCTTTTCTTTTGGAAAAGCAGGGTCATAGAGTCCCTGGAGTAACTGCATTCAGGGCCTTGCTCAAGTGCCCAACCACCACACAGCCCCCTATCCTAATACAGGTGTAAATCCCTTTTTATGGAGGCACAGATGGGCATGATTTGCAGTTTGATCCTTGCAGCAACTATGTGTGCAGTGAGCAGACACTTCGGAGTGCTCTGTTGGAATTCGAGTGGGCTGCTTGCTGTTCTAGGTATATGTGTGTGCGTGCGGGTGTGATGCCTTCAGAGGCCGATGCTGCCATTCTGTGAAAACCTCTCGGCGACGTGACGTCACGCTGCTCCCTCACGCTCCCGGTCGGCCCTCGCCCCACGCTTTTCCGTCTGGATTCGCCTGTGGCATGCTGAGCCACACCTGTCATCATTCTAGTAAGAGAGTGGCACCCAGCCCGAGTTATGAAGTCAGGGGTCAAAGGTCAGCACAGTGGGCGTCATTAGACAAGACTTAGGCAGAGTTGAGAGATACGGCTCAGCCTGGGCAGGCTGTACGGACCACGTCTGCTCCTCAGCTTAGTACCTCCAGCCTGCTTGTTTGCTCCCCACCCAGGAAACGAATACACACGCCAAGAATTCCAATAAATAATTAGCTCTCCTGTGACAGGGTCTGGAATTACTGTGATACATTAATTGGGCAAAATTAGCATGAATTAAGGCAAATAAGTATAACGTGTAATTTATTACTTACTGAGCACAGTTTAAGCTCTGGAAGGTTCCAATTTCCCCCAAGATGGCTTTAACTACTATAATGCATTCCTTAATTTACTCTGTGGAAAATCAATTTTTTCAGAGTTCATTAAGCACCAATATGTTACAATACTTCTCCCCTGAGCGCACATCTACAAAACATTATGCAAATTCCTGGCAGGGTATTCCCAGTATGTAAATAGTGCTAACACCAGTGTCAGGAGAACGTTGTTACTGAGGCCTTTTGTTTCTCCGCACGCCTATGTGTGTTTTTCCTTCCTGAAAATGAAAAGACTTTCACATCAGGCACAAGAAAAACGTAAACCTTTGTCAGGCCCCTTTACGGAGATATAATCAAAATGTCCTGACCGGTTGGGTGTGAGTGTGCACTGGTGTTCACCTTTCCACTGACAGTGAATTCCTGACATGCTTGTGCGTCTCTGCTATTAAAAAGTATGGAAGTGTGATTCTGATTTCCGTGTTGAAGAGAACAGGTTGATATACTTGGGTTCGGGCACTTTATAGACGACCCTTTTTCTGACGTGACAGCGCTGAACGGGCCATTGCTTTAAATCGCATTGCTTTAAATCAGCACTGGGATATAGTCTGTCTCATTTTGGGAGCTCTGCACTGAGCCCTGGGCCTGTATCTCGCAGAGAAGGTCATGGACAGGTACCCTCTGGTGCTTCCAACATCTCTGTAAGTCCCGCTGTGGTCCAACCACCACGGAAATGACATCACCTGTGGGAAAGGAGGAGAAGGGATCTAGGCTCGCCTGTGCAACTATGAGCCAGCGGTGGGCTTGGACTCAAGACCCTTTGGCTGGTCAAGGCATTTTTAAGGAAATTGGAACATATTATGAGTGCAATGATGTTTACCGACACAGGGGTCCTGCTGTTGGACTGATTGTGAACGGACAGTTGACTGTACCAGGGATCTCAAAGTTCCAGCCCGCGAGATGGTTCGATCTGGCCTGCGACATGCTTTTTTAATCATCATTAACTCTGAGCTGCCAATCGATCGAGAGCATTTTTTTCGGTCGAGCTTGAGGCCTCTGCCCTACGTTCTGTGCTCACCTCTCTTAATGGTTAACGCACTTATGGTGCTGTACATTGTCACGCCTCCTGGGCCATTTTGCCACGTTCCTCTGGGCAGACAAGGGAGGAAGCGAAGCAGAGGGTGAGTTGACAGAGAAGACAGGATAGCGCCCCGAGACGAGACGACCCTCCGAGACGCGGGCAGTAGGCCTGCATGCTCCGCTCCGCCACTCGCTCTTTTTTCATCGCTATGGTTTCTTAAAGCTGCGGTGGCAGCGACGGCCTGCGGAGTGCTTTTCAGGCTTGTTAGAGGCTCTCAGAGATACCGCCACGCGTGTGTAATGAGCTGCCTTTCTCCGCCACGTTATTTATTTATTTCCCAAAGAATTTATGTCCTTTGCATGCAGAATAGATTTATTTTGATCTGCTAAAAAAAAAAAAAAGAAAGGAAAGAAATACGCCGACTGGTAACAAGTGTTTATGCCTGTCAAACAGCGAGCTAGCGTGATTAAACGGGCGAGACTACAGATCCCCGCTCACCGGGTTATTTGTAGACGCCAGGCACCACTGTAGATAGCGGGTGGTAAATCACGTCACGGGCTTTTTATAACTTCAAAGCATCTAGATTGATTACTTTAGGCTGGCGAGCTCGTGCGTAATGTTCAGCGCTCCTGAAATCCGTAACAATCCGCGCCGCCGTCCGTCCGATTGGGTTGTAACTTATGGAAAAATGTATTCCGGCTGCATTTGTCAAAGTTGAATGCCAGGGCCGCCAATCGGTCGCGGTTTATGCTACTGGAAGGTCTGTTTTTCCCCCTCCACTGTTCATTTGCAAATGACTGCTTGTATGTGCTTGGCGAAAGTTGGCTAAACAAGCTGAACGCCGATGTGCTCAGTCCTGACGGATTCGTAGGAGACCAGGGGCTCAGTATCAGGTAACCAGAAGCCTTTTTTAAAACCCCCAGGACTGAACCAAAGTGGTATTAGTAGTGAAGTGCAGGGGGTTTACGAATTGGGCCCAATGATGCAGATTTGGGGTCCATACTCTCACAGTCTTGTCAGAACCCTGTTTCACCCTAACCAGCCAGGCTACACTCGGGCTTCTGTATAAGAAGGTACAGTAAAAGTGTATGTAAGTAGAGACAGAGACTGTTAATTGTTGCTTTGTAATTTATGAAGTCCCACCCTGAGCACGTTTAGCAGAAAGCGGGCTAGCCTTACACTCTGCGTTCGACCACGGTGCCCATACCCAGGTCTTTGGGGATAGCACCACTAAGACCCCTTGGCTGACTCTGCACGGTAATTTGCTCTCTAATGAGTTTCCCTGTACTGCCTATGGCCAGGTGTCTCTGCGTAATGAAGGGAACTGAAGCGATCTTTAAAGGATGTACCTGAGAGATTGATCTCAACATGGCTGTCCCCTTGAAGGGTCTCCAGGCACTCTCTACCCTTGAGTGTTATCCTGCCCTCCCCTCCCATTTTTCCATGTCACATGGACAGTTTTTGCCTCTCATTCCTGCTGGCGTTGTTTGTTAAATGCCACCTCCTGTATTGGGAGGCAAGGGCCCTGTTACCGCATTTAGCTTGGGCACTCACAGACCCAGACTCAAGCTCAAAACTCCCTGGCATTTTTGCCCCACCTTAGCAGATCTGCTGCTGCTAAGCTACCATCAGAACCAGTCTTGAGGAGTCCGAAATTATGGATGATGGCCATTTTTTCTGGCCTTCTTTGACCAGAATCTGTATATTTTCAGACCACCGATTCTCTCTTGTCTGTGGGAGTTTTATTTAGACAAATATGTTTTGACAGCAGAAAGAAAAATTATTGGTTCAGGTGATGATGGGTCCAACCCTCCAGTTGCTTGAACCCACCTCCTCTACAATCTGAATGGTTATATGGTCTTTGAACCAATCCTCTTCCGCCTTCAGAACATTCCTTCTGCCCTTAGAAATTTTGTATAACTAAAACTCTCAAGCTTCTCTCTCTTAACCAGTCTGCCATCCGTTGCCAGTAACAGGGCTAGCGATAGCCAGTATGGTAATTGCAGGGGGCTCCCCCCCCCCCCCCCCCCAATCGCTGCATCCTTTACATGCCTGGCTCGATTTAGAATTTAATCTCTGTGAAGGGATTAGATTTCATGCTCACTTTAAATTTCAAATGCTCTGTGGGAGTACATGTAGCGTTCGCAGGAGAAAATCCCCGTATTATATTTCATAGTTTACGAACCAGTGGCCAGTGGGCTCCTGATACGAATGCCGGACCTGTAATCGGGGGCGCCGAAACGCATCTGGGGTGCCGGCGTGGATTTCCGTGTACCGGGGCCACACCGGAGATTCCAGCCCTGCATTGTGTCTATATCCGTGAGACGGTTGGCATCATGCCTGGCAGCCGGGTGATCCTTATCAGGAGGGCAGATGCCTCCGGTGAGTTTCAGGGTGGGGATGAACAGCAATCCCCAGCCAGCAAGGGTGTTATTCCCTGTGCATCACACGCTGCTATCTATTGGGATGTCAACAGCAGGTGTGACGTTGATGGGCTTCTCGAACGACTGCATCAACTCCAAGTGAGAAAGACATACTGTACAACTTCCTGTCCAGTAATCACCGAGATTTCTGTGGCTTTTTATCAGCAGGAACTCTCATCCTATCTAAGGCCTAGCCTGAGCACGTGGGGGGGCAGGGGGTCAACACATCAGCAATGAAAAAATAAAACCTCTGACGCCACATTCTTCACTCCATCCTCTCCCAGAATGCCTTTAATGTCACAGCTCTTCACACAGTTCTGTGTGACTGAAACTCCCATCTACACGCACTTACACACTCCGAACACACTCTCTATTTTGTGTGATTGGTCATCTTCAGAAGCACGGTCACCAGTGGAATTTTCCGTGTCCCCGGTGCGTTAGGCGGTGTGTCTCTGTGTACGGTCCGTGTGTGTGTGCACGTGTCCCAGCCCTGCAGGCCCTCCGAGCCTTTAGCCCGTGATTGCAGTTTTTTTTTTTATTCCTTATTTTTTATTCTTTTTTGCAAATGATGAGTGACCCTCGTATTATTGGCTTCGCCCAATGTGTTAAAATGTGCATTGATGTGGTATTTTGACAGTTTCTAAGCATTATTGTGCTTATTCTGGTTGCAGCACCTCTACATATTCATTGTCATACCATCAACTTATATCCTGTTGAGTAATCTGATCGTATTTACATCCAAAGTCCCATAAAAGCCTTAATGAAATATATCAAGAGAGGTCCAAAGCAGACGTCGCGGATGTTAGCGGACATATTTTACTATGTGTCTTTGGAGGTTTAGTTAAATGTTTTGCAGTATTGTATCTTGTGCTATACATTTGACCTTTCCCCTATAATGATCGAGATACATCCAGATTGACAGTCTTCACTTCTGGAATAGATCACAAAAACCTGTAATTCTAATTGTATTTATCGTGTTACTGTAAGCACCTTAATTTGTATTTGTGATCTCAGTTTCGTGTTTAATTTGTGTGCGACGGTGGCCCGAAGGACCATTGCACAGGTAACTGTTTACTGCGCATATTACTATAAACTCCTGAATCCTGACTCCTGAATGGTGCTTTTATTACTGCATAAAACCATCTGAAAGCAGTCCCAAGTTCTCCTCACACGTCGGACGAGCCTGTGTATGAAAGGCACTTCAGAGCGTAATTGGAAATATCCACTTGACTTCCTCATACGAGTTAAATTGTATTTAGCGGCCGTGGGCCGAGAGCCGGGTGCCTTGTTGTGTAGCGATCTCCCGCGATTTCACGCTTTGCTGATAGGAAATCGGGGCCCGCGTGTCGGTAAATGAGCAGGGGATTGTGGGAGGAGAAGCCTGCCTGTTATGGCCTTAGGACACTCTGCCGACAACAAGGGAAATGGGCCAGCCCGGTGATGTCATGGGCTGGAAACGCAGCATAAACGCAAAGGTGAGATGTCCCAGGAGGAAGCAGCTGGCTTCGGACGCACTTTTTCAGAAAGTGTTTCTCACCATATTTTAACTTGTGTGGTTTTTAGAATGCATTGAGCATTTTTTAAATATATACCTATGTACTGTTGACTGGCATAGAAATTGCAGAAATGTTCTTTCATGACAGTGAAGCTTTCTGAGATATGCAGACACAGTGATTTCGGGATTACGGCACTTGGGCTGAACTTGTGCAGGTCCACAGTGTCATTTCGCACCGTCTCTGTCAGGAGCTGCGTGAGCAGGTGCCTCTGTGGGACTGTCCTCTCTGTTATGTCTCACTGAGCACTGGGATGAAATCTTCTTCACCCGTTACGGTCACCCCAAAGCTTAATTTGAGCCGAATGTCTCCTCACAGTAGCTTTGACGCGACGGGCTCATGCAGCCTTCCACACCCGCTGCTTACCTCCGCTGTTAATATTCTCAAATAAGAATTGAAAGGAGCCCAAAGGAAACCCAGCAGAAATCCTTTCGGTGTGGAAGAGAGTCCGAGAAATCCTGCTCGATTTAATTCACATTCCCATCCCGACATTTACAGGACAAAACATCCTAACGCTATTAAACATTTTTCCAGTGTGGATTTTTATGCTTATGTAGCAGATTTTCTCCTTTTATAAATAGTGCACATTTATTTATTTATATATATGTATGTATGTATGCATTTATGCATTCTACCCTTCTCTCCCCTTCGTTCTCCATGAGCGTCTCACGAAGCCTAAGTGATCGTAATCATTCCTAAGCTTAGCGCCTGGCCCCCCCCCCCACCCCCCCTGTTCCCCACAGAGACCAGGCACCCACTGTGATGGCCGCCAGGGTGCCCCGTGGTTCTTTATCAGATTAATAACCCTGAACGGAGGAGTCACTTTTACAGAAAGACCGGTTTCTCTGGCGGATGGGGGGGGGGGTTTGGCGGTAATGTCAGCCTCCCCCAGAGGCAGCACGGACACCAGGAGAGCAGTGGCCAGAGGGTGGTGCTTAATGCTCCCCCCTTCCCTGATTTGATCCGTCTCGTTCGGACTGTGTTTCGTCGCCTGGTCAGTTTGCTCTTTGTCAGCAGTTCTGTTGACAGGACCAGCAGAACTGGTTTAAAGCTCATCCATCGTCCATTCCACCATTTAAAGCAGTTACATCAGGACAGGGGTGGGTCACGTGCAAGTTATACAGGTACAACATACAGTGAAAGCAGGTTCTGGTAAAGGACATTAACCTCACCGCCTCACGGCTACTGATAGTGGCCCCCTCACCAGCATGCCCTCCCCCCCTTTGGAGCTCAGGGCTGGTGGGGCCTGACCTTTACATCTTGGAGCTGAGCTTGATGTTGATCCAGAGGCCAGGCAAACAGTACCCTTCGCAGCCTTCCCCCCCGCCGCCGCTGAGGAGCGTCTCACTGCACTATGGAGGTACGTCCTGCTCAGCGCCCTTACCAGAGTCTTCCTCTGCCAGCTCCTGCTTTAATGTGAGGTGGCTTAGAAAACACAGAAAGAATATCCATAATTCATTCATGATACTGTTGTTTTATCTTGGTCTCATTAAAAGTCAAAAAATGACATAGTTACCAGAACGTTACACGGAAAATAATATGAACTGAACGTGTGTGTATATTTGGCTGAAATCGAGAAGATGCAGCTCCTGCTTAGCCACGGGATCAGACATAATTCCTCCTTTTTTCCGCTGTCCTAATAGATCAATTTCTCTATATAAATTCATCTCGAACGAACTGATTAAACAGCACAGTGTCTCTGCGTTGAGAGGCCCATTAGACATTTGTGACAGTAAATTACAGCACATTTACAATCCAAATGAAATTTCATAAGGGAGGGATATTGGGAACCGCCCCGTCCGTCTTCGAGCCTCCCTGCCAACGTCTTTGTCTCTCGTCTGACAAGCACATCACATCAGCGCCCCCTGTGGTGGACTACGGCACCTGCAGGGTCGAGTTGTTTGGACATTCTTTCGCTGGTGTGCTGAATCTCTGTCACTTCCTCCGATCAGCCGCCACATCTCCAGTCAGACCCAGTTCTTCCCTTCAGCGGAGGGCGTCTTTGCGTCTTTCCACCCACCTGGCCGCCTCCCCTTTTTGCCTCATTTTTTTGTTGCCGTTCGCCCCCCTAAATAATGAATCATCCAATCAATTTCTTTCTCTTTGTTTTGGGCCCCGGAGCTTGGGGTGTGTCAAAGTCGATTCGCTTGATCTGAAGGGCCGGGATTGACCCCCCCCACTTCCACCCATATTCAAACCTCACATCTCCATGGCGGGTCCGGCGCAGGCCTTTACAGTCAAGCACCCCACTCTTTCCCAGAACAGGCTGTTGAAAGGTTCCCGTTTGGCCCGTAATTTCAGAACAAGGCAGTACAGCAGTCTGCCAGCGTAATGAACCAGGCAAGAACAAGACCTGTACAGCAGAATCGATGTCATGGGGGGGACCCTTGCCTGAGAGTATCAGGGGCTTGGTTTAAGCAGAGATAAGTACGGAGCTCGCACTTTCGTAGGTGTATCCACCTGGCTTTCAGGGTGATGCACTTCCTGTAGTTTATGGATCAGGAGTCTTTAACTCTTGTCCTGCAGAGCTACTATCCAGTAGGTTTTCTATCCTACCTGGCTTCTGATGAGCCACATCTGCTCCTGGTATTTATCTGAAAACTAGTGTGGCTCATCAGAAGCCAGGTAGGATATAAAACCTACTGGATAGTAACTCTGCAGGACCGGAGTTGGAGACCCCTGGTATGGAGACTATAGTGGGCTGAAGCTCGGCAAACTGAGCCTCGACCCCTTGTGTACTTAACTGGTCGCCACCACATTCAAAGGCGCCGGTCACATGATGCGTGGAATATAGTTAGTGGTTACAAACTAGTGCTGGCGAATTTTTGTGATGCTTTAGCTGTTTGCATTTTTTTCTGCATGACTTGCATCAGGGTTCAAGGAAGCTTCTAGAAGCAAGCTGGGGGGAAGCGGCATGTGATCTTTATAGCCGTGAAGAGGCAGCACCCCCGAGTCTCTGAAAAGGAAAAAGGAACCACCATTTTTTTTTTTTTTTTTTCGGGTGGGGGAGATCCAGGACATGTGATTTGAAGATATCTGTCTCTCACCTTGTGAAGTCGGCAGGTGATGATCTATCCGTCGGAACAACGATGAGGAGAAGCAGGCTTCTGGAACAGCACTTCAAGCACAAGTGTCAGAATTTACACTGCTCTTTGTCTTTTCATGGGGGCTTAATCCCTGCGTTTTCGTACCAGCTCTACGGGAGACAGCCTCTGGCTTGGCTGGGGATCGTTTCATCTAAAAGGTGACAGGAAACTGCATTTAGAGCGATTTGATAAATGAGAGGTGGCCTTGACTGGCCAGATCATGCGGGCCATCTTCGCTTGTACCGACTCCGGGGTTAAACTCTGGAGGATTATCATTAGTGTCGCTACCAAAGCCACAGACTCTGCCCTCATCAACCCCAAATGCCTGACACCAACATGGCCAGCACCAACATGGTCGACATCAATATGGCCGACATCAATATGGCCGACACCAACATGGGCGTCATCAACATGGCCGGCACCAACATGGCCGACACCAACATGGCCGACACCAACATGGGCTTCATCAACATGGCCGACACCAACATGGCCGACACCAACATGGCCGTCATCAACATGGCCGATATCAACATGGCCAATATATGTATTCGGATCATTGTTTAAAGTATGTAGTGGAGGTACCACTCACCCTATAACAGCTGCACCTCCACAGGCTAAGTGGGACCATCCTGACAGGTAAAAATCATGGGGAATCCATGTTATTGTTCCCATAGGTCAGGTCTCCATCTGCATGTAACCACGGATACCAGTGAGCCTAAAGTCACCCCATATCACCCATGAGGGGATCCAAGCATAACCCACACAGTGCCTTTCACACTCCTGATTTGTTAAAATTCATTCATACCCATTATTCAGAGCTGCCTGTCATGTTACCACCTCTGCTGATGGAAGCCAGACACACCTTTGGATGAAGTTCATTGTCAACAGAAAGGTTGGTTTTCAAGGCCATTACTGTGCCTGAAATATGTCTACAGTATACATTCATGCTGCATGGCACAAAAGCACATTTGTTGACATATGATTTAATAAAAAGCTAACACATTATTTGTAAATTGCCAGGGGCTGCCACGATGCGTGAATTCCGGTCATATTTTCCAGTTTGTGAAAAACATCTGAATATCAAGTGCTTGTGAAATTTTACACAGATTTAAGACAATAAAATCATTTTGTATGAAACATAAATATGAGTAGTGATGAGATGTAATGATTCTCAGCACCATTGGAATATATTACTTTTATGACATAATATAAATGTGTACAATTTAAATTGAAAAATGAGCTTATCAGATTAAATATTCCGCTCTGTTCCTTCCAATGCTTCTGTGGGCAGTTCTGTGTTATTTCTTTAAAACTTGGAAAAAGTAAGGAAGGAACCTAAAGTTATTTAAATGATTGGCCTTTTAAACAAATGTCTCATGTGTACATCATATATTTGTTATTAAATTTAAATGAAGTGTGCTATATATAACACCATTGGAGAATATCATTAACCTAGCAGTGTTAACCTCCACAAATAATTAACAAAGTATTATTAAAAAAGACAATTAACTTGGAAGTGTAAGTCCTGAAGTGTGAGGCATTTTATTGCTTTGTCCCCTTGGGTTGAATGCGCTGAAATTGCTGCTGCTCTGCACTTCCGTAACATGCATTCGCTCCATATATTGTGCCTTGCACTGAGTTCTGTAGTGCAGTTCTTTTTAAGAACAGGAGTTCCCCGAAAATGCAGCGAATAAAGAACAAGATAACAAACAACATAGATAAAGAACAAGTGAGATCAGCAAGTGTTTCCCAAAACGAACAAACTTTAAGCAACACTTTGTTGGCTCCTTCCCAGCCTCCTGGGGAAAAAAGCACAGACTGTTGATAACAGGAACATCGATTCCATGTGTTGTAAAGGTGCAGTATGTTATGTGATTGTTACATCACACACATGCTAATTAAAAAAAAATAATAATTATTAGAAAATCAGTAAAAACACACAAAAGCAACCACATTTAGGACCAGAATAAATGAACTTATTTGCTGAAAATGTAAAAATGGGCTCAAAACTGTGACGTTGCTTACTTGTAAACAAAGCACAGTGATGAGCAGCAATTGAACAAGGAAGTAACACTTCTCAAAAGAAGACTTGAAACCACTTATTGAGGAGGTGGCCAAAAAAATGTTTTAATAAAATAATTATTGCAGTGTAGCCAGCATAGCACACGTGACAGTAACAGCACAGCGGCATTCAGGGGGAAATCTCTGAGCTCCCGAGGACTTGTATAGCACTAGAATCGCACCTTCCACATGCCCAAAGGACGCTTTACAGCAGTGTGTGTCTTTGGTGTGCAGTGTTACACCTCTCCTCAGTCACTGTTCGGGGAAACCACACTGGAGTCAGCAGCTATTCGCTACGAGGATACCTACTGTCTCCCAATAACCAGCCACCAGCAAACACACCATCCTTTGCCATCTCACACACTTTGCCAAAATGTCTCTAAAATATGCTTAGATGCACATTACTTAGACAATTAGGCCTAGTGCCAAGAATCCTTTTTGGCAGGTGCAAGTGGGAGTCCAGAGGTTGCGAGTAGGATTGAGCGTCTTCTGCACCTAATATGGCTGTAATGGCACAAAAACCAATCCCCTCCTGCTGGAAACTGTATGCAGTTGTGCGTACGACGCAATAGAATGCGAGAATGTGATCGACGCATGCGCAGATCTGGACACAGCAGCATCATGGATGGTCTGCAAGGATCCATCGGTGGCGTAGAAGCAGAGAGCTGTCAGAAGATGCATGATGAACTGAGGACAAAATTCCGCTCTGTTTCCTCTTTTCATTATCCTGCACCAGACCAGGAGGCTCATTATTTCACCCCAGGCCAGCCTGTATTTCCCTATGAATTGTTCTTTGCTGAGATGGTCCACGGGGTTCACATCAACCCGCAAAACGGCATTTAGACCAGCGGCTCCGCTTCCTTAGCGGCGCTGTCTCAAACGCCGTCGTGGTTTAGTTGTACAGTTCTCTGCCATTGCTGGATGTGAGGAGTGATTCGCCTTCCCAATTCAAAGGATGTGACTGAGCACATAGCAAGTTTTATTGGTTAGTTCATCATGTACCGTGGTTGCTGAGAATTTTTGAATTGTGCCCCATTCTGTTATGAATTGGAATATGAATTGAATCGGAAATGCCCTGTAAGACACTGAATTGGAATTTGAATTGGAATGACAGGAAGAAGAATTTAATTCAATTTAATTTATTTTAATTCAAAGAAATTACTCAGGAATGTCATTTAATTTAGGAAAATATAAATAATTATGCAATAAATGTACTTTCTAGATGTATAGATGTATATATTGACTTTACAGTATATATGTATTAGTGAGTGAAGTGAACTTTATACTTGCATGATTGTACAATTGTGTAATTGCTTTAGCCCATTCTAAAAATATGCATCTGGATTTTGTCGGCCCTCTGAGTCTTTTTCCAGGGGCAAATATTTATTGTTCTTGCATATATACCTGTTCATGCAGCACGCATAGGCTATTCCGGCCGGTGCTGGAACAGGGGGTGTGGCCGGTGGGTGCTTTTCCCCGCCATGAATTTTCCCCCCATGAGTGGGATTCAGTGAATGCTGTTTATGTTAAACATGTAATTCATATTGGAATATTCAGCTGTATGATTACAGGTGCACCAACACTACGGATATGAATGTATGTGAAATCAATCCCATTTTAATTATACTTCCTTATATTCAAATTCAAATTGAAACTGAGATTCTGCACCCTGTTCTCAACCAATTTTATGAATTGAATTTGAAGTTCAAGGTCATTCTCAATCCCTCTCAAGTTCTGAATGGTGCACACTCCTGTTATGTACTGAAATTGCATACAGGTGTTAAAACAATGAGCCCTTTTTCTGTTAATTTACAGCCGACATCATAGTCTTATTCAGCAAGATTGACTTTATTGTTATTATTAGCAAATACAGAACGATCTGAGCACTGATCAAATTACGAGCAAGAATAGCAACGACTTCACTTACGAAGGGTTCTGAGAAACACTCGCTAATTAACGATTTATTTTAAATGCTAGATAGCCAACTACTTAATGTTACAAAGCTTTCAGGAGTCCCACCCCTGATAAACAGGAAGAAATAAAGTAGTTTATGTCAGTTTATGTTTTATTTGACATTTTACAGGAGAGCTGCCCTTGCCACAGTCTCTTAAAAACATTTCACACATTCCTGTCAGCAGTGATGTGTGAAGCAAAGCGGCTCCAGCTTTTTCTGGTATCTGTCTGCTCAAGTTGCGTGGCAGCCAGCACCGTGGCAACGACATGTTCCGGAGGATTCCGCGGGAGAGGACTTTCGCCAGTTTAAACAGCAGTAAGTGGAGGCGGGAGACACTGGGTGTCCCTAAATGAGGACATGTAGGAGGGCCACTGGGCCCCGGAGAGCCCAGGGAGCAGTGAGAAACCCAGCCTGAGACAGCGGTGTGACAAGAAGGTACCCCAAATGTGGGTGGTTGCCCCTCGTCTGCCTGCATCTTTCTTCACCAGATAGAGGTGCTGGAAGTGAGGTGAGGATTTCGGAGGTGACATTCCTTGGACTCCCCCCAGTGCCTGGAGACATGAACATCCCCCTCGGCTGGGTGGAGGGTCACGCCAGACCGAGATCTCAGAGAGACGTTACGCTGCTGGACCTCCTCGTCACCTCCTCAACCAGACGGCTAATGGCCCGCGGCGGCTAACGATTCCCCCTCATGTTTGGTCCAGGGCACAACCAAGTGTCGAGTCCCCATGAGCAGTAAACACTTGGGCTGCTAACAGGCAGAGGGCTGACTGCTACTTAATACTGGCCCCTGCTTTCCCATCGCCCTGCGTCACATATGTCCATTCCAGGCCTTAACAGAGATGTTATTTTTTTTTGGGGGGGGGGGTAATTTTTATTTTTTTTTTATTATTTTATCACAACTTACTGTACCTTTACATAGCTGTTACATGACAATTTTCAGGAAAATGACGTAGAAGTCCCTTCCTCTTAGCACGTGGTGGCATTGTCTGAGGTGGGGGTGTGAGTTGTTGGTGTGTATCAATATGCAGAAATGCTAGATGCAGACACGTCTCATCATGTGACTGGCGTCCGTATGCTTCTGAATGGCGTTCCCCGTCATCCAAAGGGCTTCATTCTCCAGCCGTCCAAACTGCACCGGAGTGAAGGTTTGGAGAAGCACCACCCTTTGAGCAGCAAGCTGGAAAGAAAGGCATGGGAGATGTCTTCAAAGTGGCAGATATTAAGTCTAAGTGAGGATTGTGGGTGTGTTAGGCCAGGAGATTGTGAAGCAGCTCTCAGTCGATCTTGCTTTTGAGTACTAGAGGGAGAAAAAAAAAGCACACGGCTCTCTTGGCCCTTCGTACTGTAAGCTCCTGGCAGACTGAAGTATAGTGTCTCACAGAGCAACGCTTCCCTCCCAGGAAATGCCCTCCACACAAATGGATGAGTGCATAAGCATGTCACATCTTCCCAGCAAGCTGCCTCCTTCTCCTACCACTTCAGGTCTGCATGCAATATTTACTCAAGTCTGGGAGTGAAACTTCAAGGTCTGGTCATTTGAAAGAGCAGGCAAATCACTGATTGTCTCTTGTCCTCATAAAAGAGAATATTTTCTAGGACATGCTAAGAGACAGATCAAAACACGCTTTCTGAGGACTGACACTTGCAGTGGTACTGACGCGTTTTATGTGAGACTCATTAATAAAGATGCACCCCCGGGGAGAGAGACAGGGGAGAAAGTGTGTGTGTACAGAACTTTTTCCCCGTTTGAAATGTCAGGTGCAATTTCGGAGCTGTGATCTTCAGATAACAGCATTCAATCACCCCCATTGTGCGGCTGTTTACCACGTCTCCATGCCGATTGCCGTGTCAACGACGTGTTTGTGTTTTAAAGACCGATATTGAAAGGAGAACAAAATCAGGCACCACGCCTGCACCCAGCTGCGTCTCTGCCTCGGAATCGCATCGTTTAGCACCAAGCCGTGCAGATCACTGCGCCTCAAAGCGGATGTGTGTTTGAGGCCCTTGTCTTCAGATTAAGATCTAATTTAATTAGCTAGCAATTCCTGCTCGGTGCTCTTAATTGTTGCTAAGTGATATTTTATAGACGTGCACCGAAAGATTAGCGTCATTAGATTGCTTATCAAAACTCTAAGCAGGAAGCTGCTGTTTGGTTCCGGTGAAGCATTAGACAGGCTTTGAGGATGTTTAAATATGTAATATAAACTCTATAAATACATAAATTTGCAGTTATTAAAGGTTTTGTGACTGCATTGCATCTGTCACGGTATCTGCGGAGCCTTATCGTGCGTGTCGCTTCCTGCGTGGCCTGATCGCGTGGGCCGTGTTTACGCTGAAAACAGCACGGTTTGTAAATAATGCAGAGTAATTTATGCAGCCCCACAGCGCAGTTTGCTAGCGCCCAGGATGATAAATGTATTTAAACTTCCAGAGATAAAAAAGAAGCACTTACTTAGAATGTAGCTTTTAGCTAGCATATTAAATGTGTCACCCCGTAAAATGAAGTCTTGTAAACGCTTTCAATATTTATGTTTTGCTATTTGTCAACTAATGTCGGATGATGAATTAATGAACAAAGCTCTCAAATTGCTGGCTGTGAGAATCGTGTTTGCAGCACATTTATTTTTTAACAGCCCCCACCCCGTACATCAGCCCCCCCCCTTACATGAGAGCTGCAGCGGAAATGAACAGACTGTGTTGTTTCATGTCACTGAGTGCCATTCATTCCTCATAAAGTATCAGTTTAGCCTTTTCAAGCACCGATGTTAAAAAACCAGAACACAAGCAGCAATTGTCTTATTAGCAATTAGCCTGATGATGAGGAATTGTTGTGTTGTTGATCTTGTGATCTTCATTATGAATGAGGTTGTTACTTTTCTGGAGTGCACACTAAGCCTCCACTGCATTAGTGATGAAGCGCAGTGTGTAGAACATGAAGGTATTAAGGAGTGCTAAGGTTTTACTAACGTGAATGCTTACAAATACCGATGCAGCGCTAATGTAGGCATGACAAGGACCTTACGCAAAGCCCCTAAAGTTACACTTTTACCAAGCAGGAGTGTTTGTACGTCATAATGTTGAATCCTGTGTGGTTTTGAAGTCTCCCTGGGCCTCAGTTGTGGTACAGTCCTGACATTGAGGAGTCTTCATTATTGCTTCAACAGATGTTGATGGTAATGATCTTCGGTGAACGAGGAGACGCCCAACACGGGAGTGAACGTGTGGGATACCCCGCCGTAGTGTAATCTCACAAAAGGCGTCGACGAGAACGCTGACTTCCTGTCGAGTTCGGCGCACGTCTCCATGCGCCCCAATTCTCTGACCGCAGCACTTAAGCTAATTATTGGTGATGGACAGTGTCAACTCAGAGATGAGCACAGCTGGAAGGAAGCTGCAGTGACAAGGTGTGATGAAGGCTCCCAGCTAGAGCAATAGGCCCCAGATTTAACCCCAAGTAAAGTCATTAAAGTTAAAGGTACCTCTCCGCTGTAGATCTACATCTGTTCCCATGAACGTCATGGCAGAAGCCACAGCATTTGAGTGCCACGTAAAAAGCAAATAGTCTGCATCTTATAGTTGTAATTTTTGCATTTGATTATAGTTTATGGTCTTTATCACCAGCATACTTTGATGAGGGTTATTTCCAAATTTTCTTGATGCCAGCTGGTGCGAAAATCATTGACTGTTTCTGTGTGTCATTTGGCAAAATTAAAATCAGAATATCACTATTGTCATCTTTACCTGTTTCATCCTTGGGTCTTGAGATGAGATGAAATTATGAATTTGTTGGTCACAGTAGATGAAGAACTGTGATAAATCGAATACAAATATAAAAGACCATCCATCCATCCATCCATTTGCTGTAACTGATTATTCTATTCAGGGTCAGGGGGGTCCAGAGCCAATCCCGGAGGCTATGGGTGCATGACATAAAAGAGTGACAATAATAGTTTAAACATGACATACTCAAATGGATGTGAGATGTCAAAAAAGACAATAAAAACACAGTTTAACTGTGTATATATACACACAGACACAGTTGTCCAAATGGTGAGGATTTGTAAGGGCTGGGAAGTGCAGTAATAGATTATGGTTTGGAAATATTTGTAGACTTGTGGAGCAGCTATGCATCGATGGTCTTATTGCAAAGATCATGCGTGTGTGATGATTATGAGGCCATATGACCAGCTTCATATACATACATGTCACATGCAGGTGTGCAGTGACCATACGTTATATCCAACTAACATAAACAGTCACGGTGCTGTTGGGCATGCATTACATGAAAGGTGTGTTACGCTACAAGACCATAATGCATTTCTTCCACGGTCCTCCACTAGAAATCACACACGTGCTGTTGGGGTGTAGGAGGAGGGCTGTAGCCCGCATTGTCTTCTGCATTGTTAGCTCTTTCATTAGGCCTTGTGGAGACGGGCTCTGCCATTGTCTTTTGTTGTTTAATTAGCCAGCTAATGTTGTTAGTCTGCGCGTCAAACCCTTCATTTGTCTTCCTTAAAGAGCTGTTCTCTCTCTTTTTTCCCTCCCAAGGAGAAGCCTCTGCCTTAAATGCGTGTGGAAATACAACGTTAATTAAATCCTAATAAGCGCTGTTTGATAGCAGCTCATCAACGGCCGCGGCGAGATCGTTAGAACTGGCCGAGGGACCCCCCCGGACACGTTTCGGGACGGCTTCTTATTAAAATAAATGCCTTTTCGCCGATTTTTTTTCCCCCCCGCCGCTGCGCTTCCGCGACATTTTACTCTATCGGCCAAACGTGTAAGCGGATAATATAGTTTGTCGTACATGAAATTTTAGTCCCTTATTGATCCCGCCAATATTCCTGAGCACTTAACCTTTACATTAGCCAAATATGAAGCGATTTACTCTATGTGTGTCTTTGACTGCCTCCTCTGGTGGCGTCCATGATCAATAGTGCGCTGTGCAGTTAAGGAAGTGTCCGAGAAGGAGTCCCACGTACATTAAACCCAGGGTTTCCATCAACCGGCTACATAAAATCCACTGAAAGTCGTAGCTCAGAGACAGCAAGGTCGCTATAAGTTCCAATGCAGGAGCACTTTAGCCCTACGTACTTCAACGATCGCGGACTGGCATGACTGGGCACCGACTGCGGCCATCTGATTAGGCGAGAACCTTAAGAATAATGTCGTCTTTAGAGCCACTCGTCAAACCTCCTCTGCACTGCATTCCTGGTGAGTCGGGAAAGACGAAACGTTTCTGCATAGCTGATGCTTGTGCCCAGTCCAGCTTCCCTTTTTGTCACCTTGTGCGTCTTGTTCGAGGGAACAGGAGGGGAAGAGGAATGCTGAGTTTTGGGACTGAAAAAGATGAAGCCAGCTGTTTCTGGGCAGATTGATGTACCGGAATATCAACAGAGACACAAGCTGTTGGATGCCACCGCCATCATACGGGACAGCTGTGTTACTGTCACTGATGTCTCAAGGTTCTCATCCCAGAATGTATTCTGTACTGCAAGAAAACCTCCGCGGGGTGGCAAACGGGACCGTGTGATGGTGATTTGGCACCTGGCAAAGAAGTTTGTTTTCCAGAAGTTTCCCTTCTCAGAGTTGGATGGGGCCGTGACAGGGCTGTGACCAAGACAAGGACGGAAAATGGGGAGCTAATTTCGATGAAAATTTCGAAGATTTCGACGAAATAAACCGACGTGATCTGGAGTCGTCTGCGACGGACAGGGGAAGTGGTTTTGGGATCAGCCGTCGGCTGGTATCTAGGTTATCAGGTTGGAAAGCAAAACAGAAAATCCAGCAGGAAAGGGACAGCTGGAACCAATAAATACAAATCCCCCAGTCACTGTGCCATGAGCCCCCCCAGACTTTAACTTTTTTTTGCCTCATCAGTCCCTGGCCTCCTACTATAGTTCAACTTTGCATATACATCTGTATGTATGTGTTTTTATCTGGAAGTAAAGGTAGAAAATGCCTGCCTGGTTAACAAAGGGCCTACTTGGTTTAACACAGGGCAAGTAGAGGCCTACTTGGTTTAACACAGGGCCAATAGAGGCCTACTTGGTTTAACACAGGGCCAGTAGAGGCCTACTTGGTTTAACACAGGGCCAGTAGAGGCCTGCTTTGTTTAACACAGGATCAGCATTATCTGATTTTATTACCCTATTTTTGTCATACACGTGGGTAAAACAGCATTGACCGTTGCGGGATCACATCAGAGTAGACTTGGAGATGTGACAGAAATAGATTCCTGAGTCAAAGCTATAAGGCACCCTGCCATCTTGTCTGGATTTGTCTTGTTTTGAACCCGCGGCCATGTGGTAATTAATCTCTTTCCTGGGCAAGCGACCCTGGGCCACCCAGAAGCCAACAGGCTCAGCATAAACGCATGGGACACATAATTTTTTACGTGTTCATTTACCTCGACACAACGGCCTCCCTATCACATCCCCCAGTCCTTCACCAGCTAAACAAATGACAGGAATGTATGACATTTCTCTCTTTATTCCTGAAGGACATCTAAGGGAGGCAATGGCTCCTTTGACTAAACCGGAGACACTCTCCACCATCAGCCAAACCAAAGAGACTCTTCGCCATTGGCTGAACCAAAGAGACACTGTTCACCATTGGCTGAACCAAATAGACACTCCTCGCCATTGGCTGAACCGAAGAGACACTCCCCACCATTGGCCGGCTCCCCTTTGCTTTGCTGACTTTCCTCTGATTGGTTGTCGCCGATGTATTTCCACCTGTCCGTCCAGCCTCTCCACTCCATATGTTTGCGCATTAGAATGTACAACGAATAAAAGAACGCCCCCCTCTTTACTGCAGATAATCTAATTAGCACAGAGCAGATGGTTATTAGGAAACGGTGCTTTTTACGTCCCAGATGCCCAGAACGGGAGCTGGGGGATGTCCTCTGGTTTGCTTATTCTCTCCAGGAGAATCACTCTCTAGGGTTAGTGTGAATGCTGTCTGCCTTAGGGTGCCACTGCAAAGTAAAGGAGTTGAAATTAAAAAAAAAATAGATGAGATTTGAATAAGTCTGATTAACCAAAGATTAGGAATAGATTTCGAGTAGCAATTTTGCTCTCCAGCACTTCAGCACGGAATATCTTTCATGTTCTTCTGCCTAATGACTTATCCTGGGTGTGAGGGGGTTAATTTATCTTTTTAAAGTGTTCTGGATCAGGGACTAGTGTCCAGATGAACTGTTGTTGCTCCTCTGAAGGGTGGAGGAGTGGAATAACACCCTGTTTTTTAAGGGGGGGGGGCATCTTTCTCAGACATCCATGATTTGGTTGAGGGCCTCTCAGTAATAAGCCAAGCTGTCTGGCGGAGGGCGGGACCCTCATGCCGCAGGAGAAGCTCGGTGAGCATGTGCCCGATCGACTCCGCCCCCCAAGGCGTCCCCGGCCAGCACCGGGGCCGAGAGTACCATGTGATTATCCTGATGAGGCGGACGGTGTAGCCCTGGTGGCTTCTGAAGCCTTGAGTTAGCTGGTGGATCTGGTTTGCTCTCCACTCCCCACATTGCCTGGCTTAATTACCTAGAAGCACAGTCACCCATCCATCCATTCTCTGTCTGTTTATATGGCTGATGTCGTGGTTTTATATTTAAGGCGTGGCTCAGGGAATGAGGTGACCATTACATCTCCTCCTGGCTGACAGAGCTCTGGCCCTGGTCTTTGCTCTGTGTTAAGTAAATAACTGGGGCTTCCCACTGGATGCAGAGAGAGTAGAGACAGGGGGATCCATAAGGATACGGGACATGGGCGGTTTTCCTGAAAAATCTACTGCCTGTGATTTTTAAGTCAAAATGACAGTGTTGTTTCTTTCCTTTAAAATGTACCTTTGTTGTACACAGAGGAAGTATGGCCCCAGATTGCGTGGGAAATATGTTAAACAATGAGGTCAATGGCTGAGTTAATTAGGTTTCAAACTCTAAATTTACTCTTTCTAAAAGAAAATAGATTATTTCTTCATCAACAACATTTAAGGCATCATTAAGGGAGTTTCTGCTCCAGCAGCCTCAGGTTAAAAATTTTAACAAGCGCTTCAGCACCTAATCTGTGTTATTGCCAACAAATGTAAACTCCCCGATGCTAATTGCGTTCAGCTGCGAATAGAACAATATCTAATTGTCTGCAGGATTAATTATGCGCACGTGCAGACCGCGTCTCTAACCAGGACCCTCATAAATAATAACAGGTACCAGCAAACAGATGGGGGGTCTCCTCTGTAACTTGTGCTGCACTTTAAGTGTACTTCCCTCCCTCCTGATTTGCTTCGGTCCGTTTCAGCGTGGCTATTTAATATCACAATAACAGTTACTGTTATTGCTTTTGTCTCTTTAACGCACGGCTTGTTTAATCGCTTTTGAGAGCAGCGGTCTCTGTAGAAGTGCAGGAAAATAAGACCGTGTTTGTCAGACTCGATGTGACAGGTTTTGACTTCAAAAGGAATACAAGATGTAAGGGAAGGAATTGTTTTCCTTTGAAAGCGGCCCGTACAAATCGCCGAATCCTTTCTTCCCGCTTATAACTTGTCACGGACATTATTGGAAACGGCCTCAGCAGTATTTCTCAGATCGGCGTCTCAGTACACACTGATTACTACGCACTGGCAATGTGTAATTGTCCAGTACGGAGAAAAGGTGCTGAAACTCCGGGGAGGCTGGTTACCGTAAACCTGAATCATTAAGGCGATGCTGGTGTTTCCTCATCTAAAGTTCCCTACTTCAGACCGTAATGACCAGCTGGTCCTTGTTATTGTTACACTGTGCCTGATGGGTGCTGATTCACTGCTAGGCTCATGAGATCATTTCACAAAGCCACGGTAATTTTCTGGCTTCTTGCGCACATTTTACGCAGTGGCGTAATTGCTATGTAACAGAATAGCGTTAATACTTGGGGTGTACCGTAACCCTCCATGTTCACCCGCATCGGGCACTGATTCTGATCATTTTTCTCATGTTTGTACCGTTCGTTTAGACAGCGTGGTTTATTTTTATGTGAATACTGTTATATAATTATGTGTGTTTATACTTACGGCTGTTTTACCAGCCTCTCATTACTAGTGTCTGGCCTGTGGGGTAATGTTTATGTATGTCATCCCTCCCCTACCTCTTATTTTAAATCATCATTTGTTGTCTGTTTTGGGGGGAGTGATGTGAGGCACGTGGCACAGAGGTGGTGGTGTGAGGCCGTCGATTGCGTGCGTGCGTGTGTGTGGGTGGGTGAGCGGGAATGACTGTGCCGATGTGATGGACAGGGGGGCGGCCTCCTCGAAAAGCCCCCGCGCTACTCAAATGAAAGTAGGGGTGGGTCGTAGCCCAAAAGGGGGTTCGTGAGAGTGACGCGTTTGCATAAGGAATATTAATACTCATCAATTTTGTATTGACCTTTTTCTCTCTGCCCCCCCCCCCTTGCCCACCTCTATTTCACTTCGCAGTACAAACAGCAGGGCTCACCATTTAATACCCCAGGTCAGGAAATATGGAGGCAGAAAGACAGGCAGAGGGTAGTTAATGAAAGCGGTCTAACACTCCCGTCAAACCTTTAAGTGCTGCATAATGAGCTTCCCCACTGTACTCTACTCCTCAATTCCCCCCCCCCCCAAACCCCCCCCACCCCCCCCCCCCAGGCCTGCCGGC
>JAODKE010000068.1:23640543-23659864 GCA_026779605.1 Mormyrus hasselquistii
CCCATCCCCTCCCCCCCCCAGGTCTGGCTCGCTTGGGCAGCAGCCTGTTGTTGTGCATAAATCCTAGCGCCTGACTGCAGGCGTGGCCGTGGGTGTGGCTCAGCCCATGATTGGCTCATGTGCCGTCTGACAGTACCTTGGACGCGGCGCATCTCATTGGTTAAATCCTGGAGGTCCTAGAAGGTGACTGCTCAGCAGCTGCAATTAGGCCGCTAATCGTGCGTCCCGCCAAACATGCCTATCTGCCCGCCTGCTCTTCCATCATCCAGTGCCCCCTGCATATCACTCTTCCTGTGCGTGTATGTGTGTGTGTGTGTGTGTGTGTGTGCGCGCGCACATATGTACATGTGTGTATTTTTCTTTCTGGAATATTCATTCACCTGACACACGAGTTTTCAAAACATCTGTTTTCCAAAAAACAAAAGATTACAGCGATGGAGAGTCAGTCGGCTCTTTACTCAGGACTCGCGAACATTTCTGGAGCATTTTACTAAGGTGGCGGTCTGTACCGTTTGCATCTCATTCTTCACTTGGCTGTAGATCCTGGAAGTGTCCCACTGCAGGTCTGAGGGTGAGCAGGCCAGCACCTAAATTAAGACGCTTTCTCCTTTGCCCACCTGTCCTACAAGTTCCTCTGCAGGATTTCTGGGTTTAGCGTGGTTAAGGATGCTGGCTCGTACCTTTACCCGTTGCTGATTAAAGTCTTGGCAGTCTAGGTTTCCATCTCTATTCTCAAGCAGGGTGCTACCCTGGACTCCGGCTGTCTATAGGGCTAAAGGGGCAGAGACTGTGAGCACAGCAGCTATCTGGAAATGTGAGTGAATGACCAATGATTTCCAGAAGTGGAAATTTCAGGTCCCGAGAGTACAAATCCAGACCAAGATTTTGTTTCAACCACCAGTTGAGTACTATGTGACAGCAACTCAAACTCAACTGGTTGGTTACAACAAAACTTTGGTCTGGATTTGTATTCTATCGACCTGAAATCTCCACCTCTGATTTCGATCTGGTCCTAAAGGAACATCACCATCCTACCACTACGTTCCTGATAAACAACCTGCTTAACACCTTTAATAATAATATCTTCCAAGCACTAGTGCACACTCCTCTTCAATTTGCCTTAAGCGATGGCCAGCTTGGAAATGCAGGCCTAATTGCATTTTTACGAGACCTTCATCTGCCGGGTTGAGCGGGAGGGTAAACAATGGTGATTAGAAATGGGGGAAAAGAACCACATTCAACGCTGGACCCGTTTCCAGACATGGCTGTGTAAAGAAGACTCGTGAGAAATTACATTTCTGTTTTGATTTAATTACAGCTGTGCACTGGCCAATCAGACACGTGCACATGGTGAGCGCCTGGCTCTGTAATCATCTCCTGAGGTGCTTTTGTCTTATGGGCGGCGTTCAGACATGAAACATGAACGGGGGTCTGTTTTGAGGGCCGCTCCTCTTCTGTCTGGTATTAAACTCTAGAGACGACTCCCTTATTTGTTGTTCTCTGTGAAAATATTGCCTGGAAGGTGGAGCCAATCAGGCACTTATTTTTGGGTCACATGGTGTGTGAGGTAATCGGAAGGGTCTTCGGGTGTTCTCTGGGTCCAAAGCAGCCGGAAAGCAGCATGGTGGCGTCTCTGGGCAGCTGCTCTCTCTCTGCTTTGGCTGTGTTGCCTTCCCATCGTGCAGTGGTTCGGGTCACAGTGGGGTGCTGTGAAGGGGAGGATGGCGTCTCTGTCGGCCCACAGCAGACGAGGCCACATCACGGTGAGGAGCCTGATAGCGAAGGGAGACCTTTTCCGGTGCCTTCCGCAGTTGCCTCCTGTCCCAAGAACCGACTTTTACTTTTCTGTAGTAACTTTAATTCCCTCAGTTCCCACCACTGCGATCGCAGCCCCAATCTAAGACTTTGTAGTCTAATCTAATGACATCCAAGAACTGGGTGCAGCAAATCTCAGATATTGGGGAGATTTGGGGGGGTGGCTTTTAATAACCCACCCCCCCTCAAGCTTCGCTTCCAGTATAACTTGCTGCTGGCTGCGAGGGTGTAACACTTTGACAGGAGCCCTCATCTCCTCTGTGCCTCCCTCCCAAGCAGCAAGTCACCATCACTAATCCTGTGGGCGCTGTGGGAGGACTGTTTAGGGGGTAATTTTATCATTTATTTCTAACATAATCTACATAAATAATCATGACAAATAAACGAAGCGGAAACGCATTATTATTGCTTATTCCTGCATACTGGCACCCTGTCCACTGACCTCTCGTGCCCAGTGCCTCCATGGATGGGGCTTCCTCTGGACAGTACTGGGGGGTTACAGTGTAACTGGGGATGGTGGCCCAGTTGCAAAATGTCAGTGCTGCTGAGGGATCTTTGCTGGAAATGCATTGTTGGGGGGTCCCAGGGACGAAGGAAGAGGGACCTTTTGGGGACGGCAGTGGAAATGGGTTTAAGAAATGCAGCAGGGATCAGTGAAGCTGTGGCGAGTCGGGACAGGAAGCTCCCCAGGAGCGAGTCGTGGAGGGAGGATGGATGGATGGATGTCAGGGTCCGAAGCCGGCGAACAGGCACAGCCGAGCCGAGCCACACCCCCTCCCCAGCATCCTGTCTGACATTTACCCAGCATGCTTTGCGCTTTCCAAGCACCTGAAAACCACTCAGACTTCCTGGGTCCCGAGGCCGTGCACCAAGCCCAGTTGAAAGTTAGCGCCCAGTCCCAGCGCTTCAGTCACCAGGACGAGGCCGAAAAACCCCGCGGGCTGATCGGCGCCCCCAGGCCCGTGCGATGAATGCCCATGTCTCTGTGTGGCAGCGGTTATCATATCTGCTGAGCCCAGTCGCGTCAGCAGGCAGTCGGGGCCGACTTGCGAAAGTGCCATTTGTTTTTTCCCAACGACCCCCCCGAAAGCCACCATTTTGTCCTCCCTGAGGATCGTTTGTCTTTCGGCCGAGGATTCGCTCTGATGCACCTGTTCCTTCAGACGATTACGAATTCGGAGGCACTCGTCTCAAAACCCGGTGATATTTACCCGAGCCGCAGGTTCTGTGTAAAGTTGGCTTGTCATTCATTTCCTTTGTAGTGAAAGCTCTGCTTTCTGCAAGGAGCTGACTGCCAAAGCTTTTTTTTTTACATCCTCCTCCTCTGCTCTCCAATGGCAACGATTTGTACTTCTGCAATTAATCACGCTACCATGCCCGCTTCTCAAATAGGACCCACACTTAACCCCCCCGGACACTATCATAATGAGTCGCCCTTATTTATCACTGCTGTAGGGCTGTGTGTGTGTGGTTTAGGTGACTGTCCCCCCCTCCTCCGTCCGGAAGGTCATCAGTTCAAATCCCGTATCTGGTGGAGTAATATTATCATTGCTGAGTTTGTAACCCCATGATCTGTCCCAGGGGTGCTGGGAAAAATTGCTGACCCTGTGCTCTGACCCCACGCTGTACTGTCACCTGTGTGTGTCTCTCACAGGATATGTGGTATACATGACCAAACAATTCCTATGTACCTGTCCTTGTATCGTCATTATAAACCTGAACAATTCATCATAAGAGGAGCTAAAATAAGCGTCACACGGAAGCCTGCTGGGGGTGTCCCAGACTTGGGGTGGTGGTTATCGGTCCCGCAGCTGCTGGGCTGGTGCTCTGGGTGGGCTGCCCTCATTTTCAGACTTCATCTTTCCCTATGAATGTTCCTTGAAAGTGACTTCCCCAGCCAGGAGCACAGTTCCTGTGCAGTCAGCAGGCCCCATAACCACACGTAAATCACCGCGCGGCGCGGCTCACCGGAGACCCGCCGGAACACTGCGGCCCGGCGCTTCTGGCGGCTCTCCTGCCGGCAGCCTGACTTCCTCAGAGCGTTGTCTTTCCTCTTCCTCAATGTCAGCCCCAGAGGCCGCCGAAATTGACGCATGCCCGTCCTCAGATGTCACTGGCACACGTCCCCCGGTCCTCTCCTTGAGCAGATGGCGCCACCAACTCCACGGTGATGTTGCTCCGTCGGAATGCGCCGCATGCACCCCCGCCCGGCGTGACAAAATCATTAATTGACGTTGTGTAAACTGGCAGCGAGGAGCTTCTCGCGCAGCATGGCGGCTTGTCGGAAGCTTACACATGTTAAAGATTAATCTACTGCCTTCAGGTAGGTTACATGGAAATCGCTGTTTGGTGGGGGGGCTTCTCACTGTTTTGTGGAGGGAGGGGGGACCCATTAGTTTTTCCTGGACAAATTTGTTTCGTCCTTCAATGGTCCTTTGAAGGCAGGACGTTTCAAGCTGGAAAGGAATAGGATGGTATCAGTATCTCTGTCGTGACGCCCCATCCATCCATCCATCCATCCATCCATCTCCTCGCTTGATTTTCTTTCAGCCCTGGCGGCATGCGAGATGTCCCCTATGTCCATTGGTCAGTACTGTGTCATGTTGGTTTGGAAAGCGTGACTCTTACTGGCGTAGCTGAGAAGACAGTTTGACCCGAAGGAGCTGAAAGTCACAAGGACCAAGAGACTTTACAGGAGTCCGTGTGAATCATCAGTAGCTATCAACAGCTGACAGCAGCAGCCTTTTTTTGGAGAATTCATAAAGTCACCTCTGAGCCATTGAAAGGTAATTCACATGATACTTTTTCCTTTGACTAAAAAGACAGGAGGGGTCGCTGAAGACCCCCCCCCCCCCAGCACCCTTAATTTTAGCCCCACTGCTTATTGGCAAAGACATCCTCATCCTTTATTAATGGATGTTTGCTCCCTGGCGCTGATGGAGATGATGCCCCCTCGTTTTTAACCTGCCCGGTATCACGCAGAGATGGTACTGTGGGCTCTAAGCGGCTCCCTGAAACGCCAAACCCACACGTGTGAGTGTGATTGTAGCGCTTAGAGCGACATCGACCATATGTCAGTAATACATCTGTCTTTGCATTCTGTCTTCTTGGGGAGAATCTACTCACCCCCCCCCCCCCCAGCCCTTTAGCTGATGCTTGCACCAATCACATGTGGTGTCTCTCCTTAGAAATTAGAATTTAGTTTGTTGTCATACTACTACCCAGCATGCACCTCTGCTCTCACATATTAAATCTAGGTCCGTAATGCTGTTTCCACTGATTTCACCCAAACACAAAGAAACTCACATTTAGAAATGAAATACCAAATTAATAATAGAGTTACATGAAGGCACTGTCAGATATTAGCAATGCATTATAAAGGGATAAATAATTAATAACTGTTCCAGAAGCCCAGAAATAAAGAACATTATTTAGTTCCAGTCGCTGTTAATCATCTCCTGTACAGAGAATATGAAGTTGAACTGAGTCAAAGGGGCACTTTCCGTCTTTTCAGTAACATTTTATTCTCAGCTGGACTTTTTTCACCTAAACTTGAATTTACTTGACATGCTCCCTTAACCCTTTCACTGCTCATCTCTGTCCATCATCCAGCTATAAACCACACACTCTCGATTGCACGTCGCTCCCTCATTCTTGCGCCGTGTTTACCGCAGTCTGAAAATATCTAAAAACATAGAGTGTAAATCGAGAAATTTTGAAATGGGGAAAGAAAATCATTTTGACACTTTTTTCTACATTCTTACAAATTCCACATTCCCCGCAGTGTGCCTATAAAACCCAACATCTACAGACCTTTCGAGAAAATAAGACCTTTCCTACATCCCCACAGTGTCCCCGTAAAACCCAGCTTCTACAGATGTTTTGTCCGCGCTACGCCACAATATCCGTGTCACATGTGAGCTGATCCCTCCTTGTTCATTTTCTCGTCTCTTTATTTTCATTAATCTTTTTTGAGAGGCTTACACGATCTGTCCCAGCCAGGGCTATTCCCACAGGGTGAGTTACTCCTGAGGTCCTCCCCTGCGGCCCCTCCCCTGTATCGGATTGACCCCGCCTCTTGTTTGCCACTTGGTGTGTAGTGCGTTGCTTATTTAACGAGATGCGGGGTGACTCGGATCCCGGGTCGGTTCCTCCCATAGCGGCTCTGACACCCTGCCTGAATAATGACCCTCATTATGGAGCCGCTGACAGCTCTTGAAAGGCCTGATTTATGAATGCGGCGCATGGCCGGGCCCCCGCACCGGCCCCACGTCTCGGGGCCCTCGCTCCTGGGGCGAGATGCTGGCCCTGCTGGGGGTTACAAAACTCCTCGCACTTCTCTATGAGCAGGGCTGATTTTCAGCCACTACGACCATTCATTTTTAGGCCTGCCGTTCTTCAGTTTTTCCCGCCGGTTGACGTGGGCGACCGAAATGCGGACAGGATCGAGACGCATCGACCAGGCTGGATTTTCTCTTCTGGAAAAATCCACAGAAATTTTCATCTTTGTGTGATTCCGCTTTTTCCTGTGCTCCTCTTCCTGCCGTGATCAACAAACGCACCAGCCCCACAAAACCCGGCACATCACATAAGGAGAACCCCCCACCCCCACTACATTTTCTGGTCAGTCCTTCATGAAAGTTTCATCCTTCCCACGAGGTTGACCCTATACATATTAACCCTTTTAAAAAAATCACACATATCAAAGGGTGCGTAAATAAATGATAAGGTATATTTTTGCCCCAACAGAATCAATTAAGCGAACGAGGAGCTTAATCTCTCCGAGGTGTCTGGGCCGGCGGAGGCCTTGAGATTCCGGGCGCCGCTGTTCCAGCGCTGGGATTTCCAGCGGATATGCAAAAAGCAGGAGGCAGATGGCTGAGGAGCTGTTCGCCGAGATAGAGCCGTAGCCGCTTGTCAGGATCCGGGAGCTCGCTGGTGATTTATGACCACCTCCGAGACGTGCCGGGACGGGCACCTGCGGAAGCCTTTGTTTGATGCAGATGCCCGTTTGACCGTGGCGGTAACGGAGCCTCGGATTGTCTGGCAGTCGCGAAAGAGGGAAGATGCCGGACTGGAAGGCGGTCGTGGGAGAGGGGAGACAACTGAGGGATGAATCGTTCAGCCTGTGCATCAGGCGGTTGGTCCCCATGTTTCCCGGGTCCTCGTAGACCTGCACTGAGCCCATGCACACATACACGCCGACATGGAAACCGTCACACGGCAACATGCGCGTATAAGGGGACGGGAGCCCAGAATTCTGGTGGGGGTCATCACCGGACCACATCCTGTATCTAACTGCACTGAAACCAAGCCGTTACAATGAAGTAGAAGCTGTCATCCAATCAGAAGTCTCCCCCGAGCCATCTCTATAATCACGCCAGGTTTTCACACCGGGCAACGTGGCGCAGAAACCCAACACAGCGAGGCCTGTCACCGGTGCAAGGTTAGATGTTGCCAGATCATTAAATAGGCAGGTTCATTCGTTTTAATCGTGCTCCGATTTTATTTTCTTTCCGTTACCTTATTGCTCCTTGCGTGTCCGTACCTTCAGGGAGCAGCGGGCTGATATTGGGACCGTCGGCCCGGAGTTCATATCGGAAGAGGACGCGGAGCCCGTGGCGGGCTGCCGGGGCCTCGCTGGCCCCGTTCAATAAGGGACGCTAAAAGGCTGTTTAAAAGGTGAGCATTATGCTTTATTAATTTTAAATATGCATGAGATTTCGGAGCAAAGTGCCGCAGATGATGGCAGGAGGCGGCGGCCATGACTCCTTATTTTCAAATCATAAATAATTGAAGGCAGGGAGGTAAAAATCACAGGAGAAGCAAGGAGACGGGGGCCTGTCTGTGACCCCCAGCTGACCCGGAAGCTAAAAGTGGATAGACGGGCGACTCGCAAGCAAACAGGGTAGGTGGCCTGCATATGATCGGGACAAGGCAGGGTAATCGGGGGGTGGCGGGGGGATATTGACCCATATATGCGCTCCTCTTTAGGACCCGGACATGCTGTACTCTCCCCCGTAACGAAGAGGGAATCCGTGCAGCCCTGCTCTGCTGGCTGACCTGGATGGCACAAGATCCTCTGGTCACAATGCGTCACTGTACAGTAAACTTGCAAACAAGCAGAAATATATATATAATATAATATATAATTTCTTGCATTTTTTTTTATCCATTCAAGAGAGTTTTATCCAAAGCTACATACATTTTCAAAAAAGCAGAGCCAGACAGTCCCTGGAGCACTTGAGCAAATTTAACGAAAGTTCTTCACTGGATTACGTGAGTACTGAGTGAGTTTTGGTTTCCAGTACCATAACATATGATGAGGAAGTCTGACTTTAGGTCACTGGCAGTCTTATCTTAAAACAGCAGTCTGGGGTTAAGGGTCAAGGGCCCACCTGTGATATCAACCAATTCATCTGCCAACCCTGGGATTTCAACCAACACCCTTCTTAATGAGAGGTTTAGCATCCTAACCCGCTAAGCCATACACACTGTATACTTTATTTAGCTTCAAAACTGCCTTTCCTCTATGATCACTGTTATCGTCCCTTTATCGCTATAGTGGGTTATTTTCCCACCAGGTTCAGCACCCGGCACCGGTCGTTATTCAAAGAGAGATGCCAAGCAGATAAACAGCATACATCACTGAGAGCCCCGGGCTCCGCTGCTGTGATAATGCTCGCTTGACTGTAACTTGTTTCCCGGCTGTCGTTTCGTACCTGTTATTTACCGCCGTCCGTGCCGCCTTTACCGTCTCCCTGTCTCTCAGCTCGAGTGACACATCTCCTATCTGTGAATTTTAATTTCGGAAATGTGCCATTATGCCACGTAGCCCCATCGAAGGCCACTGCGCCCTCGTGATGCATCGTCGGCCGGCCCGCTAACGAATGGGCCTCATAACCAGCTAATACCGTTTTAGCTGCCATTTTATTAATTCTCCATCCAGCAATTCCTTTGCTCTGACGGCGTTCGCTCGATTTATTTCAGGATGCCAGCTTTTAATTCGACTTCCCGGAGTGGGCGAGCATGCCCGAGGTTTGTTTCGGGATAACGCCGGTGATAGGCACATTGCCAGCCTGTAATATATAGATATATATTTCTAGCATCACCATTGTTGTGCTTAATGCACGAACAAGGCTATCTGCCAAGTGAACAGTTAGACATTTAGCGAATCTGAGAAGAGGGAACGTGCTAGCGTAGCATTTATGCTACAAGAAAATAAGTAAAACCGCCTACCCCTCCTATCGGCCGCAGAATACACACTGCAGACGGGCCAGGATGGAAATTCTAAGAAAAAGCCATCCTGCCCCCCCAAAGTGTTGACGTGTTCCAAGGCCCCTTTCTACATCTGGGTCCCCTGAATCATTCGGGGTCTCCCCCCCAAACCCCCCACCCCTCCTCGATTAGAGAGACTATTGGGATGTAGAGGGGAGCTACTGTATGATCAGGTCTGGGAATGGTGGGTGAGCCATTTGCCGGAAGATTCCAAGGACTTTGGGGGTCAGTCATGCTCGGGCACGGTAAAGATTGCCAGCATTGGGCATTCTGAGTTGAGTAGCTACAGATCCAGCCCAAGATTTTGTTTCCACCAACCAGCTGAACATAAAGAGTCTACTGGTTGGTAGAAACAAAATCTTGTGCTGGATTTGTAGCTTCTGGATCTGAAATGCCCAACACTGCAGATTGTCTAGTGTGAGTACAGTACACCCTTAGGTACTGGGTGCAGACAAAAGTACATTTCACACAATCATAATCCCAGGATCAGAAACATTCAACAATTTTTGTTGATGGGAGTGTGACAACACTCTTTTTATCACTGAAAAAAACATATTGAAATAAGTAAAATAAGTGGATTCACAGAACAGGACGAGAGCTCCTTTGGCAGTGTGAAAATTAGCATAACTATGGGAGGTTTTTCCCCACAATGCACCTCTGCAGTGCATCATAGCCCAAGAGCAGGCAGACCTGTTAATAAGCCTGCATCTGCATTCTGACTGTGTGCTTTGTCTCCCTGAAGCTCTACTCGGGGATTTTACTAGAACCAGAGGTGAAAATTTGTATAGTTAACCTTTTCACCCACAGTACACCAAAGGATGTCTAAATATCAGGGGCACTTTAGGTGTGGAGAGCTGGTTTACAATTTTAGCCTCGTGTACTCTATGTGCAGATTATAAGTGCTGCAGCTGATTCGCTGAGGGGGGAACTTCTAGATGAGTGTCTGAAATGAGCGCTTGAATTCCAAAGGTGGAAGCTGCACAGATCCTCCCCCGAAGCTCGTTTCCCAGTCGACCACGTCGCCGCTCGTTAGCGCGAGTCGCTACGCAGACTTCTGGACCCGCACCTCCCTTCTCCCCATCTCTGATGTCCAAACTGGGCTCGCCCACTGATCTGGTTCTAGGTGGACATAATGGTGAAGAGGGGACGAACCTCGGCGGGAAGACCTTAGGGCCCGCCCTGCGAGCTCTGCAGGTGCTGGTTCTGGTGCAGGAACAAAAACTCTGTAGATCCAACAGAAGTTGGTTGGGGACCCGGTCTCAAAACACCCAGTTTCTGTACTCAGTGATGAAACAGAAGGAAGGCAGGGGGACATAAAAAAGGCCGTAATCCATACTGAGGGGACTACCTAATCATTAGCCAATGACATATTTGGAATTTACGAGTGACAGGGAATGGGGCCAATCAGCTTTCAGCTGTGGCCAGTGCTCCTGTGGCCATACCCCTGGGTTTACAAACTGTCAGTTATGCTGTTATAGATATTTCTGGACTGGAGTCCATCTAAGCTTGAAGTTCGGTAGTAGAACTGACCAATCGTGGCAATGCAATGACTGATTGGTCCACTGGACAGCATATGTAACATGACGCAGTGCATTCCTTGAGGGAGGAAGTGTACTGTCCACAAGTTCCAACCCATCGGTGGCATGTTCTGTGCTGAACACAGTCGTGACTTCCGAGGATATTAATAATGAACAGCCTCCCTTAATTACAGCCTAATGTTGAGGGGCTGGGTTGCAGGGATGAAAGGGGGCGGAGCTTCTATTCATTATGACGTCATTCATTTCTAAGTGGTTGTTTTCATGATTAATTAGGAATCTTAGAATCTGGTGTACCAGAGAGAAAACTAGGAGGATGTTCTTGGCGACAAAACTCACAGCTATCTAATTAGTGTAACTGACTGTTTTCTTTAACATAGATACGTATATTTAAACGTATTGACCTTTACACATAGACGCATATACACTCACCTTGCATACCTGCTTATCCATTACAGTTTCTAAGTGAGCCATTCAAAAGAGGATATAAATTTAGGTAATTTTAATCTGATGGAGTTAACGGCAGTTTTAATTCACGAAGTTCCTGGATGAAGTTTAGCGAGCGGGACACTTTGACGGCGAGGGGGTGTAACTTTACTGTCATCGCTGTCACAGATGAGGGTCCCGGCCGCGTTTCGGGGCTGTCCATGAATAATGTATGTTTTTTTTTTTTTTAAAGCGTTCCTCTAATTAGCCGGCGAAAATAAATAGTGCCTTCGTGCAAACAAAGTGCCGGCGAGACGAGTCTCTCCGCATTGTTATCGTGCGAAATTGAGTCCTTCGGGCTGCAGCTTTTCATTTCCCGATAAGATTAACCGCGGAGTCGCAAACAGTGACGATTTGCATTAATAAAAGACAAGGATCCCCAAAAACAGATTGTATCAATGTTACAGAGTGTTGCAGGTGTATTCACGGCTGCTTTTCATGTCTTTTCATATCGATTTAACGCTCCTTAAAATGAATTGCAGATCAATTGGATCACCTGGAGGCGGACATAATGAGTTCCGCAGCTTCGTTTATATGCGCTTTTCTCCGACTTATTTCAATGGCGAATCTGCTCGCTTTCTGCCGTCTGCAAAATGATCATTATCGCAAGCAGTTTTGCTGGACGGCTCTGCACCGCAGTGTGTTATTACACGTGAAGGCGAGCTAGTTTCATGTGGCTTTCGCTGCTTGTGTCTTTGTAAAGTTTGCCTGCTTTGATTCAACGCCGAAGGTGGAGGATTTTGCTGATCGCACATGTACAGTGTCTACAGCGCAATGTAAAGCAGCCGTCTGTGAAATTATCACAGCCTGTATGTTCTTAGCAGACATCAATATTGATTATGAAATACTTAATCGTGATTGCCACAGGTTCTTGTCCAAGAAGGCCTTGATCTTAAACGTTGTTATGATTGGTAGTTCATAGATTTTAGGGCAATGCTAGGCTACAGAAAATGTCGCAAAAATATATATAAATAACCTATATTTTCAAATGCATGGATCTTAAGTGCAATTTAATCAATTTAATGCATTGTCTCCTGCTATTTGAACAATTTCCCAATGGTTCCATATTTCCCTGTGCCCCCAGCTTGACACAGACGCTGTTCATGTCATCGGCTCCCTGCATACACACCGGCCCTTTGCGGATAAGATTGGCCACCCCTGCAGATATATATAGGAAAGAGGATCCCTCGCTGTCTGAAGCCCGCTGTCACTGCTGGCCAGCTGAGGCGGACAGTGTCCCCAGCCCAGCTCAGAGATGCAAGCTGCTGAACGCAGGGCATGTTTCTTAGGAGGTGGGTGGCATCTTCTCCGCATTATTGCCTGCATTTCTACAGGTGTTGCACGAAACACACTCACCGTAACTGCGTGGGATAGCTGTACACCCACTCTGCCACTGTGGCCGAGATATAGTTTTGTCTCTAATGAGCACATTCATGATATAGTAACTTGAAAAAGTTATTTCCACCAGGGGCTAAAAGTCCCCTTGTGATGTCATTGATTTCATATGCGCCTCGCAGTCCAGAGTCTGACTATTATTATACTGAAGGACTTTCATTAAGCAGGTCTGCTTTAAAGGTGAGGATACGGCCTCGCTTGGATTTTTTTTATTATTTTTTTTCTGCCGTACCCCGCTATTAAAGTCTTCCGTACTGTACTTATCCCGCTGTTCTTCTCTTCAAAAACGCATCGGAAGGCTTGTAATTTATTCAGTCTCATTGAATCCACTAATGTACACTATCAAGTGCCAGCGTATAGAAACAGACCTTTGATTAAATGTATTTGAATCACAAAGAAACAGCAAGCTTTCCCCCTGTCCCTTTTGTTAGCGGGCCTCTTAGTGTAATGCCTGGGCTGGCTGACTTTGCTGCCTCTTGTCTGAAGAGGCTTTGGCACTGGCCTGGACGGAGGGGCTCTCTCACTGCGAGCGGCAGGATTAAATCAAGTCGGCCGCTCCGAATGTGTGCGCTTGCGGGCTCTGCGACTGAGTTAGTTAGCGTAATTTAACGGTGTTTACTCAATCTGTTTGTGAAATGAGCCATCTGATGGTGCTTGCTGTGGGTGACAGATTATACCTATAAAGCAAAACGTCTTCTACTGCCCTGAGAATTATCCCCCCCCCCCCGTACTTTATTAACGCTGCTGTTTGCGGTGGATCTCGTTAGGCGCAATTTACACGGACGTGTAACCAAATCCAGAAATCAGACCAGCGACGGAGTGTGCTGTCTCTTACAGCAGCTGTATGATGAGCTTGTTCAGATGTTGCATTTCCCGACGGCACGTTGCATTTATTGCACCAGTGTAGTTAGGAATTACGCAGCTGCATGTCAGTTTGTGTATCTGTACAATAGAGTATATTCCACATTATTCCATCTGGACGCATTGAAGGTCAAAAAAACTCCGTAATTCTTTCTGAATATGAAACTGCATCGTTGCTTTGAATATATAAATCTTTTAAGTAACATTATGTAATATGCGTAATGCATTATGTAATATGCATAATTTTAAATATTTGAATTCTGTAATGAGTCTATTTTTGAAAGCATCTATTTTTGGAGCTTGATAGCCAAGATCCTAATTGCGATAAACATATGAAAGTAAATGTGAATTAGCATATTTCTTTTATCAGCATAAATGATTTGACCCAACATAAGCCTTAATTGCAGGCAAATTAGTTGCAACAACAGTGATTTCGGTTTTGCCTTTAAAGTGTACGGCACAGATGAAGAGAACAGCCAGATGTTTTCCCTAATCTTCTCCTGGAATATTGCTTCTGGCACCCTGAAATTCTGATTAGCACGAGCTTAATCGCACTAATTAAACTACCGTACGGGGAGGTGCAGGCAGTGTAGCCAAAAGGTAACGCTAACTATGGTACAGCACAGCGAGAAGCATATGCCAGCTCAGGCTGAGAGTGACTCTTACTCCATAGAATACAGTATCACAGGCGGCACAGGCTGAGTGTGACTCTTACTCCATAGAATACAGTATCACAGGCGGCACAGGCTGAGTGTGACTCTTACTCCATACGGTATATCAGCAGAGGCTAAAAGTGACTCTCATCAAAAGTATAAAATTGCGGTTTAAGGTTAAAGGTAACCCTTGCTCCATACACTACAGAATGGCACAGGCTAAAAGTGACTTACTCCATGAAGGACAGAACCCAAAGGCTGTATTGTTGTCCGGTAAACGTTTCAGTCATACAGGATTTATCCAGGACCTGCATTATTGTACTGTGGTTTGAGAACATTGGATATGGATTGGAAAGTGAACAGAAGAGTGAATGACAGGTGTATTGAGGTAGGTCCTTCTTTCGGGCTTGGCAGAGCCTAGGCGGGGCCAGGATCTGCGCAACATGAAAGGTAAACATGAAAAATAAAGGCACCCATTCTGTTTTAGGGGGGGGGGGAAATCAGAAGGTCAGTCAGAGATGATAGAAATGTTAACAGGAAGTTTGGTGCTGTGGGTGTTGGGCTGGCAACCAGAACAGCAGCTTTTATATGATGCTGGGACTTGGAGAGGGTGAACTGAATTATTGCCCATAAACATGGTCACCTGCCTCTTTCCTGAGACGGACGCCCCCCCCCCCCTTTCCCGCCCCACCCGGCCCATATTCTGACAGTTATACTTTTGTACGAACATTATTATTTGAGTGCAAACACTCGTCAAATTTAGTGCAAATTGTTATTTTAAAATGATGACACATTCCAGGTGTGGAACCACTGGAACGGGCAAAGGGAATTATGGGAGACTTCTGCCGTCGTTTGCAGTTTACACTTCACTCCCTTTAGCTCCCAGTAATGCTTAGAATGGGGGGGGGGGGAGACGAGCCCAATCAAGACATACATAATGGGTCCAGTGGGGGGAGGGGCTGCCGAATTGGGAATGTCGGACATCCCCCGCCACCCTGCCGGTGAAATGCAGAGCTCCTAAGATGCTGGTCTTTGGGGACGTGAGGAAAAGGCATCGGTGGGAAGGAGGAGAGGAAAAGAACACAAAGGTTGCTTTAAAATTCACCCATCAAACACATTAAAGCCCCGTGTTTAGCTATGCCAGAAAAAGCATGTATATCTATGTAAGTATCTCACTGTTTGCATAATAGATTAGAAATTAGCATTTTTGTTCATTTCCATGTGTGCACAGTGCCCAGAAGAATTACACTCCATGCATATCAGATCAGCCTGCCTCCTATTCCGCTCAATATATTATTTGACAATCTAAAATTTGTAATTTGCATGAAATTGCTTAATTAAAATACAGTCACTTGGGGTATTAATTTCTTTGTCTGGCAGTCTAATCTACGGGAGGCAGAGTTGGCAGGATGTAAAAGCCTTTCAGATAGAACTGTCAGAGAGAGCAGGGAAGAAATGATGTTTCCACAGGGAGGTATGGCAAGCACATGCGTCATGCGGCTAAGGTGGGTGCACGGCCTTCAAGAGCCATGTCGCCATTAAACGGCCACCCCACTGCACCAACACATCACCACCTTACGCATTTCACCTCTAAGCCTCAGATCACTCAACTACAAATTAAATTGTACATAAAAGGCAGTGTGATCAGGAGCATTAGCTGCACTTAAAGAACTTGTGCGGTTCCCCAGTGATGGAATATTGCACTTATTGGCCCTTACATGCTCTATTAGGCTCTTACTTTATTATGTTTAGTTGTGTAGGTGCTGTGTAGTCCCTGCTCTAATACTACTTACACCCTATCTGGCCATTCAATGGGAACTCAGCCTAGATGCTCTTACACCTGATCATCTCCCTGGCAGCATGTTGCAATGTGCTCTTTGCCTGGCTGTACATCACTTTGGACAAAAGTGTCTGCAAGGTATGTGATTGTAATTGTAAATTTTCATGTTTGTTGAACACAATATTTTGTTAATTAGTTCAATGAGATAAATTATACGAATTGAAGCATGAAGATTCAATATTTTTCCCAGTATATTTTTTATTGCATATTATGTTTTTTTTTGCTCATAATTCCAGTATAGGATCCAGAACCCCCACCACCCTGAAGAGGACAAGCGGGTTTTATAAAATGGATGGTTGGATGGATAGGTGGATGGACAGATGGATGGATGGATGGATGGGTGGTATTTTGTGATAAGAAAAAAGCAGAGGCCATTTGACGTAAAGGGGACTAATGTGTTATAAAATGGATGGATGGATGGATGGACAGATGGATGGATGGATGGATGGATGGATGGATGGATGGATGGACGGGTGGGTGGTTGGATGGATGGATGGATGGGTGGGTGGTTGGATGGATGGATGGATGGATGGAATGATTGGTGGGTGGTTGGATGGATGGATGGATGGGTGGTTGGATGGATGGGTGGGTGGAATTTTGAAGTAAAGGGGACTAATGCGTTATAAAATGGATGGATGGACGGATGGATGGATGGACGGGTGGGTGGTTGGATGGATGGATGGATGGGTGGTTGGATGGTTGGATGGATGGGTGGGTGGAATTTTGAAGTAAAGGGGAATAATGTGTAATGAAAGCAGCACTGTGGCCCCCACAGGCCCACAGCAGGATCACTGCTTCCTTTAGTTACATTCTCCTGCCTCTTTGTCCTCATTCCTTTTGTTTTTTACCTTTTTCTTTCAGCCACCACAGGCAGAAGCATCATGTTAACATTTTAACCCCCAAAGGCATTTTGGAGGATCCAGTCACTTTCACGCCGCTATGCCTGCTGCACTGAACCAACACGATCCGCAATGTGTGTGGGGAGGGGGAAGGGGCAGGGGAGTCACAGACAGCCCAGGTCCTAATTAAAATCCTGCAGCAGTGAGAGGTGGGGGCAGCGAGGAGGAGGCATCTTCTGAAGGGCTGTCAGCAGCTTTGGCACAGACAGAAGTGGACGACTCGCTTCACCCGCCCGCCATGGACTCTCCAAGTCGCGGCGCCACCCAGGGGCCTAGATAATTGGTCTTTGGTTACATTCTGCAGGAGTGACCCACCCTCAGGTTTGCTGTTTCTTTGGCAAAAGGCATTATTGCCCCCCCCCCACCCCAACACTATCACTACTGCATGACTAATTTACCCAAACTCTAACCTCCCACCACTATCAATACTGCAGGGGTATCTGTGTTTTCATGAATGTGTGCATTTGTGTGTGTGTGTGGGGGGGGGGGGGGGAGTGTCTGTGTTTGTCTATGTGTGCATGTAGCATGTGTGCATGTCTATGGAATATGATTATATTACATTGTGGGGACCAAATGTTCCGCATAATATGATTTTTGATGTTGTGGGGACCATTTTTCAGGTCCCCACAGAGATTTGTGGACGCAATGAAAAAAGTAAACATGCCAAAAGTCTCATATTTTGTTTGGTTACTTATGATTAAGTTAGGGCTGGGTAGGGGTTAAGATCGTCATGTTGGGATTAGAGTTATCGCCATAGAAATGAATGGAGAGTTCCCACAAAGACATAATTACAAACGTGTTTGTGTGCATGTGTGAGCATGTGGCATGTATGCCTGTGTAGCATATGTATGTGTCTCTGTGTGTGCATGTAGTACGTGTGTGTCTGTGTGTCCATGTAGTGTGTGAGTGTGCAGCATGTCAGAACAACAAGGTCAACGGTGGCCAACACGCAGCGCAGCACAGTGTACCTCATATGCAGTGATGGCAGCAGACTCGATCTGATTAGCAGTAGAGTTACAGTTAGGGTTACTTAATGTAGTGAATGCTTGTGGGCTAATGTGTGATTTGAGTGGTGGTGAACACTGATACTTTGTGGAGTCCTTGCATCTTTTTTCACAAAGGGCATTTTTCTACCGCAGCAGGTACCGTACGTTTGGTATGGTACTTTCGATACTTTCCCTTTTCCATTGACTTGCAGTCCAGTACCAGTACCAAAAGTTCCAGTACCTAAAGTACCATACTGTCAGGCAGAGGGGGGAACAGACAGGCAGATCCAGGGATGCAGGGTAATAGCCGGTTTATTGACACAACAGTGGTAAGACTGTACGGAGCAGCAACGCTGTGGTGTTCACCGGCAATGGCTGGATGGGCTGGGCAAGGGATTCTGAGGGGTTGCCCCGGGGGGAAGAAAGGCGAACGGAACTGGAAATCGGCTGGCGTGGATCGTAGTCGGGATACGTGGGCGAGGGTCGATACCGGGAAGATCAGTCCAACACAGACGCACAGGAACAGGGCACAGGGGGCGAGGATGACGAGGAAGGCGGGGTACGTTAGGACAGAAGGATCAGGTAAGACGAGGACGCTGAAGAGGGAAGGTACACAGGTAAGGCAAGGACAAAGGTAAGACAGGCAGATCCGGGAAGTTAGGGCAGACAGAAGACAGGCAGATTGCTCAGTTCGGCTGTATAACATTGGCTCAATACTTCGCAATGTCATTCTGTTCTGGTGGTTCTTTTATCTTGCATTTTGATTGGCATTGATCGGCGTCACCGGCTGGGTTCCGCCCCCAGGGGGCATGATAGTAATCCCCCCCCCCCCAACGGCCACCTCCTGGAAACCGATGTCTCCGCCGAGGTCTACCCCTTGGACGAGGGGCTGGTTTATCTGGATGGGTGCGATGGAATTCCATGACCGGGTCGGGTTCCCGAAGAGCCGTGGCCAGGATCCAGCTGCTCTTATCCAGATTGTCGCCTTCCCATTCTACCAAGTATTGCAGCTTACCTCGCCGATGATGGGAGTTAAGTACGGTCCGAACTTTGGTTGACGGTCCTTCATCGTCAACCGGTGGTGGTATTTCTTATGCTGTATCTGGGGAAACTGACACGAGACCATGCTTCACGAGTTTCAGTAAGGACACATGAAATTTGGGGTTTATTCGATAAACGCGGGGTAATTGCAGTTTCACTGTGACAGGTCCCACCTTCCTCAGGATATGGAAAGGACCGATGTATCGGGCAGTCAGTTTCCTACACTCAGGTAAATGCAGATTCTTAGTGGACAACCACACCTGTTGTCCCACTTGATATGGGAACCCGCTTTGCCGATGGCGGTCCACTTGGATCTTGTGGAGCTCTCCCTGTCGGCGAAGGGCGCATTGCACTAGCTGCCAGGCTTGTCTGCAGTCTTGGTACCATGGTTCCACGCGTGGCACAGGTCCTGGCGGTGAATCCCAAGGGAACAGGGGTGGAAAGGGGTTAATTTAATTCAATTCAATTTAATTCAATTTTATTTATATAGCGCTTTTAACAATGGTCATTGTCTCAAAGCAGCTTCACAAAA
>JAODKE010000068.1:23696780-23709077 GCA_026779605.1 Mormyrus hasselquistii
CCCTCCCCCCATGATCCCCTAAATGCAGCACAAATAAAATATACAGCCCAAAATCCAAATACTAAAGGAGCATACAATATAGCAGGCATAATTAAATAAATAAATGAAATACAGTATAAAAATAAAATATGTTAACTGTAAGAACATTTATAATTGTTTGTCCATCCATCCGTCTTCTATACTGCTTGTCCTATGCTGGGTTGTTGGGGTTCCAGAGCCTAACCTGGGAAATACGGGTGCAAATTATAATTGTAGCGTGTTCAGTTTTATGACTGTCGAGATTGATAGATTGATTGATAGATTGATAGATTGATAGATTGATTGATTGATTGATTGATATCACTGGGACCTTCCTCTTGATATGAGGAAAATGGGTGATTAAATTCATACAGCAGAATAATACAGAACAAAAATACATTATGAGATAAATGCCTTCAAAGGGAGGTTCTGGGGTCCTGCCGTCCTTTTATTCTTTCCCAGGAGTTTTGTCTGTCCAGCTGTTTTCCCTCCCTTCAGTTCAGCTTCTGTCTTTCTCGCTGTTTCTGCCCTTTTCTGGCTCCCTTCCCACCAGCTTGTTTTCCATCTCTCTCTGAGTTATCCGTGCGGTTACGCTGTTGCCGATAGAGACGGGGCTCCCAAAAAGGGCAGCGGGGGCCTCTTTGAGGAGGACCTGGGCCTGCACTGCGCCCCATCAGGGGGGGCCGTATGGAAAGCGAAGCCCGTTGCTTGTTTTTTGGAACCAAGCCTCGCTTACCTGTGTCAGGCTACCTGTGTCAGGCTGCCTGTGTTAGGGTTAACAGCCATTACCACAGGCTCCTCTGGCCTGATCTCTCCCGCACGACCTTAATCGGGAGTTTGGCTGCGTGAACTCATAAAACAGACACAGAGAACAGGGGAGAGGGATCCGTTTTTAAAGTGCATGTCAGTGCTGGGAAGCCGTGACGATTCAGCACTTGGGGCTGTCAGCGGGCGCCACTTTATTAATTAACCGGCACCATGAGGCAGTCAGGGACGGCGTCTAAGCAGGACAGCGCCTCGCCATATCTGACCTTGCGTTAGATCTCTGCCCTGGCTGCTGTGCTCACCCCACGGTTTAACAGCAGGTGGCGTAACCTGGCGAAGGGCATCCGGGCCCCGAAAGCCTCATCAGTGATCGTCTTCCACCTGCCCTTGGATGAGGCGCCGGGGCCGGAGACCCCCACCGCTGATTAATGCAGTCTAGGGCTGACCCGCGGCTCCGCAACCCAGCTCTCAGAAAAACCGCACGGAACCACGCAGGTGTTCCTCTCCCAGGCGAGACTTTTGCAGGCTCTCTCCCCGTCTAACGGTTCTGTTTACGTGGCAGCTGAAGACATCTGCCCAGATCCATCACTCACGCGGAAAACAGGCAGCACGCAGCGACTGCCGCTCACCTTTCCGCTGGATATTAATAGGAGATACATATTTCTCATTGGAGGTCATCTTTGAAGCCCAAATAATAGAGGCATGATTGGGCCCCTGGTGTCTGATCCCCCAGTGAAGCTGTGAGCTGGAACAGAAAGATCTCTGTCCGCAGCTGTCTTCAAGAAGTCAGGACCACGTGCTCCTTTCGAAGTCTGGTTCCGCCGTCCTGCTGTCAGACGTTAAACGAGGCCGGGGTCCGTCGGCACCCCACTGATAAGGGGGCTGATTCTCTCGTATGGGCACATCCTTGCAGTTTTATTGTTTTTATATTTATAAAATACGCATCTTTTCATCTACCCAGTGTCCTCCTTGACAGGCCTAATGCTTTGTTTGCCTGCTGTTCTCTACATTTCCCTCCTTCCTGCTTGGCGTCTAATTGCTGGTTTATAAGCGTTCTGACTGACAGCTTGGTACTCCTCTATAAGGTAGCTTCTGGCCAAATATATGCAGCTTAGCGTGTCATGTTATTCGGGGGGAAAATTCCCATTTTATCTCGAGTGGAATTTATGCACACTTAGGTTGAAGGGCTATTTATATGTACACTCATTTTATACTAAACAAATGGTTGTTTTATGGATAGGAAGAAATTGATTTAACATGTGTGCTTATATACGAGTGTAAGACAGAGAGACCCGGGTAAATATCCATCAGACTGAATCCTAAATGTTTCAGCCTGGAGTCTGGGTTTGTAACACAGCAATGAAATGAACGCAACTTGGAGTTATTTGGTTTTTTTTCTTTTCAGATCTGCAGTCATCTATTTATTTCAGAAACGCAGCTCCCTCAGTGTCTTGAGTAACACTGATCTCATTCAGTGAATCATTTAATTTGCTTTAGGGGAACCACGTTGGAAGGGTGCTGTATAAAATAAAAGTAATTAAATTTAATAAATTAATAAATTGTACAGTTAAAATCCAGTTTTTTAATGTTTTTTTTTTTTTTTTAAATATAGCCTTTCTTTATCTCGGCCATCATGTTTATTAAGATGTTTCAATTGGTTGAGCGGAGCCCGATGGGAGGCGTGATTAATATGGGGTACAATTAGGGTATCTTTCATCTCGCATCCCAAAGAGCCGAAATTATCTTTCCAGTGTTATTAATCTTTGGGTAGATTGAAGTGATTACAGCAGAGAGAGACGTTTTGTCAACCAGCAAGAGAGGGAAATTAAAATCCGGGCGTGTCGCACACACACGTGTGTTTTCCGATTAGGGAGCGCAGATATGGATCAGACCTGCCTCTCATCTTCATGGTTTCACATAAATGCCACCGTTTCCCTCCATCTGGGGCCCCCAAAGACCAGGCCGCAGTGTGGGGGCCCTGCTCCAGATCCACATGTCGTGCTATATGTTTAATTCCTCATTCCGCGGCATCCCGCTCTTGACGGCAAGCTCCTCGACACGGCGCCGTTTTCCCCTCTGTCAGTGCATTGGTTGATAGTCCCTAAAACATCCTTCTCATAGTTTAACATTTACTCTCATTCACTTGTCCTTATTTTTTTTAGAAGTATCATCAACATTTAGGAAATTGGTCTTAAACTGCCTTTAATGCTCTCCCACAGCAGGCTTGCTGATGTAAAAATTCATCACGGAGACGTGTGAAAATGACCGTAATGTGTTTAATGTTTAATACCTGCATTTCGTTGGCTCTGGGCAAATGATCCTGACCGTTTCTGTACACTGCCCAGCATGGTCTGGACTCCTAGGGAGCAGTCGTGAGCAGAGGCACCCGTGACTTTGACGCTGCCAGACTGTAAATGCAGGCAGCTACAAGGCCAGCGTTCGCGCGCTTGCACGCTAACATGCTAACACGCTAACACGCTAACGTGCTAACACACATGGAGCCAACGCCGACCCCCCTCCGGCACTCCTCCACATGTGAAGTAGCGAACAGGAAGCTGAGAAATCGGCGCCTTAGAGCAGGCTGGGGCGTTTCCAATCAAAGGCTGGCATCAGGGAGCCACCAATAGAGCCCACTGGCTGGCAGCCATTACCGTGTCTCGCATCCAAATATGGTGCAGGGTCAAAGGTCACTCTGTCAAGTATCTGGAACATCTGATATACTGAGAACTGAATCACACTTCGGGGTCTGACCCTATCCTGCATTTTGCCATTAAATATTCTCTTTAAAGTGATGATCCATAGCTTTGCTGACCCGCAAATCCATCCATCACAGGGCACACTCAGCCACAGATTCTGGACCACTTGAAAGCACATCACATCGCGCCCCCAACCCAGACCAATCCAATTATGTTCCAGATTTTTTAGGGCACCTGTCACTCAAGGGCCCCTGGAATCATCTTGACTTTCCCCCCCCCTTAACAGTGCCCCTGCACACACACACACACACACACACACACACACCAGATCACCTGTCCAGATGTTTCTGCACTGCAAGAATGGAAAATGCAGAGGAAACACAGGAAGAATGCGTAAAGCGACAGGTGATGCAGCCCATAAAAACACAGCAGCTATTCCGGTGTCCATTCCTGTCTGGGCTCCGCTTCCTGTCTGTGCTCCGCTACCTGTTCCGCTCCACTTCCTGTCCAGGCTCCGCTTTGGTGAGTTAAAAACCCGAATCGCTGAAAAGATAATGAAAGGAGCGTCGTGGCGGCATGCTTGGGCCGTTTGTTTGGTAATTAGCCCGCGCTGGCGGAGGCTAAATTATCTGTCAGATATTCCCTGAATAATGGCTTTTTGCTCCTTAAGTTTCACGATTTAATTAAATGGAGATTAAAGGGCAGCAAAAGCCAGGGGACATTTAACTGGAAGTGACTAAGGGATGGTTTCCTCCTGCCACTCGCCTTGTTATTTTCCTGCTCGCTGCCGGTTCACTGAGGGTAAATGTAGGAATAAATGTTGAGGAGAAGGTTAAATCTGCCAAGGAGGGCTTCGGATGGCGATGACAGCGCGTACGTGCTTACCGTATAATGCTCATTGTCTGATACACAAAAAGCCTGGGGTGGAAACCGACTTAATCATGCTAATTAGCCATTTTTTTTATGTTAGAGGTGACAGCGTGAGGATGATGGGAAAATTCCACGGGCCCGTCGGTGCGATCCTGGCTTCTGAAATCGCTTGTTTGTGTACGGGTTACGTGCATATTGACGTGCAGAAGGTGCTGAGCTACCAGTGCAGTGCGGAGTGTGGGCATACGGGAGCGAGGTATTAGGTCGCAATGGCCCGGGAGACCCAGAGGGATTATTTATAGATAAACAAGCGGCCGTAACGTGAAAGAGAGCGTCGCGTGTCACGCCGCTGCTGTCAGGATCACAAGCTCGCAGAATTAGCAAAACCAGACCTATTCATCTCGTGACATGGGACAGCGTCCCGCTACTGAGCATTTATCCTGGCCAGCGGAAGTCATGGTCGGCTGTTTCACATAAGTTTTAGCACCCCCCCCCCTCGGAAAAACTATACTAAATAATTTAAATCGTGCGTTTTCAGTCATTTTCCTGGGGTCGTGGAAAACTGCTTGTGCCGTCCACCTCCCGCCACCAGGTGGGGGGGGTCATCTACAAGAGGAAACCCGTGTGATTACGGGAAGAATGTAAATTCCTCAAGCCCAGCCATAGATTCAAGCTCAGCCGTAGAGGTATGTGGTTGTGGGCCACTGTGCATCCATCCATCTATTTAATCCATCTATCCATCCATCCATCCAGCCAGCCCGCCTCTAGCCAGTGTCCCAACCACTGGAAATCCACCCCAGAATTTGTTTAAACAGATGTGTTCATGTGCACATTGTCCAAACTCTGTTGTGACCAGCGTTAGATATGTACATGATGTCACTGTCTCTGAAAACATAGCTTTATACACAAATGTGGCCCGTAATTAATTTATTGACAATGAAAAACAAGGTGATGTCTATGCATAAGATGAGGACGTCATTTTTTTCCACAAATTCTGCTCCACTTGCAGTGATTTGTGACATGTACAATTATTTGTTTAGCAGACGCTTTAGTGACGCATGAGCGCAGCAGTTAGTGCCTCACAAGCATACAGCTGTCAGGGAGCCAACTCAAGTGTAAGTGCCGTTTGACCGCGTGTCTGACGAGTGACCAGTAACAAGTGCCAGTTAACATCAGAGCGTGAGCTAAGGACTACATCACAAATCACGGTGAGAGCCTAACAGGAGAGTCATTCAAATCAAACACCATTTCATTGTCCACATGTGTGTATGATCTCAGATTATGGTCATAGATGCTTCATATCAGATGGACTCGTTTAGTGGAGTCAATTCCACGCCTTAGTTAATGCAACCAATGGATCTGAAACTAGTCACCAATTTTCCCCAGGAACTGAAGGAATTTAATCTGCAAAGAGAAAAAGCTTTCATAGATCTCCCCTATTTAATGGCCTTCATATTTAGGTTTACCATAATTTTTTCCCTTTCCTGTGCCAGTCCCTTGGCTGTGAAGAGCCGACATGGGGAATTAATTATCAAATTAAGGATTTAACGAATTCTGGACTCAGGTACTAATGAACGACTTGCTTTCAAATTCAAAGTGCTGTCTGGGAGCAAGTAATAAGACCAGTGAAGGATTTTTTGCTGAATGCACATAAAACCAGACTGCTGTGGGTTCAAAGCCCAGGAGTAGAAGCACGACTGCCCCTGGTCAAAGCACTTGACCTGAATTGTTTCACTAACAACCCCAAGCTGTACTGGAGGTTAAGCTGTGCTCTGCAGAAACTCACACAGCAAATAAACACAATTTTGCTCACGTTCTGTTGTTTTATTTGGACTTTTATCCGAAGTAACTTATAAGTTTAGCCATATATTGATGACACATTCCTACAAGGACACAACGACAGATCCCTTATGAGATTTGCACCGACGGACTTCAGGTTAGAGTGCTGTGTCTTTAAATATCATGCTACCTACTGGCAGATAATGGCGCTCTCGTTTGCGGAAGGCACTCCGCCTCCTTAAGACGCGCGGGAAACGGCGGCTCATTCTGTGGGCCCCCGCTGAGGAGAGAGCGCATTGTCTCTTAGCCGCTCTCAGCTCCTCCTCCCCCCTGGCCATGGGGGGCGTCATTGCTCACTATCCCAACGGGTGCGCGGTCGTCTCCGGAAGCAGAGCGATGCCCTGACCGCTAGGCTGAGATGAATAATGTCCCCTGCCTGTTCATTGTCTCCCTGGTGCAAAGTTTGAGTTGCCCCCCCCCCCCCCGCCCCCCGGCTAGTAACGCAGCGCCACCTGGTGGCAGAAGGTGGAGGACGCGAGCCGTTTTCCGTGGCTCGAGGCGCAATAAGGTCGCCATGCAAACGTGTGTGTATATATTGTCGCCCATACTCCATAGGTTATATATCAAATACCCAGATATAGGTGTACATGCGAGGGGACTTTTCTTAGCTCCTGTGGGGCCTCCTGCTCCCAGAAGGTAATAAATATGCTACGGTGAGGATGGCAGCTTTTCATGGAACACTGGCTGTTTATCGGAGGCGAGAGAAGCTGCAGAGAAATGCTAACAGTGCTCATTAATGGATCGCATCCCGGCTTAATGAGCTGTGTCAGTGTGCAGCCTGGGCCGCATCAGGGCCGTAATGGCACCGTAAATGGGTGGTAATCGTGTCCAAATTGTACAGCAGGGGCTCTCAGGAACGAGCCCTCGAACCGGCGGGCTGACAGTGACGGAGCAATTATGGCAGGGTAAGCGAGCTGTGTCAAATTAGCCACCCGCTCCGGCGGCCCGGCCCTCAGCCGCGGAGCCGGCGCACGCCGAGTGATAGGTGCTTGATGAGGAGTGATGGGGGGGCGGGCCGCCAAAGAACGAGCGCCGATTTGTCAATAGCTGTGTCTGAATGATCGTGTCACAGATGTACGGTGGTGTTCTGGGGGTTAGGGTCTGGGGGGGTCCTGTGAGTTGAGAGGGAGCAAGTTCCCTGGTGAAGGTCATCAGTCAGTTAGCTGTCAGGGGCGTCTCTCCCGGCACAGACACGCGGCTCCCGTAATTACATCCAACCGGGGGATGAAGCGGGCTTCTCACGCTGACCCGCGGCACCGCCATTACTTGCGGCTGCGGAAATCAGGGGGCCCGAGCTCCGCCTCGCCTCCCTCTTGCCGTTATTTCCGTGGTGGTGTTGTCATTTTTCATTACCGTCTGTTTATTGTTTAGACAAATTATTGTTCAGATCGCGTGTTTCGAAGATTGAAGGAAATGCTCGACTGGCCGAATAATAGAATAAGCCGGGAACTGCTCATGACGTCCAGTCACTGCTGTTTTCTTTTTTGTCAGTGCATCGTAGTTGAGATTTTCGTGTTTTTGTGTTTTATTAAAGAGCTGCGGCCGATTTCTTGGGTCAGGTGCTCTCTGAGGGTGCGCGGGCGTTTGTTTCTGTGTTCCGTCGAGAAATTACGGTCTATCTGTGTGAGCCGATGCTAACCGGTTTGTTTGATGGGACAGCTGCATGGTCTGCAGCAGAGCTGCTTCCTGCACAAGGGAAGACCCTCCCTCCTGCCATGCATTATGGGAAATACTCTGCTCAGCTTTTTAAACATGTAATATCTCTGTGGTTATATACACTCTACAGGATATATACAGAGTTGGCACAAGCTGTTAAATCGGCCCACTGGTCTAGATCAATTCAATGGTCTCCTCCCCATCTCACAGTGTGGAACAGTCCAGTTTAAAATGACAGGCCTAACATACAGTATGTACATGATTGGTGTTGTATGGCTTTCGAAGCAAGTGAGTTGGGAAATAAGCAATGGTATGTTGTGGTTGACGTGGCTCTGTGGAGTCTGCCCCCTGCTGGTGGTCTTTGAAATACATTTGTTTTTGTGTCCCAGTTCAGCTTGTGTCTTCCAGTTCCGAGGAGGCTGGATGTTTACCTGTGAATCCTTATTTGGCACAGGTGCTCCTGTGCATTCTGGGAAGGGGAGGGGGGGTGGGACTCAGATGTAATTTGATTTATTAACAAAGGCAGGCCCTTGTCCTTAGCAGTAGCACAGCCTGTCAGCGTGGACGTGGGCAGCCCGGTCACAAGGTCGTCACAAACGGCTGACAGACTTGGGATGTCTTCAAACTATACTCTTTATATGAAAATAAATTTTTTTATTGCCCATCTAGCTATTATAATCATTTGGAAATTATTGTACTGCACTGAATCTGCTGATAAAAATTTGTGGACTTGTAGCTTTGAAATGCAAACAAAATTATGGTTAGACGGTCCATAAATTGCGCGTGTGTATATGTGTGCGTGTGTGTGTGCACGTGCGTGTAACTGAGAGTGTCTGCGTATCTATACACACACGTGCCATCGCGCACCCACTTGTAGGTGAACTCTGCATTCCGACTGTATCAATCTCGTTACTGCCATTAATGTCACTCTGAGCTCATCACACTGAAATTATATTTAATAATGGATGGCTTTCGGGCATAAATGTTAATGTGGAACGACTTCAAATTTCACATCTTGAAAATGACGGTGGGTGTTGAGCCTCTCAATATTTATAGCAGCATTTCTGTCTTCTTACCAAATCACTGTCTGTATACAACTTTCCACACAATCGGTCATAGTTTCTGCTAACTTTTAAAATGATTCCGACCCTGGCCGCATTTAGTGTGTACTTCATGTCCCATTCAGTCCTAATGTGACAAAAACAGGTAATATAATTTGTGTTTGCAAAATCTGTATTGAAGAGTTTCATTTAGATGATTTATTGTTGGAAAATTCCACAGACACGTACACTCGTGGGGCGCTGTAGACTTGTGTTATTTATTGTTATGAGCATTAGAAATTAGCGGCGAGTGGTTTTCATATTTCAAAATATCGAGCTTGGCCCAGCTTGTGATGTCTGCCTCGTCTCTTTATACAAAAGCGTCTGTTAAACAAATAAACGTAAATGCAAAATGTGGACGTCTGTTGCTTCCTTCTTCAAGGACCCATGTACTTAACGGAGTCTAAGGAGTCTGCTGCTATTCCTGTTACCATCAAAGCAGAAAATACTATGTCCGTGACCCTTTCTAGTAATCTGACATCTCTGTGAAATTTGTGCATGTATGTTTAAGAGATTTTCTCTTAATGGTTGAGATTTTATTCTAAGCGTATTGATTTGTGTGTTGAGTTATTGACAGCCGTCTTTATCGTGAGCGATTTCAGGCTGTTGCAGTCAACTTAACCACTGTGTACAGGTAACAAAAGGGCAACCTGAGGATCTCGATGGTTCTTCTGTTCCAGGCATTTACGTGGACATTACTACGAGGCGAGGCGTTTTTTTGCAAATTCACACCACCCCCTGTGAAGAGGACCTTGTTTATTCAAGTTTTCTTGCGTAGCGCCTGTTCTCATTTTCACAGGAATGCACGCCCTTGCCAAGACACATTGTCCGTGGAGAGTCACATGATACAGTCCTGAGAACCATGTGAGGAGCTCGCTGCGGCCCCGTATGTCTGCGAGCCGGACTGCGTGCCCACAGGCCCCACCGCACCAGTCAGCATGAAACGATGAAAACGCATCAGTTGAAACGTTAAATGAACATCCACAGCCACCATTTTTGTCCACCATGTTTAAACCTCACTGCAGGAAATGCGACACCAGAGAAGCCCGATGTGGATGGTGGGAAACCGATTGGTGGAGAGGTTGGAGTTGCCTTTGCAGTTTAAAAGAATCCCGTAAAATGCGCAATAGCTATGCATATGAAAGAGAGGACCTTTTGTACTTTTTTTGGTATTGAATTGAATTTTTTTAATGCTGTTTTCCTTGAACTGCTGGAAGGTCTCTCATGTTCTATACGGAATTCTGTTTTCTTTTATTTTTTGGTATTTCCCCGTCTTTGGTATGGCTATCTTCGGACACTCTGGCACGCGGCCACAGTCGCACTCCTCATCGGCGCGTGTCGTAATTAACCTCTAGAGGACAGTTGCACTTTATCGGAGTGACATTTGGGGGCTGGACTTGGCAGCGGCAGCGGTGCAGCTGATAAAGCGCGTCGGCAGCGCTGCTCCGTGTTTGACTTCGCCTCCGCCCGACCGACGAGACGGCGCTTATTTGTCAGCTGACTTTCGAAATGGCAAACATTCGGCCGGAACCCTCATGAGACTTTGGCAGCCTGACAGGTACATTTTTTTTGTCCCCTCCTGTGGACCCCAGGTTCCGTCCGTAATGAAAACTAAACACGCACATCTTGTTTTTCCTTTTCTCCACCCTTCCCCCACCCCCCCGATCCGTGTATCTTGACAGATGCACCTCTGCCAATGGGATTTCATCCTCTGGTTGGAGTTGTCAAAAGAAGCGGCCAATAGACAATCAGAATTGTAAGGGGGGGGGGGCAAGGGAGCATCTGAATGGTGCATGTATAATTAAACAACAAAAGAAGCTAGACTACTTAATCTTCCCTCTAATGGCAATTCCAGCCTATCACTTTCTTCCTCCTGGGGGGGTTTGGGGGAACGTTAGTGGGGGGGGTCACCTGTGTCCCCAGTTGTCATTGCGGAATCTTTTTTATCAGCTTCAGGTGTGTTTGCTCACGCTCCAGCTTTAATCCATTCATCATCGCTTTGTCCCTTTAAGGCCAGCCGAAGGCCTCTGGATGGAGCTATTTATCATCGCAAGAAAAGCAGGAAGATAAGGGCAGGAATGTATATTTCACTGGAAACTTTTCTCAGCCTGTCAGGCTTTGTGTTTCTGGAAATATCTATAAATTAGGACGTCTCGCTATTCTACATGTGGTGGACGTTCCCTGCTGAATGGCTGTATTCACCGTTAATTACGTAACTGAACAGGAAAGGAAAAAGGTGGCTTTATACTAAATCATTGCTGGATTTTCTTTCCTGGGTGTCCTGACTTATGTCTCTGCTGTGAGAGTCTGTCGGATGGCCCTGAAACCATATTGCCCCCCCAAGATATCATAAGAGCCCCCCCATAGCTATCCCCCCACCTGGCCTTCAGGTCTGCTGTCTTTGTTCTCCCCCAAACCTAAAGTAACTCGGCGTGAGCTTCAAGCAGCCGTTTGCCAACAAATTTTTTTTTTTGGAGATTTTTTTCCAAAAACCTATATCCATAAGAATATCATAAGAGTCTTAATTGAGGATGTTTAGGAAAAACGAGCAGTGGCTGTTGGGTCAGCCGACTAATCGACGCATCTCCCCCCTCACCACCGACCCGGGTGGCCCCTGTACCCATGCCCCCCTCCCCCACAAGCCAGCAGGGCCATGCCAGCAGAGTGATTTACCTCAATCGGGCTACGGAGGTGAAGTCAGTAATAGAGAGCATTAGGCAGAGTTGCCATCTCCACTAATGGGACGTTACAGTGATTTAGGGTGATTTAATGGCTCCCAGGTCGGGCTCTGACGAGCGCCTTACACTGAGTATCAGCGGCGTGCTGCTCCGGGGGCGCCCCTCTTCCGGGTGACACAGACGGGCCTCGGAAAACTCCGGCGACTGCGACTTCCCTCCTCAGTACCGCGGCGCTTACTTTCTGTTGGGAATTACTCCCTGTGCAAGGCAGCTATAACATGCAGCGGGCACGCCTACCTCACAGGGAGATGCTCATTAATGACACGCTCTATGTCTCCCTCTGTTTTTTTTCCTCTTTTTTTTTTGGAGAAACAGCAGGATAAAAGAAAACAAATCCGTCCTGCGTTTGGCGCCTGTCTGGGCCTCCGGCGGAGGTGTGTAGCAGGAACGCGCCAGTTTGACGCCATGCCGCCGTGAGCGGTGACTTAGCAACGCTTTGCAGCCCCCAGGAGCACGTTACATGTCCTCCCTCGCGTAAACACTCCCCCGAGCCCCCCCAGTGGGGGTGTCGGGTTGGGCTCACCTGTAAGCTCCGTCAGCCATGACGTCCGCTTGGCTTCCTGCTTTGAAAATCGCAGGATGCTCACTTTCCCTCCGAGCCGGGGGGGGGGGGAC
>JAODKE010000068.1:23740738-23759730 GCA_026779605.1 Mormyrus hasselquistii
CTTTTCATATACACTCCACCACTGTGCGCTTTTCATATACACTCCACAACTGTGCGCTTTTCATATACACTCCACAAGCCTCGCCCTACCTTTCTCTTTATTTTTACGGCTTGCATTTTCTAAATTATATTTTTGCGTTTCCCAGACAGGATGACATCACCCAAGAGCTGGGGCGGGGCGGCTGGGACTCCAGGGGTCAGGGCCTCCGTCGTCGGGCCTGGGCTTCTTAATGAGGTGGGCGTGCAGCTGGTTGGCTGTGCGGTGGAGTCGCGTATTTACCAAACAGCCCTTTGTAACGAGCAGAGACTGATTACCATGCAGGCCGCAATAAAAACTCACACAGCTGCTATATCCATCATAATTGATGTGTTGCGAAGCAGATTACACACATTAGCGCACACAGTTTTAGCTGTGACAGCTCCAACTTAACATGACAAATTCCATAATGTGGCTATGAAAAGGTGTGCTGGGTATTAGCAGCCGTGTGTGTGCGTGCGTGAGGGAGCGCGTGCGTGTGTCGCTCTCTAATCCCCTCCTGGGGTTTATTTGTTACGTTGGAGGGTGTTGCGGAGGAGACAGGGGGAGTCTCATAAACAGTGTAGGGTGTGGTGGCGTCAGTTCCCTGACGGGGTGGTAATCCGGCCGAGGGGGAGAGCGTTTGGGCCCTGTCTTGGCTGAGGGCGGGGCCTCCCCAGCAAGCCGTCAGCTTATTTAAATGCCCGCTTATTTATTTACCTTGGACCTGCCGGCCCTGACCGTTCTCAAGCTGCCAGGATAAGAGGGCATTAATTTCAAATCCCAGGAAGGGAGTGAGATGATGCAGCGTGGTTTACTTCCACCATGCTGGTGTGAGAGTCTGCTGGACCCTCCTCTTCATGGCTCTGCATGACCGCAAGGCTCATGCTGCCAGTTATACGGCGGCTAGGTAGCCGTGCCGCCATCCTGCACGCAAAGCTGACGGGATGCTGCATTTGGTCTGATCGGCAGGGGCCATTCTAGGGACGCTGGGGCCCTTGACAAAAAGATCCCTCCAACACACTCTGCCCGACATGGTAATATTTATTATTTATTATTTAGCGGGAAGTCTAAATTAATAAAATCAACAAAGAGATTTTAATAAACACAATTGCTTTATTTTCACTGTACTGTAAAAAACAGCTCAAATAAAGCAGATTTGTCGTTGCAATGTACTATGTAATGGGCCCAGTTCTGGGGCCCCAGGCCATTAGTTACGTATTTTGCATTTATTTTATTTGTAGGTATTCTAATGAGGTGCTACGGCCCGATGTTGTGTGGACTTGTTTTGTTAGTTGCACCTGGCCTGTTCTAAAATAAAAACCAGGATGTCACATTTTTATACGTTCATACAGAAATATGGAAAGAATTTTTGTGACGGCGGCCACAGCACCTGGCGTCCGGTGTCACAGAAATGCGTGGGGTGTCCGTCACGCTGTCTCCAGAATGTTATTGTTTTTTTTTTACTTAAATATTTTAACGTCTGACACTTTTATTTTTTACACTCCAATAAATATAGTTACGGCAGAGTCGGAAAGTTTGGCGTCGTTAAAATTAAGTGAAGTCATTTTTTGACGTGAACATTATGGAAAAATACTATGGAATTTTAATACAACTATTAATATGAAAACAGTAAAGACGATCCAGTCTAGAGAAACGTTATTGTTAATAAACCTGTCGGTCTCAGAAATCGCAGAAAAGCTGGTATCTGACTAAACACTTTGACGGTGAACCCCTGAAGATTGTTAACACTATTCATTTATTTATATGGCAAAAGAGGTAGATGCAAATTACTAACAGGAGGTTTATAGGTGACTGACAATGAGTAAGGAGTTATTAATCATAAGTATGTTAAAGGTGACTAACATATGGAAATAATCAGTACGGTAAGCTTTTTGGAAGATAGTTTTGGCAATGAGATGCGAGTCACTGTATAAGAAGCAGTATGAGAATTTAAGGTCTGGTATTGATAGGAAACTGTTAATCCTTCACAAAGGATCCATCCAACTATCCATTTTCCAAATGATTATCCTGGACAAGGCTGCGGGGTCACATGGGACTCATGGAATTAAAATCCAATAAATTAATGAAGGTGAATCTGAATACCTAATCGTTTGCAGGTTAAGGTTTACATGCTGCAGTGTAACTCAGCAGATGCATCAGTTAGTTCTGGAAGGACTCGGGGCTTTAGCTCTGAGGTGAGTTCAGAAGAGCAGGTGCCTTACCTGATCACTGTGAGGTACCATTCTGTGGCGGAGGGTCAAGGTCACGACAGACAAGATGTAGACTCGGGACAGTTGGATGTCTTCACGTAAAGGATTGAAGGATTGCTGCAATCTGTTTGGGTTTTAGAGTCACTGAGGAGACAGAGATACAGTAAAGTATTTTGTATTATTTAAAACTGGTTTTGATGTCATGTTGCTTAATTTAATCATTTAATTTTAATTTGTAGCGGTAGGTTTGCACTGCCACGCTGTCTGTACTGTTTGGAACCCTGGAGATCATTACACGAGCGGCGAACTGCGCCCTAAACCTGTGCCAACGCTGACCTCTAGTGGCAAATTTAATTACTACATCATTGAATCCTGCACCACCTACAGAGTTTTAAGCCGTTGCACAAACGCAGAATATATCTTGTTTTTAATTAATTTAATATCGGATAGATGGAATAATTTCCTTGCGGAGACGCCGAGATATCTTCTGAGAGGAACACCTTTGCATTTCCTCACACGTGCCAGCCACACCTGTGTAGGTGAGGGCATCGCGTTTCTGGACAAAGAGGGAGAAAGCGGTCGCACTTGGCTTTTCAAAGCCCTTTCCGGTACGTTTCGGAGCCCTCTGCCAAATTGCCCTCTGAGGGGGGCATCAGCCAGCGCAGACCTAAAGCATAAATATGGATGCGTTGTCCTGAGCTGGGCTGGTGGCCTCGCTAATTGCTCTACGTGCGCGCGCACAGGTACACAGATATTCAAATTCCGCTTTTTATTTTAAAGTTTCTCTAACTAATAAAAGGGTTGCATCGCCAGGGAATTTAAAGTCTTTAAAATGAGGGAAGGAGGGAAAAAAACTGTAAAAAGCAGCAAGCGGCAGGAAGTTATGCTGGGTTAGGGTCAGGGTTCTGCATTTAATAAACAATTACGGATTAATTATGAATGAGCGCGTCTCCAAAGAGCGGGGGCCTGGCGGGGGGAACGGGGTGGGGGGTGGGGGGGATGAATAATGCAGGTGGCGTGCCTATCAGAGAGCTCAACCTGAAGCCTCACACACAGCCAATTATCCTGGGCCCCGTCATAATCATCCCAAAGCTGACATTTACTCAGAACCGTGGCACCGGCGGGGGGGGGACATAGTGAGCAGGCAGGACCCCCGGCCTACATATTAAACTCCTTATTTGCCTGCGTCCTTCCATGTTTCGAAGATGGGGGCACGTGCTGTTTGCGCGTGATGGTCCCGTTGCCTGCCCCCCCCCCCCACCACCACATCCAGAATTGCAAATGAACTGGCAGCACTAGATGTCCCCCAGGTCACATGATACGGGGAGGGGTTAGAGGTCACAGCTGAGGGTGAGCATCATTCCTCCAGAAACTAAATGGAGGCTGAAAAGTTGAGGGGGGGAGACTTTTGTTGTTTTTTTTGCCCATTAGGAGGAGAACAGGAAGCATAACCTGTAACCCCGTCTATTATCAGCAAAATTCTGCTGGCAGGTCCATGGGGAGGGCCAGGAGGGGGCACAGGGAGGTGGGCGGGCCTATTTCCAGCAGAAGGTGAGGCTTATGTTGCCCTGCAGAGACAAAACACTGTAACTGCATATTTTATCAAAACTGACTTATAACAAAAATCAGGTCTCTTTGGTTCTGATTTATTGTGTGACAAAATAGAAAACAGTATCATTTACCTACCTACCATATACACAGGGGGACAGCCAAAAAACATTAGAGCCCCTTTCCTCAGTTTCCCCGTCAGTGTAGTTACTGTGTCTCTCCTTATGTATGATTATCTATCTGCCTTGCAGAGTGTATCTTTACAATAAGGTTTTCACTCCCTACTCTGTGAGCTCAGCATCATTGCATAGTGCAAAGGGCAGCAGTCAAACTGCACAGCTTCATGTTCCTAATAGCGACTAGCATCTCTTTATGCCAAGAACAGAAAGTGCTCCAGCAAACGGGTGTCTGCGGTTAACCCCTCCTGTCTCATGATCCCATCTGTTGTGCGTTTGGAAAAATGAGTAGGAGTCCATTTAATGGCAATTTGTTTGATGATTCTTTTTTTCTTTCTTCTTGTGGCATCTGGTTTGATTCACAGAACTCCAGACATCACAGTGGGCTTCGCTGGGCCCAGCAGAGTGGGGTCTGTCAGATGTGTTTCTCCAAAAAAATAGCGGCAGCCAGCCAGAAATCGGTACATGAACGACATTTGAAAATCGGACAATTGGTAGGGAATTTTTTGTAAACTCCACTCTGTAAATAATAATCAACCATCCCATGGATTCCATGTCCTCTCCTACATTCTTAATACCTCCTCTCTGATTGGCTCTAATGTGGCGTAAAATGGGGCTTCGTGATTGGCTTGTTGGAATCTGCCCCTCCCACCTCCCCCAGGGACTCCAGTCCAAAGACGTCTTCAAAGGATCACATCAAGCTGGCAAGTTTGGTATTACATCTGAATGGTAGGATGAAGTAATCCTGGTTCTGGAAACTTCTTCAGAGGAGTGCGTACCTCCACCCAGACGCTGCCAAGCCTCGCTAACCAGCATTCCTCCTTGGGTGGCGGGGGCTGCAAACAGTGCTGGCAGAGCTGTGGCAGGGGGGTTCATGATACGGGTGGGGGGCCTTTCTGTGGGGGCTCCCATGCACACAGCAGCACAACTCGCACAAAACTGGGGAGTTTGTTGGTTCCCCGCTGTAACTAGGCAGGTCTGGACCACTGATGATGCTGTACTAAAGCAAAGGACCAGTGGGCTTCGAGTCCAATGACCCCCCACCCCACCTCCCAAGGTTACCTGCTCTGACATATTCACGGAAAGGCCTGTGAGGTGCTTCCATGGAAATTTAAAAACTGCATAGAACTGGTGTATTGTACCTGGAAAAAAATGGATCCAATATATACACAGCATTAGTTGACATTAGGCAGACCAAAACACATTCAGCAAAGCAACCACCAACATTACATATAGAAAAGAATGATTCCAGGTATTACAGAAACAGGGAAAACATAATTAACCATAATTACCTTATTTATGCACTTACTGTAAATAAGAGCTAATGGAATCCTTGGATTTTTTTAGACCCAGAGTGAATAGTAGTAATCAGACGTTTACTGATGGTAGCAGAGTAAGCTGAAAAGATTAAGCATTTTAACATATTTAACATGTTTTTATGTATCTGTTTAACAGATTCTGGTAAGTTTCCTGTAATGTGTATCAGCTTTGTGATTTTCATTTTCCAATTAACACTGACAGTGAACAATTTAACCATCGTATGTTAATAACACCCAACCTCTGCTTTATTTTGCGTATTTTAAAGTGCTACTGTCAGCTATTCTACTGAGTCAAAAGAGGTGAAGGATCCTCAGCGGTGTAACAGGCCCATCGGGGATTCTGTTTAACTGGTCGATTTCTTCAGCCATTATGCCCTCATATCGTGAATCGCACAGCAGGAGACAAGTATTGTTTTGTTTGTTCTTTAAAGCTCTTTTTTAAATAAGTATTGGACGTGCACCTCTTTTTTCTAAACAGGAATTGGAATATATATCTGATTTTTTTTTTTTATTTTCAGTAGCAGAGCAGAAGGGTGTGACTCTGTTATCCCAGTTGTGACAACTACAAGAACTGTTATTCCTGCAATGGCGACACATTTGTGCAGTAGGTCTCCCAGTTCAAGACTCGGAAGTCAGTCAAGTTTCTTTAATTAGTTGCTTGCTGCCTGTTTCTGGACGGGGAGGGGGTTAAAAGTCCATATTTACTTTGTTTAATTACGCCGCCCAGTTACCCGTGCACATCCGTTACTTTATACCTGACAGCGATAGTGTGGATTTTCGGCTGAATATTGCGGTTTAATATGAGAAAAGCGCCAGACGCAAAGAAGCTATAATTGAGAGCGGCTCTGATTAGAATTACCGGGTATCGTCCGAGTGGCATTAACATGGTTCAGGCGAGCGCCTGTGTTGTATTATTAATACGTTATTTTTACATTTCCGCTAAAAAAAAACCGCGTCTCCTTAAGAAGTGTTCTTGAAAGATGTGAACCCATTAAAAAAAACGCGCCGCGTAGAGTCAAACTTTTAATGGCTTCCCAAAGGAAGAGAGCGCGATTCTCAAAGCCGAAAGGTGTTTTTATGTTTCTGTGATTCCACTAGAAAAAAAAATGAAATTAATGGTTAATAGTATTATTGTGAAAGATCACTAATTAGAAATTAACCAAATTATTTATCCGATGAATGCGTGCTACAAAAAATAAATAATGAATCGAATCCATGTAAGCATCAATGATTTTAAGGATATCCACATCAGATGCTTGTTTGGCATTGGTGTGATGCCACCCTACCTTCTCTGCACATCTGTCGCCCGTATCCATGGAGATGGAGTACCCTTCCATCACCTAGTTCTTGTAGGAATGCTGAGAGAGACTCTGTTATATGCCTGTGACCATGCGCACAACCCCCGCCCCCATCGGTGAGTAGGGCTGTGTTACTGGACTGGCTTATAGCCTTGTGGTTTTCTGCTGACATATTTGCCATTCTGATAGAATCTGGGGTCTAAGCTGTGGTCATCACCATGCCACCACTATCATCACCATCTTCCTGGTATCATCAGCATACTGCTGACATCATCAGCATACTTCTCGCATCATTATCATCCTTCTGACATCATCACCATACTTCTCGCATCATTATCATCCTTCTGACATCATCACCATACTGCTGACAACACCAACCTTCTGCTGACACTCTCACCATCCTGCTGGCATCATCAGCATCATGGTGGCATCATCACCATGCTGTTTTCATCATGCCGTACTACTGGCACCTTGAAGATTGTATTAGCATTCTTCTAGCTGGCATCATTTTCTTGCCATCCGCACGGTCACCATTCCACTGGCACAGCTGCCCGTGAGGGGTGTTCTGGTGTTTGAATCGGAGACCTCAAATATTAGGAAAAAATTCAGGTGCAACACAATGAAAGGCGTGGGTCTCTATTGACCCACGTCCTGCCCGGCGGTGCGGCTCGCGATGAGCGTTCATCGGTACTCAAGCACGGCATGCTGGGTAGTTCTGGGGTGTCTTTGATCACTGATACAAAAGCAAAAAAAAACAAAAATGGCAAAACCATGTAATTATTTGCTGCCCTGATAAATAAATGAAAGACTTTATTAACTACAAGCATAAGTAATAAATTATATATATATATATTTATATATATAGTTAAGGTGGTACATCCTCTGAAACAGATTCTGTGTCAGATGTCTGCCACTGTGGCTGAATAATTTATGATTCAAAGTTTTTGATGAAAAATTTCTTTAATTAAAGTTATTGTTCAGCTATACCTGTTTTTTTCTCTTATTGTTATGTTAGGTTGGTGTGCTAAATTTTACTTGTAATTATTTGTCATCCATCCGTACGTGCTATGGGCAACTTGAATACGCAGGAGGAAACTCAGGGATCTGCCAGATCACAATGAGGCATATTTATCCAAAAAAGTTTATTTATATTTAAGCGTTAAGGCAATGTATGTACAGGCAAGCTATCAAAAGATTTTTGGATCAGAAGGGTTAAAACATAATAAAATATAATATAATAAAATATAAAACATGAGTAAAAATGTTATAGCTATATGTATGTATAGAAGGTTATCATTTTCATATACATTCATTCAGTGTACAATATCGAAACAGGCCATTGGCTGGTTAATTTGATTAAACTGGTAAATCTTGTCATTGAATCTCCCTTTTGTTGTAGCATGTTAGGCACCATTGGCACTGTAGTCCATACGACAGCAGGGGGCGCTGTCCTTTGAAGGTTCAGCACCTGAAGGCTTGGATCTTGAGTGTACTGGGATGGTAGTTTGGTGAGTCTTTCGAAGAGGGAGGGTTTACTAGTTTAAGTGATAACTGGATTTATTGCCTTACTTATATTAGCATTAACAGACTGGGTGTTGTCCCAAACTCAACAGTCCTGGGGGTGCGTCCCAGAGAGCATGTCCTAGCCCAAGCATCTCTGGTAGGGTGTCTGGCCCAGGAAGAGTGAAAGTATCTCAGATACCATTCCAGGTAGTGGCCAGTACAGGCTGTGTGGAGTCTCAGGGGCGTGTTACTCGAAGGCGTGTCAGTAAGGGGGTGTGGTCAGTAAGGGGGCGTGGTCAGTAAGGGGGCGAGTCACTGGCCTTCGCCCTCATCTGTGCTGAAGCTACTCCGTCGACTGCTTCCCTTTGAGGCGCCGGGAGAGGTGGAGGAAAGAAGTGGGTCGGTGCCAAACGGCGACAGCGGCCCGTCCATCAGGATGTGCTCTAGCCGCTGCTCCTCCTTGAGCGTGGCACCAAAGAAGTCCGTGAAATGCGTCAGCGGGTCCGAGAAGACGGCCGTGGCCGCACTCACTGTGCTCTGTGTGTATTCCCCGCTGGAGCCCTCCTGGTGCATGGGCAGGGCCGGCTGGCTCTGGAGGTGCGAGGACAGTTCCACCTGCCCCAGGGCAGGGGGCGCCATGTTGGGGAGTCCATGGGCTCGCGCCTGAATCTCAAGCTCCTGCAGGTACATAGGGCAGCGGGTCAGCAAGGACGTGACCTTTGCATAACTCCTCCGGTCCTGTTCATTAGACCATAGAGAGAACTGAATGTAGAGGTTATTCAAACTTTCAGGGCATGACTCTGCATCACCCTCCTCATTTTGCCTATTTTTGATAATATTGTAATTATAATTACAATGGTAATTACAATTGTGATTTTAATTCCATATCAAATTAGGTCTGTGGAGTGACATTAGTACAATAACATTTTGACTAGGTATTAAAGTTTCTTTTCAAATCCAGACTTAATATTCAGTAAAAAAATATATATATATGGATTGCAGCATCATTAATGCAGGTTTTAAAGTATCCATCCATCCAGTAAACAACAATAGTGCAGTTTTAGAATGATCTACATGTATTTGTGCTGTGGGTCAGCGGATGGCGCTGTAATGGGTGCATCATCACCATGCGAGCAAACACGTGCGGATTACAGCCCACAGTCTGATGCAGTTTTTCATCTCCATCGTTCTCCTGCACCCTCTCCTCTGTGAGTTTACATTTGCATTTTGTATTTTAACACCTGGATTTTTAATCAGCAAGGAAACTCGCATTATTTTAAAAACCAATAGAAGCTATGAATCTGAAATACTGCAGTTGAATTTGGAAATAAACTACAGCACTAATTCAACATTCCTACAGAGAAATTCAGGTAATTCAGGCACTAATCCCATTCCCCGTGGCCCCTGCAGCCTCCTGATTAACTTGTGCAGATTCGGTCTCCTGGAAAGGATTTACCACGGGCTACTGTCTGCCCTCATATTTCTCTCTTCCCTTCACAGGCTGAAATCTAAATATTTTTTGCTATGTAATACCGATATTCTCAGTGTCTCTAAGTCAGTGTTTCCCATCCCAGTTCTCGGGGACCCACTTCCTATTGGATGCATGCAAAAAAACCTGGACCACCTACAGGTCTCCGAGGACCAGATTGGGAAACACTGCTCTAAGTTGTTGGGAAAGAATGACTAACGTGTGAACTAAGAACCACAGTCTACAAGCCCAAAACACAAAGAAGCGTTTCTCTGATTACTGATACACGTCTGAGTGACATTAGCAGGCAAGGGTGCCGGGATTAATGGCTAAATGGGTAGCTTTGCCCAGCGTTTGCTTTCTACATTAAGTTAAGGGCACTCCGGGGTAGTGAACAGGGTAATTAATCCCATGTGTAATTAGTGCGTCTCGTAGAGTGCCACCCCTTCGGCTTGCCGTATAAGCGCGTCGCTAACGGCTACGGCTGTCGCGTGTGTGGGGAGGTCCTGGGGTTTCATCGGGCTGCTGGGATCCAGACGGGTCCTGGATTCTGCTCCTCTTAAGTTCTTAGATGCTACTGCTACTCTGTTCAGCAGCAGGGAGTGGCAGATATGCATGGTGAGAGTGAGGGAGGCCATTTACAAATGTCTGTGAAGGCTTTACTGTTATCTTGAAGGCCTCTTTAAAGTTTGGCTATTCCCCCCTTTTTCCCATGGCGATGCCCTCAATAGTCCCCAATGTGTCCCCAAACACCCCCCCTCCCCCAATGCTGTGCCACCCAGGGGCAAATTCTGGGATTTTGGATTTTCTTGGGCTATAAGAGGTACTATAATTCATACAGAAAGGCCAACCTTATCATTAGCCAATGACACGTTTTGAATCAGTGAGTGACAGAACTGGTGGCCAATTAGCATTCAGCTGGTGTCCTGTGGCCCTGCCCCTGCATACGCCACTGGCACCAGCCACAGACCTGGATCCTGAGCAACAGCTTCCGGTTGGCCTGCTCCAGCCTCCGCTGCCGGCCCTCCATCTCACGTCCGTGCTGCTGCTCCTTCTGCAGCCACTTGATGTACTCCACCGAGGCCTTAAGGATGGTGCCCTTGTTCCAGCGCATGTCCCTGTGGGGAGCACAGGCAACGCGTTTCAGCCACTCGGCCCCGATAAGAAGCTCCCGCTCCTGTCCCTGTCCTTCATTCCCAGCCCTGGCTGCTTTTAGATGATAATTTTAATAGAATACTTAAGTACATTTTGCAGAAAGTCAATTCTGGAGCCTTTGTGAGGCCGCATTAATCCCACAGGGAGGCGTCCGTCTCGGGGGAAGTCTGGAGCAGCCCGGGATGAGCAAGGACCCCTGCAGCATTTCCAAGCCGATTGCTTTTTAAAGAAGTGGGCAGCGGGAATATTTCCCCCTTTTCACAGAAGGGGGGGGGGGGACATTTGTCTGATCGCCAGTGATAAGCGTCAGATGGATTTAGCACAGAACTGGACTGGAAGGCCCCCCCCTGGATCCCCAAGGACACTGGACAGAATCAGAGACGTCAGTTCAGGATCTCAGACGATCCTTCAACTCCTTTAGTGAACAATCACTCACACTGTTGACTGCTTTCATTAGCCTTTTTATTAGCCTTTAGCATTTGCATAGACTTGGTTAAAAAAAGGCTAAAATCCTCTGATTTGCTTGCTCTTCTTATGAACAGCACTTCACAAAGCAGAAGATGATGAGAAGGTTCCAGTTACTTACGGGTCATTTGACTTTGGTATTAAAGTTCCCAGTTCCTTGATTCTGTAGTTAATGTTGTACCTTCTTCTTCTTTCAACTGATGGTGACACAGAAGGTTGCCGTTAAACATTTCACGTGTGCTGCCCTGGACACACCTTGGTCACCATTGGCTCTGGGTGCCTCAGCATGCCCCAAACTCACACACTATTTTGCTTTTTAAGGTACCACATTAAGAATGACCTTCATAATTCTTTGTAAAATTGCACAATATTGCTGGAAGAAAATTAAGCAACAGAGCCATGGGAAACTATGAAAAACTGCAGATACGTGGCCATTTCCTATAATCCTTCCCTTTTGAGGATGGTCTGCTTACTTAAGTTGTGGTTGTCTTTTTTCTGACGCTCTTTGGCGAGAACTCTGGTTTCATGTTCTGCAAGACAAGAAGAGTTAGAGTGAGAGGGATGACGGGGCATATCAGCGGATGTGGAGTCCCGCACGTCTCCGGGTCAATGAGGACCGTTCTCTGCATTAATCTCGAAGCTGGACCCACACTGGATCTCTTGGTGTGTCACACTGGATCTTATGCTGTGTTACACTGGATCTCATGGTGTTTCACACTGGATCTTATGGTGTGTTACACTGGATCTCATGGGGTGCCAGGAGGGCGAGACAGGGTAGCCAAAATTCTCAGATGAATTATAAAAATGGAGTCCTTGATTGGATTTCCCTCTACATTTTTGCCGGTTTAATAAGGTCACTCTAGCTCTGTGGAGAAAGCTATTGTCCTCCTGCCCTCATATTTCCCTCTTCCCTTCTCAGGCTGAAGTCCAAATATTATTCACTATATAATACAGATGATCTCAATGTCTCTATGTCAGTCTTTCCCAACCTGGTTCTCGGGGCCCCACAGACTTCCCTCCTGGCTCCCTGCCAGACAGTCCTTCTGCACGTGTGCTGAGTAGAGTAATTTACTTATGCTCTCTGGAGTGCAAAGGTCTCAGGCCGTCCTCTATATTTCCAAAATCAATTAAGTTTATGTGATGCATGACATTCATAAAGGCTCACAATGTGCACCTTGTGTCTCAGCCACTGGGAGAGGTGTGGGGGCAACTGCACCCCCCCCCCCAAGCCCGAATGTAGCTGTGTTTCGAAAGCTGGGTGCAGATTCTTTCACCACAAAATGCCCTCCGTCAGGCTGCAGACAGATAAGTGTGTGTCCCTCAAACAGGCGTACATACAGGGGCGGGGCCACAGGGATATTGGCCTCCAGCTGAAAGCTGATTGGCCCATGGAGTGCCCCCTTCCCCTGTCACTTACCAATTCAATAGATTTCATTGGCTAATAATAAGGTTGGCCCCTCTGTATAAATTATGCCCCCACCACCTTAAAAAATCCTAGAATCACCCTTACCCTTGACCCTGAGAATAGTGAACGACAGGAGAACATTCATATGTCGTACTTCTCCATGAATCACATGGCAGCACGAGCATTACTCTGAGTCTGGGGATGAACAGTGTGCTGTGGAGCGGACCTGTGGCCTCCCTCTTAACACTGAGCTTTGTGAGGCATAGTGCAGGTGCCAATCCACCACTAGGGGCAGTCATACCTTGATCGCCGCCATATGCATCCAGCAAGCCACCACCAAGGGATACCTGTATGGGTGGGGGGCAGCATTATTAGTGACAATGCCATACATTGGGGGCTGTTTTCTTTCCTTTCCAGGTATAAAGTCCATCAGACACACAGAGGTTCTCCCCAGGTCACATGCTCCAGGCACACTGAGAGCGTGTCCTGGAGTTACATGATCGCTACCCTTAGGTCAGTGTTTCTCAATTCAGTCCTCAGGGTCCCCCAGCTCCCAGCACATCTGTAATAAACAATCATGAAGAGTGAATACCTGGTTCAAGGGTGCTGGGAGCTGGGAGGGAGCAAAACTGTGGACTGGCTGGGAACCCTGAGGACTGGATTGAAAAACACTTTTCTTAGGTGCATGACCCACATATTTGCACTTTACTACATCTAGGATGTGAAACAGACATAAACACCAATTACAATACATACAGACCTTTGCACCCTCAGATTTATGAAATCAGCTCTGATTTTCTTTGATGTTCATCAATTCATTCGCATTGGCACATAATCCCTTAAATATAATTGCCTAAAAAAATCCCTTGATATCAGTTTTCTGTAACTGCTTATTCTCTTCAGGGTGGTGGGGGGGATGGGGCACCAACCCTTCACAGGCACACTCACACATGGGGGGGGACTGGACTACCCAGTGAAAACCCCATGACGACATGGGGAGAACATGTAAACTCCACCCACATGGAGACTCGAACCCTGGACTCAAGAGGCAATAGTGCTAATTACAAAACCTTACAAAAAGTTTTATTGTCTTTTCATACCGAGAATATTTTTCAATGGCCTTTGAAATAAGCACTCTCCATCTACTTTCTAGATGGTCGGAGTTTCACACTCGAGCACACAAGCCGCACTGTTGTGTGGTGACATAAGCACCGTTTCTGTAAACCTGGCCTATCTCTGTCTAGGCTTTCTTAAGCACTCTCTCTCCAGTCAGAAGATGGACTCTAATTCCTTCATGGATTTAATTTGACCTGAATTATAATTTACAAAATGGAAGCACTCTGGATTCCTCATACTCACTGAGATAGAACGTTAATCTTTCACAAGCGATTCATCAAAAGTATCTACAACTGAGGCATTTAAAAACCCCATTTCTTTCTCTCCTCAAAAAAAGTCTTCTTTTATTAATTCATATCAGTGTCCGATGTCTGCTTTTGGGACAGGCATGGAATGGGACGGTTAGAATTTATTTCAGGTAAGACTGAAATTTGAAAAAAAAAAATAGATAAGGTCTGAATTTTGCACTGGCAGGTCCCATTAAGTGTCTCATAAGTTATCACATTACATCCGTAACTTTGTTAACCCGTGTATCGAGAAGGCAATTCCCTGACTTAACGATATTGGATTACTAAGCAATTATTGTGTGGCGACATCTGGCACTTTCATTAAATCCACACGCACCTAATTTTGCCTCGCTGTGTCGAAGCTGCTTCCACTGGGAATATTTCATCAGATTAGATATTTTTTTTCATAACATGAAAATTAAAATAAATTATGTTCATAATGTTCGCATATTTCACATTTATAGTTATTCAGGACAAATCGGAATATTGCGAAATTGAATATTCAGACGTCTTGACACCTTGTCCCACAGGTGGGTAAGGATAGCAGTTAGGGAATTAGACCGCTGACGAGAAGATTGCAGGTTTGCATACTGGGAGCGGGAGTCATACTGCTAATACAGTGACGAACACCGGAATCTGAAAATAGTCTCTTATCTGATGCATGATGTTGGAACTGTCATGTTTGCACACTAGGTTCTCAGGGAATGAGATATCGTTGTTCTGTGGTGATGCGTTGAGTTACTGTTGTTCTATGGTAATGCAGTGAGGTAGCGTTGTTCTGTAGTGATGCAGTGACGGTTAGGGTTAGGGTTAGGGTTATGCAGTTAGTGATTGTGCTGCAGTCTTTATGTTATGCTGGAGTGAGGGGTATAAGGCGTCATTGTGTGATAACAGCGGCATTCCTGTATGATCCTTTCAAATATAACATGAACAGCTTTAACCCGGGGTTTAGAATTTACAGTTTAAAATAATATAAGTACAAGGTTTTATTTTGATGTGTCTTTGCATAGTATTTGTACTTTGTTTATGGTAATCGGTTATATCCCAGGTACGACTGTCAGCTTTGACCTACAGTCAAAGGTATGACATCTGATTTCATCACTAGACAGCTCTTTTAAGAGCTACTGCACAGCCCAATCTAACAGTCTTTTTTTCTAGTGTTTGTTTACTGAGGTGGCATAGTTTAGGTAAAAAGGGTCGGAAAGCCTAACCATGATATTTCAAGGCAAAGGTATGACTGTGTCAATGTTGCCATTTGATCACTGCGGTGAGACAGTGTTCATGCAGCTTATGAGAGCCTGGGGCTTCATACTCACGTTACTCTGCATCATCATGTTGGACTCCACACATCCCAGGCTCTCGTCAGCGAAACTGGACTCAAGGCTAATCAGATCATCGATGACTCCATCCATGGGGAACTTGGGGAGAAACCGGCAGTTAAGAAGGATCTCTGCATCGCCACCTAGAGGAGGGGCTGATGTCAAAGATCACAGGTGGCCGCTGTGACTCACCTCGCTCTCGTGGCCGGCAGCTGGAAGGGACATCAGGGTGACAGGGCTGCCAGGGTTGTTGCCGTCACCCGGGGTGGGGGCGTGTCCATTGCGCATCATGGGGATGGAGCCCATTGGCTGGCCCACATGGGCCCCTAGCGCCAGGTACTGCTTCACCTGCTGTGCCTGGGCTGAGTGCAGGTGGAACTTGGAGTTCTCCAGGTGAGTCTGGACCTGCAGCAGACACAGTGGCACACATCAGACCAAAACTGGTACCGCCAATCCCAGAGCCACACACTGACTGACACTACAGCATCCCCAAACACACACTGACTGACACTACAGCATCCCCAAAAACACATTGACTGATGCTACAGTGTCCCCAAACAAACACTGACTGACACTACAACATCTCCAAACACACATTGACTGATGCTACAGTGTCCCCAAACACACACTGACACTACAGCATCCCCAAACACACACTGACACTACAGCATCCCCAAACATACACTGACACTACAGCATCCCCAAACACACAATGACACGACAGCATCCCCAAACACACACTGACTGATGTTACAGTGTCCCCAAAAACACACTGACCCATGCTACAGCATCCCCAAACACACACTGACTGACACTACAACATCTCCAAACACACATTGACTGATGCTACAGTGTCCCCAAACACACACTGACACTACAGCATCCCCAAACACACACTGACACTACAGCATCCCCAAACATACACTGACACTACAGCATCCCCAAACACACAATGACACGACAGCATCCCCAAACACACACTGACTGATGTTACAGTGTCCCCAAAAACACACTGACCCATGCTACAGCATCCCCAAACACACACTGACTGACACTACAGCATCCCCAAACACACACTGACTGACACTACAGCGTCCCCAAAAACACACTGACTGACACTACAGCATCCCCAAACACACACTGACTGACACTACAGCGTCCCCAAAAACACACTGACTGGCACTACAGCATCCCCAAAAACACACTGACACTACAGCATCCCCAAACACACACTGACTGACACTACAGCATCCCTAAAAACACATTGACTGACACTACAGTGTCCCCAAACACACACTGATGCTACAGCACCCCCAAACATACACTGACACTACAACATCCCCAAACAAACACTGACTGACACTACAGTGTCCCCAAAAACACACTGACCCATGCTACAGCATCCCCAAACACACACTGACTGACACTACAGTGTCCCCAAAAACACACTGACTGACACTAAAGCATCCCCAAACACACACTGACTGACACTACAGCGTCCCCAAAAACACACTGACTGACACTACAGCATCCCCAAAAACACACTGACTGACACTACAGCATCCCCAAGCACACACTGACTGACGCTACAGCATACCCAAACACACACTGACACTACAGCATCCCCAAACACACACTAACACTACAGCATCCCCAAACACACACTGACTGACGCTACGGCATCCCCAAACACACACTAACACTACAGCATCCCCAAACACACTGACTGACACTACAGCCAGTACACACACACAGTTCACATATTCTCTAATCCCAACAATGACAACTTTAACCCCAACCCATCCCTAACCTTAACCATAAATAACCAAACGAATAAAATCAAAGATTATCCTTGTGGGGACCAAAAAAATCCCCAACAACATTCCCACAAAGTAGAAGAAAGGTTTATCACATTGTGGGGAAATCTGGTCTCTACGAAGTTATAACTACAAGCAAACAAACAAACACACACAGCAAATTTCACTGAGGTCAAAAGCATCAGTAAAAACAACTTGGCATTAGAATGATAAGCATGGTGATGATGATGGTGATGATGATGATGATGATGAGATTACTAAGGCCAACAAATATTCTTCTATTTCTTCAAAAATAACAGAGTATTATTAATACCAATAACAATATTAACAATAAATTCCAAAACCAAAAGCTACCCCTCCGGCCTGCCTCGCTCTCCCAGGCCAGGCTCACTCAATATTCTGCCTGCCGCAGGAAAAAGTACAATTATGTCAATTTCTCCCAAAGTTGAAGCCTGCAACTGATCACACCTGAAACCTTGTGAATGTTCTGCTGCTTTAGTTGTAGTCCAAAATTATTCAGTACTGGTCAAGGAGGGGAAAAACAAAGGAATGAGATCTTTACGTTTGAAATTCTGGCCCCATCTCCCATCTTGTAAAAGCTGCAGTCGGTTAAGTGTGGCATTCTTCGCAAAGTTCTCCTGTCCTGTTAGAGATCGCGGCCCCTGCCGGCTGTCCTGCCTGGTGGCTTCAGCTCCTCTCAGAGGTCTTTATTGAGCTTATAAACCATCAGGCCCAGTGCTGAATAACCTAATTAGTCAGGGTAAAGGCTGCCCCCTTTGACTGTTATAATACGACAATGGCTTCAAACGAGTCCATCAGATTAGCGTGGTTTTGATCATTAGGATGCCCGCATGTCTGTTTGTAGCTAATTCACTGGCTCCGCCCCCGTCTGGAAATCAGCCAATCGACAAGTTTTGTTTTGATAGTGTCCCCTCAAGGCATCGCGCATAAATGCTTTTTTTAAGAAGCCCATTTTGGCGCATTTACCACGCCTGTGCAATGGACACTGTCCAGCCCCCATCGCCAAAAAGTCACCGACGTGAACTTTACGCTGATCCTATTTTTAGCCTCCTTTTTATTTTCAGACTATATATAGACCCAGCCGTTTTCTTTTTTTGGCCTGTCCCGTTTCATTACTGGGTCGTCTTATGTTGTCACGGCACAAAGCACGTCACTGTGGCGATCTGCGTCCGCGTAAACGGCAGGGAGAGTCGGGGGGGGGGGGCCTGCAGCAATTGAAAAAACATCATGGGTCATGTTTATGGCAGCTGGGACAATGACTGTGGGGACAACAGCCTGTTTGTCCGGCTGGCCGCTGCTTTCGGCCAGCAGACACATCGCCCTTCTGTGTATCTCTCTGGGAATCTGGGGTCTTTACGGTACGGCAGCCGTCCTTAAGGGGCCCCAGCCCCCAGGCAGCCACACAGATGGGAGCTGAGCACGTGGTGGTGTGCTCAGTGCACACTGACCGTGACGGCTAGCTCGCGTGTCGGCACACAGCTGGCCGCCGCTTTGCCTCCTGTAAAATACAGTTGCCACTCGATCTGGCCTAAATCCACAGCCGCCTTTGATGGCCCCCACCATGGTCCATTCAACCCACCTCAACTTCTCAGGAGTTACCCTCATACCCTTTTTTTGTTCCAGATTAAATGTAGCTTAGCATGAGATTTTAAATAGTGTATGTCAATGATGATAGAGCTTCAGCATGAAGATGACACCGGTGAGGTCAATGATGATAGAGCTTCAGCATGAAGATGACACCGGTGAGGTCAATAATGATAGAGCTTCAGCATGAAGATGACACCGGTGAAGTCAATGATGATAGAGCTTCAGCATGAAGATGACACCGGTGAGGTCAATGATGATAGAGCTTCAGCATGAAGATGAC
>JAODKE010000068.1:23789645-23806109 GCA_026779605.1 Mormyrus hasselquistii
TCCTTATGTCCAAATCGCACCTTGCCAGAGCACAGCTCTGCCTCCTTATGCCTAAATCGCACCTTGCCAGAGCACAGCTCTGCCTCCTTATGTCCAAATCGCACCTTTCCAGAGCACAGCTCTGCGCCCTTCAACATTAACCTTTTTTGTTAATGTCTTAATTTTCAGATTCAAACATTCAAAGTAAACAGTTTTTAAAATATGAAATATGAATATGAATTTTCTGGAGTGGATGAGAAATTCCTAAATGATTTCTGCCCCATGTTTCTATATTTTGATTTATTTTTGTTTAGAGTACTGCTGCCTAAACCTCACTTAAAAGCTAGACTCAGGTAAGAAGTGTGTAGGAAGCAAGCGGTGAATAATTTGATATTTTAATGCATTTGAATGATTAAGCAAGAGTATTACTTGTAGTGATAAGGGATTCTGATGTAATTTATGTTTCATTTAAATGTTATTTGTCTACTTTTGTGTTGCTTTAAAGAGTAAAACAACATGCTGACAAATGACCGTGCAACATTCGCAAGATGAAAAATACATTATACGTAATAAACTGCTGTAAAGACAGCTTATTCAGGACCGCCCCCCCTCCCCCCCCCCTCTACACAGTACCTGACCCCTCCTCTTCTCTGATTCTCCCTGAACCTCTGCTCTTACCTTATTGGCTGTCCAGACAGCTGTGGCTGAGGACACCCACTCCCTGGCGTGGATCCCAGCGTCGATCCAGATGGCCGGACGCTTGGTTCCACCCGTACTGAACTGCAAGAAAGTTTCAGTGTTAACGCCACACAGTCCTGCTGTGATGCTTGGGATTTCACCTCACACTTGCCCCCAGTGTTTTTGATTCGCCGAACACACTAACATTACAATTGTCTTAAAGGCTAAGGTTCCGAGTTGAAAATCCAAGCACGCCACCACTGCATTTCAGGTTCAGCGAAACGGATAAAGATCAGCACCGGCAAAGTTCACCCAACCCTGAAACATGCTCTTTATTCAGAAAAGCTCCCTGACTTTTACATCATTTTGTGAGATTTCCCTCCCAAAGAGCACATCTCACATTCACACTTTTTTTTTACTTGTTGTAATGTAAGCAGCCATCCTTTCATCCCTAGAGGAGCTTCACTCGAGTTCTCTGTCCTACCTTCAGAGCATACATGGGGCGTTTCTCATAGGAGTATCCAATTGGCACCTTGGTGACTAGATGAGAATGGCCAGCGACCAGGCTGTCCATCCAGCTGTAGATCTGTCACAAGGAAGCAAATGCGAGCACATTTGGTTGGGGTTTGTTTCCACCTGAAGTGCGTGTACTCATCCTTAATTAAGGCAGACTCCCGGCATCCACCTCGTCCAGTGTGTGATAAGCCCCGAAATCAAAACTCTTAGCTCTGCTCTCCCTTAATCTGCTGGCCTTCATGTTGGCTCTCTCCTCTTCCAGCAGTTCCTGAAACACACAGAACACTCAAAGCTCCTACGGCCAAGCAGAATTATTCCCACTAATTGGCTTTACTTTACTTCTGTGACATTAAAACAGACTCAGAGAAATCCAGGCGAGGAACATTGTCTTCTGTCTCAGATGACAACAGCACGGGGCTTTATGTCTGAGGTACCTGCACATCTTTGATCATAACATAGTGAGGGATGTTGTTTGATTCCAGGAAAACTTTGACTGCCGGCAGGCTGGCGAAAGGAACTCGGACGTCAATGGGCAGATCAGAGGAGACGGGAGAAAGCCAGAAGTCCAGCTGGGAGAATGATCACAAGAGACAGGGCCGAGTGAGAATCCATTGTGCACAACGCTCTGGCTGGGGTGACTTCTGTCCCTCTTCAGGGCTGGGCAAACGGCTCAACGTGGCATCAGAGCTTCTCTTTATCTCTGACAAAAGGACACTGTCTCTCACTCCAGGAGCTCTTGGGCTTTTCTCCGTAAAAAGATAACTTTTTTTTTGTCAAATGGCATTCAAAGCCCAGCCTCACGCCTCATTCCGTTCATCTTTTCCCGCATATTCTATTTTGCCGGTGGCTTTTGGGCAGATAGAGTGCCGCCAGATGTAGATTAAACTGGAGAAGAGTTCAAATACTGTACAAATTGAGCAATTCACTGGCTGAATGAGAGCCCCGTTTTCAGTAAATCTACTATTTTGCAGTTGTAGATAGTAAATTCAACGCTATTTCAGTGCAATTGTGCAACGTAGTGTTTCCTGTAACAAAAAATAAGAATGTTAAAAGTTTTGTTCCTGATTTAGCGTCTATATTGTTGTGGTCGCACAGTGTTGTGTTGCAGTGTGTGGAAAATGACTCCCAGCATGTTCTCCTTTACCTCAATGCTTTCCTGCTTCTCCAGGGCCTGCAGAAGGTGAATATGCTCCTCCGACTCTGCATTGATTCTGAGTACTTGCTCTCTAAAAAGTGGGGAAGAATAACAACTATATAACTGTTGTTTTTACTAAACAGCTTTTAATTTTTAGACCACTACTGGATTACTGTCACGGAGCTGAAAGTCAGGATGCAGTAATTAACAGCTATAAGGTAACACGAATCTCCAGTTACTTGTATAGCTGATGAGCGTGTTCTTCAATTAAGTTTATAAATCTCCCGTAAATTAACCTCGTGAGAGTGATATAACACAGACTGTCATTTTAGACTAGCTTGCATGTAGGATAAGCTTTGGAAGTCATCCAAAGAACATCCTATTTGTCAGGTTCACATTTTAATCCTGAAAATGAGCACAGCATCCCTGTTTGACTGGCTCCCTCTAGTGGTTAATCTTCGAAATTTAAACTAAAAAATATATATTAAAAAATCAAAAATGTCTTGTCATTTTTAAATAACAAATATAGTACAACTTGTGTCTTACTAAACAGAATACTTTTGAATAAGTTTCAGAAATGCAGATCATTTTTGTTTCTAATACTAATACAGTATTAATATACACACAAATCTAAGACTTGTGTAAAATATATTACAGTAGTATTTCATACATTTGCAACGTGTATGTATAAATTAAGATTAAATTAAGATATAAATCTCCCTGTCATCATGAATAATTTTAGCTTTCCATCAAACACACTCTCAGAGTATCAGAGGTGGGTAAAACTGACACTCAAGTTCAGAGAGTAAAAGTCCAGACCATGGTTTTGTTTCAGTTAACCAGTTGAGTACTCTGTGACTGTGACTCTTTATGCTCAATGGGTTGGCTGAAACAAAATCTGTGGACCTGAACCACTCACTTCTGTACAGAATTCCATTAGCCGACTCACCCTGCAAAGAGCTTCACACTCTGGGCCACGGTGAAGAAGGCAGCGACAACCAGGAGTCCCTTCATGGTTCGGGATCAGCACTCACTTCCAAGGGATGGTAACTTTCTGAGAGCTGCGGCCTTTATACTGACACCAACATGTGCTATATTCCCAGGACAGAGCGGAAACCGGTATATTTTTCCAGCATAAATAGAAATAATGTCAAGGACTTGTTTGCAGATAACCCTTCAGCCTTGCACTCTCTCCTCTCAGTTGCTGATTTTGTTTTTTTTTCTCAAGCTATACCTACATACTTTACTTGTTATACATAGAATATGTATAAGTACCTTTCTATATATATTCCTGGGCAAAAAAAATGGGCCAAACCCCAAATGGCTCAATGTTAAGCTTTACAACAATAAATGTCCTAACAACAAATAATTGGTCAGATAATTAGCTAGAACAAAAATAAGGCACTCTCGAGGTCTGTGCTACCATTTGCTCATCACTGTTCCCTGCTGCAGTAAACTGTTAGTGGGGAAAAAGCTGGAACAAGGGAAATTCACTTATACAGTCGTTTTGGATGCAAAGATAAAATCATGAAAAGATGTTCGGGTTTACAAAATTTTCCAAAAATATCTTCCGGCCATTTGCTGTTGAGATCATTAAAAGCTTAACGTTTTGCAGTTTTGTGCTCACTGTTCACATTCAGCACGTCACATTGCCACAGATACCTTTTCAAGACTGCGGCTTTCGCTAAAGGAAGGACCATAAAGGATTCCCAGTGATTCTGTGAAGACCGAACACAAGACTGATGCGGAGTTAAGTGTTTTACATGCATTCATTCTACGGGTCGACAGTGGATGGCCTCCTCAATGTTATTTCAGTTCACTTCGGTTGCAACATCCAGAAGTTTCACCAACATCATCATTTCCTCAGATGCCTAAAGGGCTCCTGCAGCTTTTTCACATTTCGCACAAGCTTTGCCCTGCAGCCCCAAAGACATGCGGTTAGGCTGATTAACATGATCTACATTGACTAAAGGGTCCGACTGTGTGTGTGCATGCACCCTGCAACAGACTCACATCCCACTCGAAATTGCAAAAGTCTCTTCTAGAGCAATTATCATTTCTATCGTTACAAAAGAAAACCCAAACGAGGAACCTGCCTTTAAGAACAAAAAACATCATCTAGCATAAGCAAACTATACTGGACAGTAGCAGGGAGTAGAATTTCTGCCCCCTGTTACCGATCAGCCAGTGGCGTTTCCGTTGTGTACAAGTTCACTGAACAATGCTTCAGGACCTGGATGGTGCACAGCTCACCTGTGGGCAGTTCTGTGCCCATGTCCACATGGTTCTGGGCTCATACCCGATGGCAGAGTGACCTTATCGCTGTTTCGCCCTTGAGCAAAGCCCCTAACCCCAATTTCCCCAGGGATTGGCTAACCCTGCTCTCTTAACTCTCTTAAGCTGTATACAGTACTGCACTTAAATAAATAAATGCCACTGTGTGAGGGCTTTGCAAAATTCGTTCCATTAAAATAACTTCCCCTGGTTCTAAAACACTAGCAGAGCAGAAAAATGAAAGCATAAATCTATCTGTAAACCACCGGCTCACGCAGGTAAACCCTTTACAATTTTCCTTTATAGTGCAGCCCATCTACAGCTCCGTATGTCCCACGCTAGCCATTTTTCACATACGATATCGTATTACAGATGATGTAACATTAAAAATCGATTTCTTTAAAGGTGTTTTGTATCTTTGTATGAGATATAAGGAGCATAACTGATATAAGCACGAAGTATAATCCCCAACAATTTAGCTGCACTTCTGGAGGTTTCAACACCGCTGCTACCCACATGCCTTCATCGGAAGATGGGGTTTAATTTTGACAATGACACGACTGACTGATTTGGCAAAGTATTCAATCTCTTCTACGTACGAGTGATGAAATCACAAGCCAGGTATCGCTCTTGTGAAGTGGACAGCAGGAGACGCGCATGCGATTAACACGCGTTTTAGCTGCCTGGGTGTTCACATCGATTTTAAGTTACAACGCTGGGACAGCTCGCATAAGTAAACTCCCAGCGCCCCCTGGGGGTTTCGCGGAGAACCAACATGACGAGGATAAAAAACTGACTAGCGTGACTTAAAATGAAGTCACCGCGCAAATTCTCATAGGTGGAAGCAGCCACTGTGTACACGTTCGCTGGCATTTATCCATAATGCATTTCAAGCCATGTTCAAAAGGCCCTTATTTCAAAACGCTGCCATGAAAATCATTCAAAAGTATTTTTCGTTATAAGTAAGGTCAAGTGCTACAAGCATTTAATGGATTTTTTGGCAAAAAAATTAATGGATTTTTAACAGCTTTCAACATGAAGGTATTGAGTTGTTTTTGTTCAACAGGTTCATTGTAAATATTAAAATATATTTGATTTCCACTTCTATTGAAGTATATTTTTAGATCATACTCATCTCACGCTATACAGAAATTGTCCACGGCAGGGGAAGAGAGATTTAGGTACAGGATGCAAAAGGTCTCCACATTTAAACTTACCCAGCTGTGCTTAATGAGGTATTCGGCGAGATTTGGGGTAACGGTTCCATACACTGAACGTTTTGATTGACACTGGCCGAAATACATACACTGTTACTTTCCTGTCTGGTGTAGATTTGCCAGTCAGCCACAAATGGACAGCAGCCTAAACAGCAGACAACCTTCTGTATAGTGTGCTGCAGTTCAGGTTTGTGTACTGAGCCCCAGTATACTGTAATGTTACATATTATATGAGGATGCGTTCATAGGTTTACTGCTTTATTCTAATAGACATCACTTCATGTTAGGTCAGATTTAGATGAAATCGTTAGTTTTGCTGTAACAATATGAATTAGCCTGAGATGAAAAGCAGGTTAACGACGACATCCAACATAGGCTTGGTATAGATATTAAGTCTACTTACACCGCTTGCTATTTTTTAGAACGCTATGATATGTTTTTTGCTTTATTCCTGATTGTTTTTTCTGTGTTGCATAATGCTTTACTCTGTGTGACCAAAACTGCATCCACCACAACTTGCTCAGAGCCCAAAACCCGCATGGGCGAAATACAAACAGAGTGTATAAATTCTGCAAATACTGGTATAGTATATAAGTTTTTGAAAAATGTTTTAGAAAGTGCCATCAGCGTTCGATTTATTTTTCCTTCGTTAAATCGGTAGGTTATCGTGGAAGTGGAAAATTTAAAGCTATATACAGGCTAATAGGAGTGCGTGCGTTTTACTGTATACCTACAAAGGGGATAAAGGGAGACAGTAGGTGCAGCACGGGGATCTCGCGCGCGCCTGTGATGGGACTCCCACCTGCAGCAACTCCGTCCTATGAGTATTTCGTGATGGTCGATAGTTTGATGAGTTCAAACATTTAGCCCATATTTATGGATGCCACACTTATTTAAGTTTTTCCCTTCCAAAGTACTAAAACTTCCAAACGGAGCAGAGTCCCCGGCTTCTGCGCCCCTGGTCCCAGGAACATAATTCACTTTGCAACATTTAGACACTCGTGAAAAATGCTCAATACTTTAAATATGTAATGAAATTGTGGCATTTCATAAACAAAATCGTGGAAAACCACCCTGTTTTGAGCCCTGTAGTCCATGTAAATAGCGCAGGTTATTTACAGACTTTGTCTATACGAATGTGAACAGTTTGACTTTGGATTCAACTCCTTTCGATCGAACATCATCTTTTAAAATATCAGAGGATGCTTCATAGCAAATCCATGGGTAGGGGGAATGTGGTTAATTAAAAAATAAAATCCGTTTTTTCTGCAGCCTGGGGGAACCAAATCTACCGAAACGGAGCAATTCATTGAAGGAGCTTCCCCCACCCCTTCCAGTCCAATGCACTGGACAGACAGGTGTGCTGAATTTGCCCGGAAGAAAGGCGGACTCACTTGAGATCCCGCTCCCGTAGCGCTGAGGGTGGCTCTTCACCGAGTCCGTCCTGCAGTGTGACCATGCCACAGTTACCCGGCCATTTGTGCATGACAAACTTACCGCCGCAAGAACATGTTTCAGTTGCTTATTGGATATTACGCAAGCAGGGGCGCCGCTAAGGGAGGGGGGGGGGGAAGTTGGGACAATTCTAAGGGCCCACGTCTGTTTTGAGCGGAATGGGTGTGGTGGGGGGGGCCAACCTCATATTTTGTCATAGGGCCCAAAATTTCTAGCGGCGCCCCTGAACGCAAGTGTCAGTTTATTTTCCATCGCAAGGCAGTGACGAAATTAGTTGCTTGTGGACGTTTTATTTCTATAACTGCAAGGCAAATGTACCAAGTCGATAACCCAGTTAGTTTCTTGAGTCACTTGTAAACGATAGTTTGAATAAATGAGCTATATGTATGATGTTTGTACGTGTTTTATAGTGGAAAATGTTGATTTAAAACATAAATAATATTAATTATTAATATTTGCAAGTGGATACGCAGGCATATGCGCAACAAAGACCCAAAGAACACGGGACGTATTAGATATAGCTCGTAAACATTTAACAAGAGCACGAAAAGCAGCGGAATGGCAAAATCTAAATTACTGCAGGATTAACTGTGCACTGAAATGGGTTTTAGAGGTTTACAAAGGTCTCCATCGAGTACCAAGTCCACGGAAGCTGGCGTCGATGCTTTCGTCTGATGACCTTGCACTTAAGTGGCTATCAGTGCCAATGCATGTCTGCACACCGAGACGCGACAGGTCTGCACTGGTCCATCAGTCTCCTTTAACCTATCAGGAGAGACTTTTTAAAAATCGTTGTGTGTGTGTGTGTGTGTGTAGGTAATTGTTTACCAAAAGGTGCTTTGTATTTTACATGTATGAGAGAAAAATTGACTACAGGGATATCTTTGTAAACAGCTTTGGAATGTAAGATGAAGGGAATTAAGAGTTAACCTTAGTGTGACAATTGTGCTAGAACTTTGTGCTCGTGACAATTCGCAGAAATGCAGTCGATAGGACAGCGGTGTGAGTTAGGGGCGCATTTAAAAGGAAAGCAAATATGTTAGACCGCATGTGCACCACCCCAGCTAGTTTGATCCGGTTCTGGGAGGGGGTGCGAACTATCTGTGTGCCACTATAAAAGGTATGTTAACCAGAAGTTCTTCTAACATTACTATGGAACTAATAGTGAAGTGGCTGCTCCCTGAATTCAGAAAATAAAACGTCATACTCTGAAATACTGACTGTGTCAAAACCTTCTACCGCACATGTACATGAAAAGAATCATACATTTAAATAGGCAACAGTAAGTCTAGAGAGATGTTAACTATCAATGACATCAAAATTTAAGAAAAAAATATAAAATTAAAACACTTATGTTCGCACTCAGAGGCGTAGACATACATGGTGCATGAGATGCGTACGCACCCCCCGTCAAGAAACTGTACATTTTTTTGTGAAATTCAGAAACAGTTAAGACTTGTGTTCCCCATCGTCGTGAAATCGCATCCCGCGCTCTTGATAAGCACTGCAGTTTCTTATTGATACAGTTGATAGCAGATACAGCTCAATTTCAAATGATGTCGTCGTGACAATGGTTTGTTTTGCATTGATTAGATGATTAAAGCAGCCTGTAAAATACATGAGAACAGCTGGTTGAGTCAGCTGTGTCCGCAAAACAGTAATGATTGGTTACTTCCATACTGTACCGGAGTTACTGAAAACGACAATGATGAGCAATCAATCGTTGCTGTTTCGCGCACACGGGTGACAACTAATTGTTCCTATGCACCATAAGCAATTAAAAATCGCACAGCAAATAGACCATCAGTTTACTGTTTTCATTTTCAACATCATTCTGAAAGTTCAGTTTTCTGCGGGTTAAAAATAAAATCACTGTAGTCACAATGAATTAGCTAAATTGTCTGCGGTTATGCACAATCATTTAAAATATATACAGTTTACTGTTAAAAACCTGTTCTTAAGAAACACTAAATAGGCTGAGCCTCGCCGCGGTTGGACGCACCGGGAACCTGGTTACGCCGCTGGTCCGCAGTTCCATGTTTTTGCCAAAATCTTCAGGCGAGAAGCCACGAACACGTCGGTCTAATTGAGAACAACGTTCCTATTGTATCATGTGATAGTAAGCTTTTAAAAATAGTTTAAAAACATAAGGTGGTTGATACATTCGTATGCAGTGTAAGGTCCTTTCCACAAGACATTCTGTGTGATAAACATAACCGAAATGGCAGTTAGACAGGGTGTGATACATGTCGTATGGCATGAGATCTGATAAATTACTCTTGGCAGGGTATTTTTTTTGGTTAACGGCTTTAACGTCTCAGTAAACAGAAAATCCATACAACTGAAACACTGCTTGTCACTTGTAAAAATAATAAAAAAAAAAGATAAGGCAAAAAAACATGAGTTGTGCGGTGAGAGCACACAGGTATTGGCACCACCACCTGCAGCCGAAGATCCGACCCCCACACGAAACGGCCGAGCAGCACATTTATAGCCGCCGCAGACGCATGACGCTTCGGCGAAAGCTAAACAGGTCTGACGTACAAATCGCGTGGAACTACCCCGCTGCGCCTGATGACGTAAGTGAGGGGCACGAACGCCGACGCCTGGTCGTTTCGCAGGGTTTCAGCAATAACGCCAGCGCGGCGGAAATAGGACGGAGCCTCCGTCGTTCACAGCAGATGCCGTTAGACCTGTCAGCTGGGCCTCTTTTTCATTAAAAAGTGCCAGAATGGGAAACTACCGTTCAGTCCGGTGGCCGTAAAAAAAAAAAATAATAAAAAAAATAACAGCGGAGGCTAAAAACAAAAAAATGAAGCTTTTGGCAAAAAAAAGTTAATTAAAGGAAAGGGTGAAATAAATAGTATGTCTCAAACTGGCCAAGCGGTCCAGCAGTGCTCTGCGGTGGTCAGGGCAGCGGGGAGAGAGCTTTGTCCGAGGCATATTCAGCCGGTTCCAGGGTACAGTCCTCTCTGCTGACCGGATCGATCAGCCCGCCCACGTCCCCATCCTCGTCATCATCCTCTTCCTCTTCCTCCTCGTCGTCATCCTCCTCTTCCTCCTCCTGCAGGGTCTTGCCGGCCGTCTTGGGGCCCTTGCAGATCTTGAGGTGGCGGGTCAGGTGGTACTTGGTGAGGAAGGCCTTGTTGCACTTCTCGCAGATGTAGTCGCGGCGACCCTCGTGGGAGTTCAGGTGCTTCTTCAAGTGGTTGGACTTCCAGAAGAGCTTGTCACACTTGGGGCAGCGGATCTGTCTTTCTCTGCGGAGGGCGGGATACATCACAGAAACACAGTTTGGACGAGAACCAATCGGAATCGGCAGCAAGATTAATAACTACGACCAGCAGACGTCAACACTGATGCAGACCGACCACGACGCATGACATCAAGGCGAGTCGTCGGTGCAGCCTTACTGCGTATGGGTCAGCACATGCTGCTTGAGGTCCTGCCTCCTCATGAACATCCGGTCACAGTGGTCACATTTAAGGTTCTTGGCTCCCGTGTGAATCACCATGTGAGACGCCAGGTGGGCTTTCTGGGTGAACGACTTCTCGCACATGCTGCACCGGTAATTCTTCTGCCCTGAGGGATGGGGTCGGCAGTGGGAGGCTCAGATTATTCGCCCTTTATTACTAGACACGACAGACCGGTACAGTATCATCATCAGAACTTCCACTGTTAGTAGCAATGATCCTTGCAAGGACTTTGTCCGTGTGCCTAGAACGAGCCACAGGCAGAATAACGGCCAAGATCCTGGGCTGCCAACCTTGAATTTGTGATTCACCAACCTACCTGTGTGGATCTTGAGGTGGGTGCGCAGGTTGCTGGGGTCACTGAAGGCCTTGCTGCAGTACTCGCACTTGTGCGGCTTCATGCCCACGTGGCCCATGTAGTGAACGTTCAGCTTGGTGGAGGAGGTGAACGCCCGCGAGCATATGCTGCACTTGTACTTCCTCTCGCGTGCGTGGCCCGACCACGACGACCCGGGGCCGGATCCGGTCAGCTTGCCCTCTTGGTGGCCGTGGTGCGCTGGGTGGTTCTGGCAGGGGCTGTGGGCGTGGCCATGCTCCTGATCATGGGTGTGGTCCCCGAGGTGAGATTTGAGCTCTCCGAAGGAGCCGCAGTCCTTGTCACAGTGACAGAGCTGACCGCCCGGAACTTCGGGAACACCTGTCACAAAAAAAAACGGACACGCGATGGCACACGGCAGACGTAGATGTGGAATAGCAAACATCCGATAATCTGTAGACCATATTTTCACAATAAACCTCAACAAGATGTATTGCTCCTCATCATTGCTCTGATCCAGCTCATCATAAATTACTTCCGTTGTTGTTCAATGGTGCCCTCTACTGTTCTAAAAATATAAGCACTAATAGCTTGGAAAAAGGGCCCAAGCAAGGGGTAGATCTTTTGCCTAACAATAGCGGTGTGCTTTCCCACTAGACCAGGGGTCTCCAACTCCGGTCCTGGAGAGCTACTATCCAGTAGGTTTTTTATCCTACCTGGCTTCTGATGAGCCACACTAGTTCTCAGAAAAATACCAGGAGCAGATGTGGCTCATCAGATGCCAGGTAGGATAGAAAACCTACTGGATAGTAGCTCTCCAGGACCGGATTTGAAGACCCCTTAACTAGACCCTTGGCAGTAGAGCACGGCATGGGACAAATGTCCATTTCTTGAATTTCTGAATGTGGGAGAAAGCAGGAAGTGATTGATAATGTCTGGGGGAGCAGGAGAGCAAAAGTGACTGGCGGGACCCCACAAAAAGAATTAAAATAAATGTTGCTCAAATATGCTTTTTGATATTTAATCAAATTGTTATTTATGTTCGTAAATGAACAGAAAGTTACGGTAAAACTTTTAACCGAATAAAAAAAAAAAATTATAATTTTGACATAGCCAACCTATCCCAGAACTTCCAAATGGACGTTAGCTTACTCCCATTTTGAATATCACTTGTCACTCTCTTGGGCAGCTGGCTAATGACGGCAGAGGCAGGACGAAAATCTTTAACGCTTCAGGATGAAAGTGCCTGCTAGCATCAATGTGCACGCAACGTCTAGATGAGCAGATATCTCCCATCAGCTCAAAGCCAGATATCATCCACAAGCTGCACAAGATGGAAACGCTTCTCACTCCGAAATTGCGGCGACTAAAGACGCTTGAGGAAACCGACGAGGTGACGTGTGATCGATGCGGTGAAAGAGACGGCTGATAACTGCCGGTTTCACGCTACGGTTGGAGATGCTGACCATAGGCTCCTGCCTAAAAGGGCAGCTTTCCATGAGTTCCAGGAATGAGAGGATTAGCAGCTGTTGGATTCAGAGGTGAAGGACCATCTAAACATTAAGTTGGACACACCTGAAATACAAGCACCCCATAATATTCTCCAGTGGTGGAATAAGAAGAGTGATGAGTTTCCAGCTTTATCCCAACTAGTATGCATGTCCTCTGAGTCCCTGCCTCCAGTGCACTTGCAGGAAAAAGCCTCCAGTGCACTTGCAGACATATCCTGAAGCAGAGGCACAGTGCTCTGAAGTCGTTGCCAGTGGACCATAGCCTCTTCCTACATTGATATTATCAAGAAACGTCTTTAGCAGGCTTGTCCATATACCGTCACCGCAAATTTTGTTGCGGGCGAAATGCCTTTCACTAAGTGACGGTTATGTAAAAAAACGTAGCCGTTTTAACTGTGTAAAAGGTAGCCTGTTTGTTGAGGCTACAGGTTTGTCTTTATGCTTCACATTAAAATAAACAGTCAAACAAAACACATTTTTCCTTCTAAGCAGGCGGGAGCAGAACCAAATATGATAAGCTTATGCAGAAACAGGACAGAGGGACTTAAAATTCCGCCCTGCGCAGACGTCTACCTCGCTTTAAATAGAGAAATGTAACACTGCACTTCACATATTTGCCACAACTGAATAATATATTACACACAAGTCTTATGAAGATATACCTCTGTCCTTATTATTCTTGTTGGTTAATTTTGCTGGAAATTTTAGATCCTCTTTTGGTACCAACGATCTGCCGAAAATTATACTTTATACAGGTATATTGGAATGCTTCTTTTCATATATACCATCTTGCTTTCCTTTGAGACTTATATAGACTATAGGGACAAAAGTATTGGAACACCTCTTAAACATTGAATTCAGGATTTCATTCAGACCCTTTGCCACAGGTGTGTAAAATCAAGCACCTAGCCATACAGTCAGGTTTATAAACATTTGTGAGTTCATGAGTGGTACCTTAGCAATAAGTCAGTTCGTGAAATTTCTACCTTGCTGGATATTCCATAGTCAAGTGTAAGTGGCAAAATTGTAAAGTGCAAACATTTAGGAACAATGGAAAATAAGTTACAAAGTGACGGACCACATAAAGTAACAGAGCAGGGTCGCGGAGTGCTGAGGTGCGTAGTGTGTAAAAGTCACCAACGCTCTGTTCACTCAATAACTGCGGTGTTCCAAGCTTCCCCTGGCATTAACCCCAGCATGAAAACTGCACCGGGAGCTTCAGGGAATGGGCATTCATGGCCGAGCAGCTGCATGCACGCCTCACATCACAAAGTGCCATAACAACTCGATTACTGTCAAACTTTAGAGTGATTTTATTATTATTTTTCATTGATAATTTTGAAAAGGAATCATCATTAAAATAAAGCTTACCAAGTTTCGGTTCCCGCTAAAAATAGCACAACTTTTTGAAGTATGAACCCAGCAGACTATTGCGGTCCTTGAGATGTGACAGTTGGACACACGCTGTGTGAGCCTGTCAGTGCGGTGGAATGGCGCGGTGGGTCGTGGTGTCGCCGCACACCGCCACTCTGTGCGCGTGTGTGTGTGTGTGTGTGTGTGTGTGTGTGTGTGGAGACTGCCTGTTCGTCCTGCGTGGTGACTTATCTGCAGATCCTCCCGTTTCCTTCCACTGTTCAAAAACATGCGACTTAAATGAACCGGTGTGCTTCAGTTGTATGTGTCAGTGAGTGTGCATCCTGCAGTGGTTGGTTGATTCCTGCTTCGCACAAACTATATAACGTTATATATAAACGATTATTCAATGAATAATCAGATTAATCGATAGATCACTCGATTTTTTTATATAAATGGTCAGGTGTTCCAATACCTGTGTCCATATAGTATGTCGGGTGCCTCTAGGACATCTCAGGGCCCAACAAACACATACGACTTTTGTGTTGAGGATGGGATTTGAAATGGCGACCTTCTGATCACAGGCAAAGACACCCAACCCGCTGAGTGCATGTGTAAGGTCACCACCGCTCACCTAGATGTCTGCAATAGTCCCGGCTGTAGTAGTATACAAGCTCCTGGTCGGGCAGGATCTCCCTGGATGAGAAGAAATAAAGCTTCCCATTGTCAGGATAGGCCACCAGGTTCTGCTCCTCCTCGGAACTGGATGAAAGCGACACAGAGAATCAGACAGAGCAGCGTTAGCACTGGACAGCCTTTACAGGTCATCACCGTCCATGTTTCTACTCTATAGCACTGCTAGAGACACATACCTCGCCTTACGAACAAACATCATCCAGTTGCAAACATTCTCATCCGTAGTCAGAATGTAGAACTCCAGTACGTTGTTGTGGAACATCTATGACAGAGAACAAACAGAAAATTCTTCAGAACGATAGAACAATACATACATTCTATTTTTATTGTAATCTTTACAATTCATGTAGAAGGGATAATCAACTTTAACCTATTCCATTGCTGCCATCTAGTGGTGTAAATCCAGCCTTGCGATCGTGAGAAAACAGGACGACATCAGTGATCCTATCCCGCGCAAAGGCCGCTCTGAGCTGCTCACCTTCCACACTTGAGGATTGTTTTTGTCCGACCAGTCCGTCAGCTCCATGGTGCTACAGTGCTGACCAACTAAGGGCCCGAAGCAGGTCCGAATCGGTATGACCTCTCGTGCAAAAACACCTGCGTATGAGTAGAGGGAACGAGATGACAAGCACCGGCAGAGCAAACGTGCGACTGCATGATGCCGACAGAGACGAGCAGGCAGTGAACAAAACGACTACAAATTAAAAACACGAATGCAGGCAGTTCTCCACTGACGTAAGCAATTCATTACAGTCAAATTTTACACAAGTCAGATTTAACTTGCAATATCATTCGACACCTGCCAAAAAAGCCAAAATATACTACTAATAAAGAACACGTGTTAAATAAATGAAAAGATAAAATGTAAATTTACTCACAGGCATATGTTGCCTTTTTGTGATAGTACAAAGTATCGTGAATATTTTTAGTGTAATTCCGCATTTACAGGCAGCCCCCAGGTTACGAATGAGATCCATTCCCTAAGTCTGTCTAAGTCGAATTTGCAGGACAGTCAGAACAGCTCTACGAAAGGTTCTTATTTAGCATCAGACACTCAAGTATTTGTTTTAGTATATAGTATATGCTTTACCTTTCTATGCATATAAACACTTCTAAATACACAAATCATCATAAACAAAACAAAAGTGTAATAAAAGTAACTACAAACAGAACTGTACTGCACATCAAGCTGACAAACAGCTGAAGCTGTGCAATGTAGTGTCACAAAGTAGAGCGTGTGTTTGTTATTACAAACTATTGAATTTCACTCAAATTTTTAATACAATATACTTCACGAAAGTCCTTTCCTAAGTACAAGTCGACGTTCTTAACCCAGGAACCTCCTGTATTAAAGTTGGCTTTGTGCAAGTCGAAAGCTGCCTGTACAAACTGTATGTGTAATGAAAATGTGAGCAATTATATCACCCTTAACTGTGAAGTTCTGAGTTATTTCAGAAAAACAAATAGGACCCCCCCCCCTCCCCGAGTTACTCCCTGAAACGTGGCCAGTAAGTGGCTGCATTAGAGAGGTCATACCTAGAGGTTCATCAGCCACAGAGACTCTGAGGCACAGTGGACGGGGCAGGGAGAGGCGAGCACGGCTTTCGATGGGAGTGTCAGGGACGAAGGTAACTGGGCCATGTTCTGGACAGTCAGAGGGGTACGAGCGATCGCATAGTGTGCACCCTGCAAGTATATAGAGGACAGCACTGTCAGAGAGACAGAGTACCCAAACAGTCATCAAACACCCCATGGTACCCAGTACTATACAGTCAACAACACCCCATGGTACCCGGTACTATACAGTCAACAACACCACATGGTACCCGGTACTATACAGTCAACAACACCACATGGTACC
>JAODKE010000068.1:23806209-23835599 GCA_026779605.1 Mormyrus hasselquistii
ACAGTCAACAACACCACATGGTACCCGGTACTATACAGTCAACAACACCACATGGTACCCGGTACTATACAGTCAACAACACCACATGGTACCCGGTACTATACAGTCAACAACACCACATGGTACCCGGTACTATACAGTCATCAATACCCCATGGTACCCGGTACTATACAGTCATCAACACTATGGCTGCATGATATCACATCACAATTTAATCACAATTCTATGGCACATGCGCCAGACGGGTAAACAATTGTCCAGAAGCCGGTTTGTTGGTACTGTACAGATATTTATTTATGCCTGCAATTTGGTAAGCTGATTAGTAGCACGTCTATGTCAAATTTTAATTAGATGTGCATTGTGACGTCAAAAAGTTAGCAACCTGTATAAATTTGGCATATCCTTACGTTTATTAAATTCAGTTGTATACCACATGCTACAGATTTGCTGAATCATGGATATGAGAAGCACTGAAGTGGAGGTGAAGAAAGGGACAGCTTAAGGGCCACAGCATCTTGTAAAGGAGGAGATACTGTGATAAACAAGGCTAAAAGACGTCAGGGTGTGACGGTACTTTTTGCAGTTTAAAGGCAGACATGTTTATTAAACATAAAGATACATCAAATTTATACAAATTACTAACTTTTGAGTGTCACAATATGGCTCTCATTAATATTCTCGGCACACTACCAATCTGCTTACCAAATTGTGGGTGTAAGTAAAGGTCGACATGATAAAAAAGTGATTATTGTGCATGTACCATATACTTGTGTTGTGATATCGTGCAGCCCCGATCAACACCCCATCAGTAAAGACGGGACAAGCCTCTCGCTGCGACCTGCGAGACGGTGAAGTTGGACAGTGGGGCACGACGTTGCATGTGGTTGTTTTGCTGCTAGTCATACATCAGGGCTATTCAACTCAGGCCCTCGATTCCAAATCCAGGCCTTGTTTTCGGTTCTCCTAGGTAGTTAGTTTAATAATTACTGATTCTGATTGGTCAGAGGTTTCACACGCTCACAGGTGAAGGAAGGCTGGAAAATCAGTTAGCTAACCGTCTAACCAACTACCAAACTCCAACTAGGTAAAGGACGTCTTGCTGATGATATGACCTCCGTGAAGTTAAGACTTAAAATGGCTGTTCAGTCATTTGGGTTTCCCAACTCCATGGAGGCCAGGAATTAGCTAGGCAGCAAAGCCACTGTGAAACCATCCATATCTTGTTTCATCACAGTTGAAAACCTTACGAACTGCATGTCTATTACTTTTGCATGCATCTTATGTTATTAGAAGGAACACGGACCCTGAGAGTAAAAGTAAGCCCTGATATGAGAAACCTAGCACCGCAAAGTTCATCTTAAATAAACAGCATGATTGACAGACTCGTGAGGTGAGGTACGGTAGACCAGGTTGGATGTGGGTTCAGGTTAGATTTCCAACCACACCTTCCCGCAGGTCTCGGCGAGACATACTCGAAACCCGAGACAGCACAATCAGACACACGGACCCAGTACTAAAAAGTCGTGTACAGTACAGAATTATTTATGGAACACATACTTTTAGAGGATTTACACATCAAAAAGTCTTCTTCAGCTTCATCAACTAGATGCCTCAACATTAAAATCCTGGTTCCATTACAGTTAAAGCACAACAAAGAAGGACTCACAGATGGTGAAGGCGGTGACCATGTTCTCCTTGTTGGAAGTGGAGTCCTCCAGCTGTAAGGAGGAGTTGACCAGTACCAGGCTGCTGTCGGTTCCCAGGGACACTTCAGCAGTGATGGGGGACACACTGACGGACTCTAGACCCATGCTGGCAGGCCCGTGAAGAGGAACGGGCTCCAGCTGAGCAGGGGGTGCCATTGAGGAGTGAGGGTGCGAGCCAGCTAGCACGACACTTACGACACCAGATCCCAGAGCACCAGCCGGGTGCAGCTGCTCCCCCAGACCCCCCCCCGCACCCCCACCTGTCCCAGCGCTACCCACCCTGCCCCCTAAGTGGTCCTGGTCCATAACCACTGGCAGCTCCAACCCGGATCCATGCAGTGGCATCACCCCCCCAGATACTTCCACTGCCCCCAGAGCCGCATGGTTTCGTGTCCTGCCGGCCAGCTGCTGCGTCTCCGCCACCACCCCCTCCATCGACGCCAATTCCTCCGCCATTCCATCCGGGGACATGGGGCTGCTCACGCGTGACTCCATGCTCAGCCCAGCATCTAGAGGCACCTCATGGGCACCGGCCTGGTGGAGGCTCCCCTGACCCCCCACCTGCCGAGAGTCCAAGGCCACCAAGCTCTGCTCGAGGGGTGCCCCAGATCCTGTGTACGGGTCCAGGCCCGAAGGGTTGCTGCTGCTCACGGACAGGCTTCCATCCATATTAAGGCTGCTCGGGTGGATGTACTGTGGGGGAGGACGGTCGGCCAGGTAGGACAAAATACCTGCAAAATTACCCGAGAGGGGTAAAATAGGTTATAGGCAGGGATGGACATAACTGGTACGCAAGTACGCAATTACCTTTAAAAGCGATACGTGTGACAATCGATTGTGGTGTAACTACGTACTTATTTTATGTGCATTTGCGCTGATATGAAAACAAAATATAATGCATTTTAATCTTTATATGCTAACTGTACTTCATTTACGGTATAAAGGTATTTTCTCGTCATAGCAGTGCGAATGCACACAAGTACGTATTTGCGCTTTTACAAACAATCAATTGTTGCACGTATGGTTTTTAAAGGCGACTGCGCACTTGTGTACCAGTTATGTTCATCTCTGGTTATATGTGGATGTTAACTGCCTGAGAATCACAAGCAACAGATCTCACTAAAGCAGAACCAGGTAACCTCTAATCTTACCTGGAAGAATGTGTCTGAAGTAGCTACTCTCCAAGTGGGGGTAGGGAGGAGGGGGCAAGGTGTAATTCCTCTCTGGCAAGCCACACATCACCCCCCGATCTCCTATCGGACCCATGGGCAGCATCAGGGACAGGGCAGAAGGGAGAGACCCTAGAGAAGGACCAAGGTTGGGGATGGCCACGGGCATGCCTGATTGAAAGAAAAAAAAAACATTAAAGAAATCCCTATTGTTAGTAACTGATGCATTAATTGTGATTTTCAAGGTACCCAAAGAGGGGGCTGCTGAATGCCTGACCTGGAGTGGCGATGGGGTTGTGGGGCGGTGAGGTGGGAAGGCCCAGGTGAGTCCCGCTGACGGGGGGCACATTCAGCTGCTCCATTCCCACCGGACTCAGGTTGATGTCATTCATCCTGGGCGAGTTAGAGCACAAACCCACATACAGATAAGTGACTTCTATCAGGGGGCAGTTCCAGCTATTTTTTAACACGGCTCTGCAAAGGACGGAAGTACCTGATGGAAGGCGTTTTTCATTCATGACAACATTAACGCAAAGCCGGTTTCAGGCTGCAGGAAACAGAAAACGGCACAGTCACTGGCAGCTCGCACCAATTTCCAGCCTCTTATAATACACCTTTATTAAATAAAGTAATAGCAACTCTAATTACAAACGTACAGAATTATTGATTATCTACTAATAGCCACCACTTAATACAATCACACTTACAAGTTTAAATAAGCATTACAGAAATCATATACCCAGTTCAGTAACTGAAGCTTGGTATTTAGAGTCAGTTACACGATGTGCAAAATGTTACTAAAAAACACTGGAAACATACCCGATGCCTGCGGTGTAGATCAACATATACCAAGAGCACATGAGTAACATATAAGGAAACCAACGCCCCCTCGCCTTCCTGCTCAGCATTTACGCCGTACGCCCGTCATATCACTACAACTATTTGACATTTCGCAGATTATCTGAGAGCAACTTCTAGCCGGCGAGGCTTAACAGCCAGCGAGCCTCCGAGCCAAGTTAGCCGGCGAGGCGGTTCAGCTGGTGGCCGGGAGGGAGCGAGCCGGGCAGCTAGTAAAGGGATACGGACTCATATGCGGGAATAAACGTCGGTTTAGCGAGCAGCCGGAGTGTTGGCCGAACAGTAAAGCAGTGGATAAAAGGATAAAAGACAATTAATGAGAATAAACGGCGAAGGCGGAGCAGAGCCACACAAAGAATGGAGCATTATGGGTTAGCCTGACAGCTAGCAAAGCTACAACACCGACAAGGAGCGGAGTGCAAAACAAACGGCGTGCTTCCAAACAAAACGCCCCGAGATGCTCACAAAACATAATCACTTATACGGTGTTTTCGAAAGTAATTATAATACGCACAACAAGGACGATATCTTTTAAAACACATATGAATAGCTTTAGAAGAAAACGCATTACCTCTTCGCTTCTTACTCATCTCAAATCCATCGGTGTGAATGTATAAATTTTTTGTCAAACTGCGCATGCGCGAAAATAGGGTTATACGCATAGTTGCGAAGTAAATTAAAATAGAAAATACTCTTGTAATTGATCTACTACGTTTATTGAAAACACATAAAGGAAGTTCATGATAAAAAATATTTGGTAAAATCACCGTATGTCTCTGTACATAAATTATTGTACTATAAATATATTTTTGGGGAAATGTATATTTCATAAATTTTGCAATGTATACAGAGGATCCCTAACGAACAAACGCGCAAAGCATATTTTCTTTCGCACTGAAGTGAAATGTGCGTCAGTTTTTAAATGCAATGGAAACTGCAATGAGCAATAAACATCAAAATTATGTTCAGTTGCTTTACCTAAGATTATGAAGTTTTTTAATTTAAGCAGAATCAGCATCCGAATCCTTTTATTCGCCATGTACAAAAACGTATAAGGAACATAAGTACAGGTGGTGGCATGAATATACAATTTAAAGCTACTGTAAAAACAAAAATACACAACAAATAAACAGAATAAAAACAGAAATAACGAAATATAAGTGCGCTATTAATAAATAAACATTCATTTCGGTAGTAAAATTAGTTTTATGTTATTATACACTTTTGCTATTTTCTGAAATATTTTGTTATATATTCTTCTGCTACAATTAAATATGACGAACAGCTTGAATAAATTGTTTTTTGCAAGTATATCTTTAATATAATGCCATGGGGTATAGCAAGCTCAGGATTGATTTACATATCGCAAATAGAGAGGATGGGAAAGGGTTAACCGACCAGAACCCGATCTTATCACACTTCTGGCAATCTGATTTATGAAAGTAATACTGGAAAGAAAAAAAACAAGGCATATACTTCATCTCTGAACCCCCTGCGGAGCAGTACAGTGTCACATGCACAGTAGCGGAGCTGACAAGAAGGCTGGGTTTGGCGAAGAGCTGTTTCATGGGGTCTAGTGTCTGAGACTCGTGGTTATAATGTAAATCATTATCTAAGTGGAGAGGTAAGAATGACTTTATGATATTATAAATTGTAATTATTGTAAAGAGGATTACCATAAGGGAAAAGCAATAATTAAAAAAAAAAATACAATTCGTTAATAAAAAATTAAATAATTTAAATAAAAAATTAATTCTTTGTTCACATCCATCAGGAGTAATTGATTGGAATTTCAAACTTCGTTATGAATAAAACCGTCAGACCATTGAATTAATGTAAAGGTAAATTCACATTCTACGCCACTACGTAGTTTTCTTTTAACTGCTCACATCAGTGAATAGGATACTGCTTTAAAGCTAAACTGGATTTTGAATACTTATTCGTAGGCTACTTGTTATCTCGCTTTCAGTATCCACTTTGTAGCAACGCGCTGCTATCCAAAACGATTATCTCTGTCCTCGGGATTATCTGAGGGAGACACGGTGCCAGGGTCAGACGAGTAACTGTTCAATTACTGTTGCAGGAACATGACAACCGAACGTCAGCAAAGTTATTTCGAGCGGCTCCAGTATCCGCGCTCCATAGCGCTCGGCTTCACGAAGGATCAGGCCGGCGCACCTTTCCGGGATGCTTTTGGGGTGCCCTTCCATTTCGAGCCCGCTTACCTGGATCCCAGCTGCTGTCACGGCTACACCGGGCGCTTTTCCTACTTGCAGTTCCCCGGACATTTGGGCGTGTATGATTGTTCATTCGAACCCGCGTTCATCCGCAAACGAAACGAAAGGGAGAGACAGAGAGTTCGGTGCGTCAACGAAGGTTATGCTCGACTCCGGGAGCACCTCCCGCAGGAGTTTGAGGATAAGAGACTGAGTAAAGTGGAGACGCTTCGAGCGGCGATAAATTACATAAAACATTTACAGAGCATCTTGGACCTGCACGTTTCTGACGCGGAGGATGGACTGCGGTCGCCGGAAAACTTGCGAAGTCCCCCCAGGGTTCTGCACCAAGCAGAATGTAACAGCGACGGGGAGTCCAGAAACAGCCTGAGCGACTGTGGGGAAACAAACTGTTAAAGCAAATCGAATTATTAAACACGTAAAATAAAAGCTGTTTACAATAGCAATGGCACAGCAGGCTATTTACAATGGCAAGGGGTAACGGCTATGATTTTTGTGTGTCAGTGTCAGATGAGGCATCCCGTTTATTACTTGTAATTCATAATGTAAGACGGCATTGATTCAGTGGCATCTATATATATGATGGAAAGTCCTAATGTCGGACTTTAACAGTGACTGTAAAATAATGAAAAATATGAGTTTGTCTAATCGAGTTTATTAACGTCTAGGTTTTGTACATTTCTTTACTTTGCCGACTATACGGGAAATCCTAATCTCCGCTTTTATTTTCGTACGATATCTCCAAACTGCTGTGATTTCAGTATATACTGGATATCAAGGGCACCATAAAAGTACGGGGGTGGGGGATTTGGACCATTAATAGACTACCCTGGGTTGGAGGCCCAAAATGATACGCTTTCATTGGGCACCCCTAATCAGAGTATCAGATGCTGTATGACTTGATTGTATTGCAGGTTGTTAGGTTGGACTAAACGTCTGGATTTACATTGTCCTTCAGGTTTTAAATAATCCAAGGTTTTATGCAGAAATAAATTATGAATACGCCAGTATTTGTTTTCAAGAATAGTCTGTACCGCGAGTAGTTATAGTTTTTGAGCCAATAATACAGATCTATGTATGTTACTGTTTTTCATAGTCCGATAGATAGATAGATAGATAGATAGATAGATAGATAGATAGATAGATAGATAGATAGATAGATAGAAAGCTCCAAGAAGAAGTTAAAGTACATGCATACTGTATATAGAATGTATGTACTATAGGCGGGAATACAAAAATGTTTTAGCGTATAGCTAATAAAAATAGTGTCAGTTAATAAATTCGCGTTTTATGTAGCCTATGCGATACAAACACATGTGTTGATTCAAATTTTCAGTTACCCTTGTAGTTTAGGGGCGTTTTATCCCATCTTGTTCTCATTGAGGTGGTTACACTGTTAAACAGCCACAAACACAAACGTATCACTCTGATGTTTTTGTTTTGCCCAGGTGTTGAAAACAAATAAAAGCATCTGAACGTTAATTCCCAGTTTCCAGCGTGTCATTTCCAAAGAATTTCACTCGCCGGTTAATGATGCACCTGCGGAGTTCAGGTACTTATGTATGTGTGTTTATAATCAGGGTCGTATGTTTCATATTAATATTGGGGGGGAGGGGGGGACTGGACGAGTGGGACAGAGGTGTGACGTCAAGTCGTTGTATAATGCGATTCTGTAGTCGCACTGTGCACTTCGTTTATGTTCGTTTTTTTCGTAAACTATTGTTGTTACAATATATATATAAGGAGAACTTTATTTTTCCATTTTACTGTCATTGATGTTTATTAATATGGCAAGTGCGTTATGTCCCGCGTTATGTACGGTGAATTATTAAAATTATTAGCGAGATTCTGCCACGAATGTCAGGCGATTCACTGTGGGAAAATGGCCTCAACTCAAGGTCCAGTGTGATGCTCTTGTCACACTCCTGCACCTCGTCTCTCTCATAAACACATCCTAACTTTCCGGAAAGAAAGACAACACACTATAGAAGATCTTCTCCTAGAGACCCATAAAAGTGAATATAGGAGATTTAGTGAATCTCTTCTTGGTAATAAATGGGACTTTCTGTAAGCACTATTTATGAACCAAATGATTCTGAATTTCTGGTAACTGAGTAACTATGACATTTTCCAAATAAATGACAGATCTGGCTTCTTACTCATTGTTATGCTCTAACAGCAAATGCAATGTGATGAAAATTGTGAATGACACAAACACTATACTGTATGTACCGCTTCGTTATCAGCGTGGCTATTGTGTTATGCTGTTAACTTACCAAGCTAGTTGCAGTTTGCACAATCAAATATGATAATCTTTATGAAACTTAATCGACATGAGACGATTAAATTCCACCATTTCACATAATCTTTTATTGATTATTATTGATGGTTAGGTCTTCACTGAGTTTACGTGCAAAGCCATGCGCTCAGCTGTCTCTTTGCTCGCGGGTCTGGAACCGAGCAGAGGATCTGCCTGCCTATCGGGAGTTGAGAATAAACCGTTTTAACGGAAAGTAAAAACTGAAAAACGGCCTTTAAATTATGTAATGAGATATATTAATCGTATGTGTTTTTGTAAACCAGGCATTGCATGCCATATTATTGAGGGGGATGATCCCATTTGTCCCCCCCTAAATCTACGCCTATATGTTTAAGATGTGATCTTTTTTAGTTCCACATAAGAAAAACCACATGCTATTAAATATGTTCAAAAGTGTCCTGGTTGCCATGCAGTCAATTTTGTATAGATCTCGCGGTGTTTTATTTTCTCAAGTCGGCAAAACAATTAGCATTTCTCCAATTATACATTTGAGGTTGGTATTCTCCAAGTTTGTAACACCTACGTAACAGCAAATTCACGGCAGCTATGATAGAACAAAATAAGTTGCATTACTTACGTCAGTCAAGAACTGCCTGTAATATCATAGATCCACCGCCTCACAGCCACAGAGCGCACACCTACTAAGGTAAGTGAAAATGTTTTTAAAAAACTTTATTTTGTGTTCTCGCATTGCTAATCAACACGTGTTGGGCACCATCAGATGATATACATTTTCATGATATCTTAATGCAAATCATGTATCAAATAATTTGCTTTAATGTGATTTTCCAATTAATGCTGACAATGTTTCTGTAGTAGTAGTAAACTATAAACGTCCTGGTAGAAAAGGTTTGGGTAATTCTATGCGAAACAAAATTTTGAAATCAACTTTAATGTCAATTTCATTAAAATACAATCGCACAAATGTACTCTTCTGCAACAAAATAATTACATACATACATATATACACAAAATCAACTCCGTGAAATAAAACTCCAGATTTGTGCATAATTAAAGATACATCACACACATGTACTGTGTGGATTTTAATTTAAAGTTTGGCGGTGAAGACTAAAGCACCAAGAATTTCCTTTTATCCAGTCGGTGTGTAAAAACACGGCTCTTCAAAGTTCACCTGGAGACTTCAAAACATGAACTCGATAGTCTTGAGGAATGTATTTCACCAGGTTTCCCTCAGCCCTCAGGAGGAAGTTTATGTGTAAACTAAAAAGTGCAACCACCGCCCAATTCATCTGTTTGCGCTCTATGTGTAAGGAAACTTGCAGAGACACAACCCAACTTGCTATTTCCATCTATTAAGCGTAAAACTGAAAATAGGGAGGGGAGAGGAACGCCAGCAGAGTCGGCTTCCCATGAACCATGCAGGTAAGGGAGAATGGTTTTTCATTGCCAGGGAAGCATGAAATCTCATCAAGAGATCACTTGCCACTATACGTGAATTAGACCCAATAATTAACACTCTGCAGGTACCCTGCGCTTGATGGTTCAGTGAATGGCTTTGGAGAACGAACAGGGGATACTTAGATAAAAGCATGTTCCGTAATGGCTGTTTTCACTCAGATGCTAATCGGACGCGAATGGTGAATTCCTCAGCGTCATCTCTCTCGCCAAATCTTTTTTGGTTTTATTTTGCTGTGTGTCAGCTTGTGGGCATCGTTTGATACTGATCGTTTTTCCATTTTTTTTTAAATCTTTGTTCCACCTTAGCAACGTTAAAACTTCTTGCAATACAAAAGGTTGTATAAATTCAAGAAAGGAAGTTATGAATGATTGTCAGCCACCGGTGTGAGCTGCAATGTCTCTGTACATTTCAGGCTTTTGTTGAAACTTCCAGGACATTATGTTTGCCCAAACATGAATGCATGTCTTGATTCCTGCCTCATTTTGGATACTGCTATTCTTTATCAAACGAAGCATTATAGTTCTTCCTGTAAAATAGGTTATATTGACCTGCATATAAATACATACAGACATACATCACAATTTTTAGTCTCACTCATTTCTTCATTTATGAGTATGTGCCTGTGTAAAACATATGATTTTTTGCAAACTCCAGCCTGGCTCTTCCCTGCTTCTAATTGCTTTATGGTCTAAAGTCCTGCTTCTAGGAGCCTGATATTAACTGTCCTAGCAGTGCACTTCACACCTGCACTTAATGGTTCCCATTCCTTTTGAAAGTCCCTTGAGATCATCCTTCGAATTTATGAGTCACTGTCAGATAAGTTGACCGTCATTCTCTGGCATTAAAAAGCTGCTTCTGTCCTACACCTGGCTGGTCTTAGAAACTTTGAGCCTGGAAGCAGCCTGCCTCACTGTGTAGCCTTCTGCTAGCAGAACAAAGATTAAACCAGGATTTAAAATCGCACATTTTTTAAAAATATAGAGTGGTCTCTTAATTTTTTCCAGAGCTGTATATACAAATAAACACACACACACACACACACACACACACACACACACACACACACACAGAGGCATTAATCATGGGGGAGACTGAAGGGACACATCACACCCAATAGATATATGTGTGTGTGTGTGTGTGTGTGTGTGTGTATACATAGAGAGAGTGAGAGAGAGAAAGAGAGAGCTATAAATGGAGCCTTGAACTTCAAGTGAGACCAAACAATCCTTCATTGGCTTGCTTTCAATGTCATCATAAAGCATAAATCTAAAATTCAAGTAGTTTCCCTTGGTCTTAATTATGATTTAAGGCTGACCCAAATATGTCTGTTCAACCTGGAGATACTGGGCAAATGTTGAGACACATGGATAAAATATTATGAAGAACGGCATGAGGATGAGGGAGCAGATGAGATGAAACGTGAAATGGTGTTTCGGGGTAAAAGGTTTCAGTTTCACGCTGTTCATATCTCAACAAAAAGCAACATATAAGAGCGTAAAGCTCAGTGATTTTGCTTGTACAGATTTTTAGCCACTTGAGTTATCTGTGACACTAATTGTCATTCACCACACACACACACTAACACGCACGCACACACGCACGCACACACTCCCTCTCACCCTGGGATCATGGGCTGTCGTGAGCAATAAACACCGCCATGACCGGTCCCTTTCACAATACACAAAAAGCAAAAAGACACAAACAAACACACGCAACAAGTTCATTGTGTTTGAACAAGATGCCTGCATGACCTGGGTAAATATGTACTCAGGAACACAATGCCACCATGTTATAAGCTCAGAAAACAGTAACAATATTGATGATTGCAACAGCATCTGATTATGAAATCCAGCAGCAAACACATTCACTCTGCCATTCCAACAGTGTGAACGGAACGGGCTTGATACAGGAAGCCCAGTCGAGCCAGAGACCACAGAAAAGTGAGTTAGCGTGCATTTGTGGGGCCTTGAACCTACACAGCTCTCAGATGCACGTATTGTGGTGCAATCAGAGCACGTGGTGCACCGGGCAGGCGTGTATCAGAGCCAAGCCTGCATCTTAGATTGGGAGTGAAGATATCCCTTATCGAGAGAGGCAACGTCAGCATGGGACCACCGGGGGAGCAAGCGAGTGAGCAGCTACATGTCGTGACACAAACCTGCGGCAGAGCCAAGGAAAATGTCCCGATGCAAATGTGGCGGACATGGGGAAACTCTGACAGCCAGGTTCCCGCCTGCTGCTTTGAATTCAAGTTTTGTTTCTTAGAACTTTCTGGATGTTTTTCCTCCCTCGAACATTCTCACTCCATGGTTGGTTGAAGCCGCAGACGCGGAACAGGCAGATACAGAGGGTCTACTGTAGAAACATATTCTTCTCAAGATCTGCGCTGGCTGAAATCCGAGATGTAAATAAGCACTTGACTCCTGTAAAACTTAAGTGAATCCAGACTTACACAGAGCAGGCTTAAGTACATAAACATAAACAAACATACATAAAGTTTACCGTTTAAGTGCCAAGTCAAATGGGCAACATGCACCTGTAAGTTTTTCATTGTTTTTTTCATTTGTTTTTGTTCTTTAGTATGTTTTACTTGTATAATTTTGGTGAGTTTTTTGCTATTAAGTGTCTTGAATGGTATGAGATGGTAAATCCTATTTACATAAAATTTGACTTATGCAAGTTACTTGCGTCAGTGAAGAACTGCCTGTGCTTAATGACATATCCAGAATATAATACAATTAACAATACAATCTCCACTCAAATTTTGTAACTCAACTTTACAACTTATTTGTCTGCATATAAAACTCAAGCTCAGTTATAATACATTTTATCCAATTCACACAGTACCAGATTGAAGCATCTGGAAGGATCATATCAAAGTTTTTGAATTAGATTAATGTTTGTACCAAAATGATGCAGTAAAATGCAACACCTGCAAAAAGGGTGCAGTAGTCATTTTATCTTCGAAATAAATCTTTAGGTTCAAATGAGTTCTAAATCAAGCGAAAATCCCTTCCCATTAAATCCTTATCAGTTTTACAGTAAACCAGCTGATCCACAGCACCGACTCAGTCCTCCAAGGCTATAGGTGTTCCTTGCTTCGGGGCCAACTTTGCCAGCTATGTTATCAACACAAATGTACCCAAAATAAAAGTGCTATAACTGTGAAATATCCACCAACAGGGCACCAAGGCAAATTTTATATGGGAGGCCCCCTAACCAAGGAAACTGATGATCGGGTCACTTTCTCCTCAGTGCTGGTAATTCAGTAATTCTGCCTATAGCTCAAGCTGATCCCACCCACCAGTCCCAACAGGTGGGCACAATGACAGGCTGCATTGGGAATCACGCACGAGATCGTGCACCAAAATAGTACATGAGACATAATGGTGTGTCCGAAACCACAGTGCGCGTCGCTTAGTGCTCAAAAAGTACCTGGATGTCACTCCACATCCGGTCAGAATCCAGCCAGAATCCACAAGTGTGAACACTCTACACTTTTCGATCCCACAGTCCTAGACTCGACTCGCGAGGTTCGTTCGGTACTTGTTGTTATGCAGGACATCTGTCAATAAAGGTCAAAGTCCAGCGGTTCACAGGTAACGTAGTGTGACCGGAAATTGTAAGAAGTTTTGTAATCACACACAAGCGAATCGCACTGTGTGACCGTTGCCATAGTGTGTACTTTTTCCTCATTAAAGTGCATATTGTGCAGCGTGTGATTTCAGTTACAGCCATGGTAAGAGCTATAAGGATGAATGTTCCTTTAGTAAAAATGCTTCTTATGTATTTTAATTCATTCTGTGCAGATCTTGGAGCGTTCACTTCTGCTTAGGACAAATCTGAAGGGTTGCTGCCCCCATGTGCCTGGGACATGAAATAGATTTTTCATGTCATTTCTACAGCGAAGACAAGTTAAGCAAAGTATTTACAGAGCAACAGTATTCAAACAAATGCAACATCTCCGCATTATGTTGTTTCAAAAATTTATTGTGAACTTTTTCTATAATTAATAATATATATTGTATATATATATATATATATATATTATTATATAAATAACTACGTATCTACAATGGAATATAAAAATATACAAGTAAAAATGGGGACAGATCAGTGAAATTCCTGTCCTACATCTGTAAAGTTTCTGTAACTCGTAATGTAATTTTTCCGTAGTTGACTGTTTGTGTTGGACCACAACGGCTGGAACATTCCTCGACTCACGCACGGTGTAGTTCCCGGAGCTTCTGAAGGAGCCCGTCCCGCTCCCGCTCCAGCGTGGAGATTTTCTGGCTCTTCCGACTCACTTCCTGCAGGGAGCACAGCATGCTAGGTAAATAAAACTATCCGTAGCACGGGAGCTGTCCCATTTAAAGATAAGCATGGAGAGCTGGACTAAAACCTCAGGGAGCTGAAGAGCCCTCCTCACTATTTCATGAAAGGTGACACCCCCCAGCTGTGCCTTTTACTACAACGGGAGAATGCAGACTGATGCACTAATTCATGTTCCAGGGTTGTAAGGGGTCCCATCATATTGGGTAATGGGGGATGAAGTCCCATGAAGTTGCATAATTCTTCTAACCCAAATTTGCATAGTGAGGGCATGCAAGGGGAAGACAAGATACAACGCTTGATAAAGCCCTTTTAGTGCCCCCCCTTGTCGAACAGTTCTATCCATACCTGTATCAGAACAGTGTTCTGCCACTGAAGGCTGGAGTCAGAGTTCTCTCTGTCTTCTAGACATGGCAGTGTTCTCGCTACATTGGGATCAAACATCAGATTTCCCAAACTGCTATTCACTCTCTGGATGCGAGACCTAATCAGGCAGTCTCTGGCTTCCTAGAGGAGGGAAATACAAGCAAGAATGAAAGAATTTCATTGTAGGACAAAGAGCTACAGGGCCTTCAAGGACACAGAGGTTGTGATTTTAAATTCCGGGTTATGGGTAGAATTCTTAATATCTTTGAACGAAATCATTGGCTGATCTACGTATCATCATCATCATCAAAACACATGGTTGTGGGATCAGTAATGCATTTGTGAACCTCAACTTCCAAGTTCAGAACACAGTGAACTCAAGACGCACCAGATATTCAGTCCAGGGCTCAGGTCCATCATGTCGCTCTCGGTTCTCCTCCAGTCGTTGATGATACCACATCCGGGCCCGCTCCAGAATCTCGAGCCCGGCCCAAAGGCAGTCCTTCTCACGCTCCAGCTCCTTCAATCTCTTCAGCTAAGGCCAACGGAACAGTGGCGTTTACCCTGAAGCCTGTTCTGCTGGGAGTCTAGCGAAATGCTTGTTTTGCACACAGCCTTCCTTAACTAAATCAAAACCCACTTCTCAACCTAGAGAGGGACTGGAAAGCCAATAATTTCGCAATACTACTCCAAATGAGCAGAGTTAGGACCCATCCGTCATGTGTGCATCTCCATCGGTAATAGCAACGGCACACAGAAAATAAATGTTTCAGAGAATGAGGACAACCTTGTTCATAAATATGTGTAGGAATACCAGAAACTGAGAAAAGCAGCTTAAAATTTCAAGGGAGATGGTGGGGGGGGGGGGGGGATCCCACAATAAAATTCGTTGAATAGGGGTATCATGTTTTCTGTTTTCGGGGGGGGGGGCATCCACATGTATCCCATGACAACTACAGCCTTGTTTGAAAGTCTCTGAAAAGCTCAGGTTGTCCAGTTATTATTGAAAATGAATAATTTAGCCTGCCCTGCGATGGGCTGGTGTCCCATCTCGGGTTGTTCCCTGCCTTGCACCGGTAGCCTCTGGGATCGGCTCCAGACTCCCCTTGACCGCGAGTAGAATCAGCGATTACAGAAAAAGAATGAATGAATGAATGAATCATATAGCCATCGGTTTTCACCTTCACGCTCAAGCTTCCACTACAAAGCAGTTAAGCGCCATCTAGTGGTCCTACATCACACACGCATCTTCCGTGAATAAGCATGCTGTAGCCCGAAGCGGCCGTGCCCTGCATCCTGCAGGAGGAACCCACAGGGCCACATCCTCCAGTGTCAGCTAGGACAGGGCACTCATGCACTGCAAAGCCGGCTGCAAAACGACTGCTCAAGCAACTGAAGAAAAAAGAGAAAAAAGGAAAAAAAAAAAAAAGCAACTGTTGCCAGTACTTTATATTTTGAATTAGGGACTCAAGTCATTCTGGTTTTATTTCCACAGCATTTCAATTATGCTGTATACTAATAAATATTCTTTCAAGGTTATACACACAGATATGTGATTTTACAATATAAGCCTACTGGATGTGCAGGTCTTTACATTGATTGTGACTTTTTACAATAGATGAAATACACCCATTCTCCTCTATCTACTGATAGCATTTGACATATAATAGACTAATGAATTTCTGCCATATAATTAAATAATTTTATGAAGTCATCTTTTTAGCTATAATATTTATGTCTATGCTAGTTAATGCTTATTTTCATTATGGTTGTTTGCACGGATTACCTTATGTCACTATTTTTAACAACATTGATAGCTAGTTAACTATCCTGATTGTTAATAGTGAAAATAACTTGTGTCTTGTTGACGCTGATATATCTGGCTCACTCACAACAGTCTATGCAAGTCCATTTAAAACACTAAACTGATCACTTGTGGCTGTGTAAAGACGGGTTTCTGTTTGTGCCATTAGGGGTGTTTCATTGTCTTAGCACTATTTTGTGAAGTAGCTTCTGAGAAAATGAGTTTTTTTTCATGCTCCTAAAATAATAGATTTTTGGAGATCTGTGTTTTTCATTAACATCGATGATACATTATACAGTAAATAATCAGAGAAGCCTTCGTGGGACTCGGATATTGCACTCCAATTCACCCTCTGATTGGCTTTTCAATTCCTGCTGTCCTTTCTTTGTGTCCTACTTACATTCAGCCCTCAAAGAATCCACCGAAAGCATTCCAGCTAACTGAAATGTACATTCCCAAGCCGCCAGGCCAGAGCTGTGAATAATCATTATTATCCTAACGGCCGAGATGGGTGTGTCCCAACAGCGAATACACGTATATGTACAGTCATGTGAAAAAGAAAGTGTCAATTGTAAGGTTTTATGTATCAGGACATAAAAGTCATCTGGTCTTAGAATTAGGTAATTATAACCTCAGATGATCAACACCACATGACATATTACATCGTGTTATTACAAAAACTAAGGCAAAATGCAGAAGCAGTGTGTGACAAATTAAGTACACCCTTACTGCTTCCATAGGAATTAACAGCAGTCAGGTGCTGCTAATCAAATGCACTTGATTAATTGATCCACAAGCGTGATCATCTCTGTAAAAGCAGAAGCTTTGGTAGCTTGCTGTTCTAGAGCAGTCAGGTGTGTGTTAACACAATGCCAAGAAGGAACAATGTCAGCAATGATCTCAGAGAAGCGACCGCTGTTGTCCATCAATCTGGGAAGGGGTACAGGGCCATTTCCAAACAATTTGAAGTCCACTATTCTACAGTGAGAAAGATTATTCACAAGTGGAAAACATTTAAAACAGCTGCCGATTTTCCCAGGAGTGGACGTCCCAGCAAATTCACCCCAAGGTCAGATCGTGCAATGCTCAGAGAAATTGCCAAAATCACCCAAAAGCTACATCTCAGACTCTCCAGGCCTCAGTTAGCATAAGCATAAGAAAAAGAAGTACGGCTTGTTTGGAAGGGTTGCTAGGAGAAAGCTTCTTTTCTCTAAAAAGAACATGGCTTAGGTTTGCAAAGTTGCATCTGAACAAACCACAAGACCTCTGGAACAATGTCCTGTGGGGAGACGAGATCAAAGTGGAAAAATTTGGCCATAATGCACTGTGCCACATTTGGAGAAAACCAAACAGAGTATATCAGCACAGAGACCTCATACCAACTGGTGGTTTGGGCTCGTTCTGCAGCCATAGGACCTGGGCACTTTGCAGTTTTTGAGTCAATCACGAGCTCCTCTGTATACCAAAGTATTATAGAGTGAAATGTGATGTCATCTGTCCAACAGCTAAAACTCTGCCAAAATTGGATCATGCAACAGGACAACAATCCCAAACACACCAGCAAATCTACAAAAGAGAATATCTGAAAAAGAAAAGAATCAAGGTGTTGCAATGGGCCAGTCAAAGTCCAGGCGTCGATTGAAATGCTATGGCAGGACCTTAAGGCAGCTGTACATAAATGAATGCCCACAAACATCGATGAACTGAAGCAATGCTGTAAATAAGAGTGGGCCAGAATTCCTCCACAATGATGTGAGAGACTGATAAAGTCATACTGAAAATGATTACTTCAAGTTATTGCCGCTACTGAATCATGCAGTATACTTAGTTTTTCCACACATGGCTTCTCCACTCTGGTTTCATTTTTGTTAAATAAATAATGACACGTTGGAATCATTTGTGTATTGTTTTACACGTGAGGTTAGATTTAAAAAAAAACTTCAGAACCTGGTAAGGATCAGATTTTTTTTATGCACCATAGAACTGAAAGGGGGTGTACTTTCTTTTTCACATGACTGTACATAGGGGATACGTGGGGAATAGTACCATAAAAATAAGCCCAGGAGTTACAAAGGGGCCTAAACGTCAGCGTTGTTAATCATCGGTCCCTCAAACAGATCTGAACTAAAAATATCCGTACCAACTCGCACAGAGTTTGCAGTCTCATACTCTTCAGGTGGGATAAAAATACACAGAATGCGAGAAATGCGCGACAAATAGACCACCAGCGAACATACGCGATAAGGCTGCGACACCACACCATTCACACATAGGTGAGCACCACGCCCCCCCGTCGGCAGCCCCCTCCCCCCTCCGTGTCTCACCCAGAGGAAGAAGTGCAGGGAGTCCAGGTGCTGAAAGCCGCTCTGCTGGGGGATAACGGCCATGGTGTAGGAGCCTGGGAAGGCCATGTGGGAACCTAGCGCTAAGCAGGCACCAGAGCCACTGAGCAGAGCAGAAAGGATGACAGGAGGGAGGGAGGGAGAGAGAGAGAGAGAGAGAGAGAGAACGAGAAAGACACTGACACTGAGACACGCAGGAAGGACACAGATCGAAGGCAGACCATGTGTCACTGCAGTGGGCGGTTTCCTGACAGTGTGTGACTGACTGCAAGGAACAGGGTGAAGAGAGTCGACTTTAAAAGAAGGCTGACCAAGGCGTGTGCGCACGTATACTGCAGAGGAGCAGAAGCAGCCTCAGAGAAGGAATGTCTCCCCAGACAGCTACAGAGAGCCTCCCTATCAATAATATTGCTTCGAACCTGAATTGAAATACCGCGTGATGTAAAAAGTTTGCATTTTCGTTTTACAGCCCTCGCCTGTTCAAACACGTCGTGGAATGTGCCCGTACCAGAACTGGAAGGTAACAGAACAGTGAGCAAGAATGACTGCCAGACTTAACGAATACATTATGGTGTCCCTGTTTAATACTCACCCACCCAACATGCCCCCCACCCCCCCAACATAGGATTTCACCTGATCTACCAAAGAACCCAGGAACAAACTGCTTTTCCTGGGAGTCGCTACTAGGAGTCTATGCTTCATTCACGATGGTACAGGATACAGTCATGATATCAGTCTGACCTTTTTCTTGCATCACAGCAGCACTATGTGCAACAACTGAAAAAAAGACTTAAAGACACAAAGGCATATATTTACCATACCATCATAAGGACAAATTCAATATACATTTAGTCTTCAATTAAGTTCCATATTTAGTTAGGATTGATTGATATACAAAGGAGTGCTTTAGTCTAACCTCCTTCCCTGCTGCTTCCGTGGCTCCCTTCACCTACCTTCATCTTTAGTGTTGTAGCATCAAAACCCTGAAATGCACTGCCATCTGCGAGATGTACAATCTATTTCAACTTTTAAGCCCTATATCTACTTCAGGGATGTTGTAATACATCTCCCACTTTGTAAGACGGCCTTTGTTAGTCTTGCTACTGTCCTGTGGTTTTTGTGTTGGATTGTATGCATTGTAATGCATCCTTGAAAGTGTGAAAGGTGCTAGATAAATAAAACAACATCGTTGTTCTTACATAGGAATCAACGACACCCGACAAAGGGGCATTTTTGGTAGTGTTGTAAATGGACTAAATATTTGATGCACTACCACTGTATAACTACAGTTGTTGAGTGAAGCTGCTGGTATGAATTAAAACCTTGCGTACTATAAAAATATATAATTAATAGATTGTTTGATTTATACTAAAGGAAGTTCATCTGAAATGTCCTATTTCTCGTAAAGCTTTTTGCACTATGACTACAAAAATGACCACTTTACACAGTACACAGAAACTTTATATACATGCAGGACTTTATATACATGCAATGACATTCATAAATCAATGTATGTACATACGCCACTGTTCAAAAGTTTTGGGCTTTCCTTTTGAAAAAGCAAGTCTTTGTCCATTCAAATAAAATCAGATTGATCAGAAATACTGTACAGACGCTGTCAATGTTGCAAATAACTATCGTAGCTGGAAATGGCTGTTTTTAATGGAATATCTTCATGGGTGTACAGAGAGGCCCATTATCAGCAAGTTAGTCCTGTGTTCCAGTGGAATGTTGTGTTTGCTAATGCAAGTTTATCATTGATCATTAGAAAACCCATCCATCCATCCATCCATCCATCACCTCCCACTTAATCCAAGGTCGGGTTGCGAGGGCAGCAGTCTAAGCAGGAAAACCCAGACTTCCCTCTTGAGTCTTTTCAGAGACTCTTCCTGCTGGGGAGCCACTTCATCCAGCTCCTCTGGGGGAATCCCGAGGCATTTCCAGGCCAGCCGAGAGACATAGTCCCTCTAGCATGTCCTGGGTCTTACCCGTGGCCTCCCTCCGGTGGGACATGCCCGGAACACCTCACCGGGGAGGCGTCCAGGAAGCATCCTGACCAGATGCCCGAGCCACCTCATTTGGCTTCTCTCGATGCAGAGGAGCAGCCGCTCTACTCTGAGTCTCTCCCGAATGACCGAGCTCCTCACCCTATCTCTAAGGGAGAGCCCAGCCACCCTGCGGAGGAAACTCATTTCGGCCGCTTGCACTCGCGATCTCCATCCACTGGTCCATGGCATTAGAAAACCATTTTGCAATTATGTTAGCAGATGAAAATTGCTGTGCTGATTAAAAAAGCAATAAAACTGGCCTTCTGTGGACTAGTTGAGTAACTGAAGCAGTGGCAATTCTGGGTTCGATTATAAGCTGAAAATGGTCAGAAACCAAGAACTACTTCTGAAACTCATCAGTCTATTCTTATTCTCAGAAATGAAGGCTATTCTGAGCAAGAAATTGCCAGGAAACTCAAGATGTTTACAAGGCAGCGCAAACTGGCTCTAGCCACAATAGAATGAGAGGGAAACCATTGGTGCTCATTAGACTGTAGTTTAAGAAACAGATGCCTCAACTGGCTGCTTCATTAATTACTACCTGCAAAAGACCAGTCTCAACGTCAACAGTGAAGAGGTAATCTCATTTCATGTACGTTTTCATGGAAAACACAGAAATTTCTAAGTGACCCCAAACTTTTGAACAGTAGTGTACATAGTTAGGGTTTACTCAACCTTTGATTTACCACTTGAGTCCTGTCTACAACCCATCATTGGCTGATTGCCTGCAAGTTATCATACAGAGAGCCAGACTAGAAAACCCCACCTTGTAAATGAATGTAACATGCAGGTTTAAGGTGCACTTCTTGATGATTGCTTATCCACTCCTACAAAGTACAGGGCACTAGGCAGCGGAAAACTGGGATACCAGTACATCTTTTAGAAGAAATGGTTTAGAGAAATAAACATATACACTTTCAAAGTTTAAGAGATGTGATTAGGAGGGAGTTTGTTTACTTTAGAGATTCAATGTACCACATCAATAATTTAGCTCCTGCTGAAATAATATCCAGAGTGACTGACTGAAATACAAATTTAATGGATATGATCTCTGGCACCCTCATCAGGGTCAGTGGTTAGAAGATGAACTGATGAAACAGCGATGAACCCAATTTAATTACACCTTTATTTATTTTTATTTTAAAGCTAAATAGCCTTATTTTTAAGAGGCACGGTTTATAGGGACCAAACTTTTACAGAACATACTTCTTACCTAAGTGCCTGTTAGTATATCTGATGTTGTGGCTTGTAAACAATGGTACATTCCAGCACAAGCTCAACAACGAATTATCATAAAATCACAAAAATACAACTCAACTGATGAAACAATAGATTCTTGTAAATTTTGCTTTAAGGAAGTAAATAGTGACAAGATGTCAGAGGCAGCTGGGAGTAAAATGGGCTCAGTTCCCACATTCCTCTGCTGCCGTCACCTATCTGTCAGTGCAAAAAAAATGTGTAATTTACAGAAAAGCCCTGAAAGGATTTTTTTTCCACATCTTTTAAACGTAATGAATTATTGTTTAAAACACATGCACTGCAAAGTCAGATGAAAGAGATAAGCCAGTTAAATCATCAGCGAACTACAAACTTTTTCCAAGAATAACAAAACACCACTTCGTAAGTGGAGGGAAATTAACCTCTTTAACAAAACAAACCATGTTGAGTTCTCTGAGGGTATAAATTCTCTCAGTCTGTGACTGTCTCTTCCTTCAACGGATAAGGACTGAGGTCCAAGGTCAGCAGACGGCTGAACATGTACTCATCGTACTGCAGGAGAAAAACTAATGTCAGAGAAAAATGGCAAGCGAAAGCGATTGAATAGGATTATAATCAATACCAAGAAATAAATGTAGGGAGAAAAATTAGGTACAGTAATAAAATGTCTTTATAAAGAAATATTTTATCAGAAATAAAGTTAAAACTTTATGGCAATACAGTGTTACCTACAAAACAAATCATATTCTAAATGAAATGCTTTTGCACAAATTCTGGCTCTGGCTTAAGCAACAGCAGTAAGACATAAGGGGCTCTACCCAAACGTTTGCTCAGAGTTCTGCACACTGCACGAGGCTGACCTCAGAGTATACACCCAAAAGAGCATCTGCCTTGGAGTAGAACTCCTCCTTCTGGGAGATGACAATTATCTGGAAGTACGCCCTACACTGCTCACGGATGTAGCTGGTAAGCTGTGAGTAGGACAACGTGACAGTTATCACCATTTGCTAGGCTGGGTCTTGAAATATTAATGGCGCCCAGCCAAGATTAACATAAATTCTGGGCATATGATACTGTGAAGTCTGACTTACCTTATTAATGTTAGTATTGTCTAGGGCTGCATCAACCTCATCCAGAACAAAGAAAGGAGCAGGACGGAAACTGCAACATAAATTCAGAATGACAACTGCAGAAGGCCCACGTTATCAAGAACAGCACTTAAATTGCTTAATTCCCCTCCCGTTCTCCCTTCCAGTTAAGCATATGCAAATATTCTGCTCATCTCAACGTTGGCAGCTCCTGGCCTCCTAGGAAGGAGATGACATTTGTTGTGGCACATCAAACAAAAAAGTTAAATTCGTGACATTCATGATTCCTTATTCCAGCAACAGTGCTGAAGCGAAGTTCACCAAGAGCCTATCAGTGAATAGGGCTACTTTGCTATTCTACCTCCCATCAACATGAAAACTAACCCATGGGAGAGGAGTGAAGATCTTTTCGGAAAGATCTCGGCTACCTGTGAATGGCAAAGACCAGAGCCAGGGCAGCTATGGACTTCTCCCCCCCTGACAGGTTGTCCATGGCCATGAAACGCTTGCCTGGGGCCACACAGTTGTAGCTGATGCCATCCAGGTATGGCTCATCTGGGTTCTCCACACTGAGGATGGCCTGCAAGGTGAACTGAAGCTACCAAACTGTCCATAAGTGTGAATATTTGTGTGTGTGTGTGTGTGTGTGAACCGAGTGTGCGTGTGTCTGTGATGGGTTGGTGCCATTTCCTAAGTTATTCCTTGCCCATTGTATCCTGTATCCTGTAAAGGATAAGCAGTATAGAAAATGAATGAAAGAAAGAGAGTATCTTTATCCAATCATCCATACTGGAGCCTACGCAAGGCACTAAGAGGCACTTAACTCGCCTAACTTCATATTTTCAGGCAGCTGACATAAAGCAAGTTTGCCACTTCTATAAAGACATTTCAAAGACAGTAAAGCCATATTTATTCATAAAGAAAATGCAATTTAATGTTCCACAATGCAATGGTTTTATCTGAAACACAGCTTCAGAAAATTGCAACCTATACAAAGCTGTAAGCAGCATGCAAGTTGGCACCTGATATTGGCAGAGCCCATATGAATCATATACAGGTAGCGCTACATCTGCTACACTGCTAGACGATCCACTGCATTCTCAGTATTTTGAACCATCAGGCTTGTACAGCCGCTGCAAAAGATGATGTGAAGAAACTGCCCTGTTTTAGTCACATGGACACAGAGTAACTATATTAACATGAGGCTGAAGCAGTCTATAGTAGCTATGTACAAGAAATGAAATGTCTCCCATTAAGAACTTTGGTCTGTTGGTTACTTATTCAAAAACCATTCTTGCATAAAAGTATGGCAAGTAGTTGTCTAGTATTACAAATTACAATTTGGTGTAGGATATGCCAAAGGCCTGGGTAAAAAATGTAGTGAACATTTTACAGAAAAAATTAAAGTAAAACTTTAAATATAAAGAAAATGGGCAGAACAATGGGGGAGCCAAGAAATGCAACATATGCACGAAAATGCGATGGCGCAATCGACCCAGTAGTAGCATGTAAACAGGTAAAACTAGATGCCACAAAAGCTGCAGGCAGACGTGACGCACCTGTGCACAGGGGTTTCTGCAGAGCTCCTTGTAGATCTGGTCGATACTGTTGGAAACGTGCTCAAAGCACTCGTTGAACAGCCTGAAGCGTCTGGTTTTCACCTGATGAAACTCCTGCTGGCAGTGGCGGGTCATCTTAGTGCTGGCATCAAAAGCTAAACGGTGGGTGGGTGGGGGGGGAGAGGTACAGGAAGGAGGAGTTTTTACTGGTGTTCCAGCCAGAGGTGATTTTACTGGCAAAACTATGACAACTGAGAACTGAATAAATAAACAAATATTTATGATGCCAAAAACTGAACCAAGATCCTATCCGTGACTCAAAAACCGCGATACGTTTCGAACCGTGAATTTTGCGATTCAATAAGCCCTTAATGTCGGATATGTGAAAATACAGTAAAACCGGTATAAGTTGACACTCGCGGGACCAGCTTAAAAGTGACAACTTAAATAATTGACGAGATACACCTAAGTCGACACGTTGCGACTTTTGTCTATCTCGCAGTTTTGTCGACTAGTAAATATAACTCGCCGTTTTGCCGACTAGTAAATATAACACTAGACGTGCTAGTAGTCAGGGTGTGGGAATGCAGCGAATCGGGTGTCGACTTACAGGTAGGAAAATCCATTCATTTGTGTTGTTTGGGACCGGGATTTAGGTGACGACTTAGGGAATTTGACGACTTACAAGCGGCGATGTACACAATCAATTTTAAAGGAAACATCATTAGGAAAAATCGGGACTTTTGCTTGAGCGTCGACTTGTGCACATTGACGAGTTACAAGCCGGCGACTTAGACCAGTTTTACCGTACATTCTAAAGTAGATTTAGTTGACTTAATATCCTGTCATTTTTATTGACAAAACTAGACTAAAAAATTAGGTGGCTAAATGACTAAATATGACTAAAACTAAATCAAAATACACTGTCAAAATTATCACTACATCTAGCAAGAGCAAACCTGGCACCGATACTTCAGGTGTAAAACATGCACAGTTTACTCTTTACCGTTCGTTGGTGTGATAACATCAGCATCTCATGCAAAAAGCAGCCATGCTCAAAGGGCCACCTCCTAAAAACCAATTGCGGTTTAATGTTGTCGTGACCAATCATCGTGTTACACGTGCTAATACAGATTATTAGGGTGGCACAATGTGTCATGTTAATAACGACAATGCGTGTTATGGATGTGTCACACTGCAAGAACTGCAAATCAACTGGGTTGAGACCATCAAGTTTTGCTAAAACATTTTTACTCGATCATAGGAAGCAAAACTTAGCAAGCTTCGCAATTTAAATGATTTCAAATTATCATCATACTACCTACTAGAAGCTACTTGCACCTATGCCCATTTCAGTGTGTGTTTATTCAGTCGTAACTGAAGCCTACCTTCCACTATCCCATGGAACATCTCCTTGACCTCATCCATCTTCTGCAGGGCTTTGAGATCTGGTGTACCGGAGCGCTGGAGTGCTGTCTCCAGGGAGACAAGTGTTTCCTGCAACTTTTCCAGTTCTGATTCCACTTCCTCCTCCCCTTCCAGCTCCTGCGAAAAAGGACACCCACAGTGATTCTACCAGAAGCACAAAAAACAAGCCCAGCTTATGCACAATGAGAGCTACAAAAGCTGGTTCATGCTATTCCAGTCTTTATTCTATAGACCCCCCTGTCATTTAACATTAACGTGAAGGTGTTATCAGTGCTGATGCCCACACATTACCTAAATCAGTACAGGTTATATATTGGATATGATACATTCAGCAAATTATCCACAGTTTTTGCCATGTTTCTGACTTAGCATCCTGTCCAGGGTGACCCCTGTGACCTGCCATAATTCACATTTATTCATCTACCAGATAGCTTTGTCCAAAGCAATATACAAGTGAAGAAAGCCTTGTGTCAGAGAACAGGGACCAAAAGAGACGGTGTCGCTTGATTAGCCATACCTGAAGTTCCCTTCTCAGTGCACTGTAATCGATGACCATTTGCTTCTCACGTTCGTAGATGTCAACAGTGACTATGGAGGTCTCAGAGTCAAGCTAAACAGGATGAAATGGTTAAAATAACTGTCCCACAAGAAAAGAAAAATTAGGAAAAAATGTTACAGACCATTATGCATCTATAATACCGTTAAGGCTAAGGTTAGACAAGCCACATTCAAAGCGTCCTATTCTACAGAATGTGGTTCCCCTGTTGCTTCCTGTCTTCCCTTCTCTTGCTCCCTCAATCTCCAGCCGCCGCTCAGTACCTGCTCCTCGCTGATGTCATCCATGGAGCCGGACAGCAGCGTGATAGGAAGGTCGTGCACCTTGCAGGTCAGCAGCAGGTTGTGTCTCTCTAGCTGCTTCTTTTCTAGCGATATTTCCACAGACGTCAGCTCCCTCTGGAGCTTCTGCAGCTCCCTGAGGAACAGAAGCCGCGTTACATCCCTAGGTGTATTGTGTATGCGCATGTCTGTCTGCTTGTTTTCTGCTCCACGTGATTGTGCTGTTAGCTGTTAGTAGGCAGAAGAGTAAAAGGCGTGTTATGGAAGCGGCTTCTCCTCGGTCAGTCTGGCTCATTGAAGCATTTATCTGAAGTCATCTGTGTTTAAATAAAACTCCCTTTTAGGGTTAAAACTGTTCTCAGATACTCTTTTTTTTGTTATTTACCCAGAGCCGGTTTGTAACAGACAGGTTCTGGTGAAACAACAAGTATGTTTGCACATGGTCCTGATGACACTAGAGGTCCATTTGGAGCAGTGTGTGGTCCTGTGGGGTAGGAGTCTGTACTCCAGTGCAGAAGTTTGCTGGTTTTAAACCTGTGGCTGGCAGAGTAATCAAATCACTGTTGGGTCCTTCAGCAAGGTCCTTAACCCCACAAACTGCTTAGAGGGTATAGGAAAAATGACTAACCCTGCATGTGTTTCACAGGAGTGGAAGATGAGAATTGTGAAAACGAAACGATTCTAACATATTTACATTTTTATTTAGCAGAAGCTTTTATTCAAAGAGAAGTACAACTGAGAAATCAGGATCAGCTGTTCTCTGGGCCAGCTGGGGTTAATAGGCCTTGCTCAGAGGTCCAATGGTGCAATCACTCTGCAGAGCCACATCGCCCCCTTGTGCTTGTGCAGCGATGAGCACTATCATTGGTGATTGAGGGAAAGAGAATCGACAGCATGACAGCGTACATACAGAAGGTGGTGTGGTACTGTGGTAACCAGGGAAAAGTAGCTCTAGGGCTGCTGTGCTTATTGTGATGGACTCTCCTTTATTTCAGCTTCCCCTCGGGGCTCTCGCACCTGGAACACTCCTGCCGCCCCGTCACCTTCTCGTCCAGCCTGGCGTTACAGTCGCTGACCAGGGACTTCTGCTTGAGCAGAGAGTTCCTCAGCTCCTGCACTTTAACTATGATCTCATCCAAGCCCTTCATCAGCTGCTCCTCCTCCTTGGAGGAGACAGAACATAAGGCATTACACATGTGTTGATGCTGGCACACATATGCAGGCGTCCATATACCACCTGTGCCATTTAATCTAACTGCAGTCCCTGTATCTCTCTATAGACGTTGTGAGAACATGCAGCGCGGGATGGGGAATTGCCTTCCTCAGCTGGGAGACTCTCTGCTTGCCCTTGCGGAGGGTGTCCTCCCACTCGCGGATCTTCCCCTGGCTCTGCTCAAGCTGGCTCTGTTCGAACTCCAGCTGGGTGGTCAGGCGCGTGTGCTGGGTCTCAAACTGCAGCCTGAGAACAGACAGACAGACAGGAAGGAGAAAAAGGAAGCGAGGAAAAGAAGAAAGTGTTTCATAACAAAGCTAAATATTATATAAGGATGCAGTGCCAAAATGGTCAACGGCACAGAAGGTAACCATCCATCCATCCAGTTTCCAACCGCTTATCTCACGCAGGGTCACGGGGCCCTGGGGCCTCTCCTCCGCAGCACAGGGCACACATTTGTGATACACCCTGCATTGTACGCCCGTCCATCGTAGATCTCCTACTACTGTGAACAGGCTCGACGATCACTGTCATAAGACGTTACCTCTTGCTGTCCATTTCCTGCTGCTGTTTCAGATGCTCCTGCTCATACTCGCGGATGTTTGCAACGCCAATTTCAGCGCAGAAATCAGAGAACACTAGGTCGTCCACCTGGAGAGAGTGGGAACGTGCGCAGCGGAGACTGCTGAAGCTACAGCGGCAGGAATTACCAAGGCAAACCATACTAAGCTCCCAGTATGTAACTCTGATCACAGAACATGAAACAAAGCAAAGAGAAAGGGTAAAAATCCAGAATTTGTCATCTTAAGGTACCTCATTCAGCTTAGTCTGAAGATCCTGTATTTTTTTTTCCTTCAACTCCTTGTTGTCCTTCTGCATTTGAATCTCTGACTCCAGATTGAGAAGTATACTCTCCAGTCTAGACTTCTCCTGTGTCATGGGCAGATCTGGATCAATGCTAAGGCTCCATATTAATGCTCATACCATAATGAGATAGACAGACTGATAGATGCTTTCTCCAAAATATGCTGCTTTGGATAAAAGTGTCTGCTAAATGAATGTGGATGTCTTCCACTACATGGTACAGATGGTGGTAGAGCGGTCTGCAATGTGTGCAAGCAGAAGGGCCGATGGCGGAGGCGTTACCGTGAGGCAGGCGGGGATGTTCTTCTTGCGGATGGCATCCAGCTCACTGAGAGAGAACTTCAAGCGGGTCTGGATGCCTTTGACCTGTGTCTGCACCTGCTTCAGCTCTGCCTCCTTATGCTTCAGCTTCAGCAGAGCCTGTTACGTCACACTGCCCTTACATATCTGATCAAACTCACCAATTTACCTGTCTGCCTACCGTGTTTCCCCGATTATAGTACATCCCCAACAATTAGGGCACCCCCCATTTTTTAAAAATTGGTCAGAATAAGGCACCCCCCGCAAATAAGCCCCCC
>JAODKE010000068.1:23849796-23863269 GCA_026779605.1 Mormyrus hasselquistii
AAAAAAGTTTGTTTGGGTGAATGACTGGTTAAACTTGAAAGAGTAATTTATTTTAAACTTGGGGGTTATGTTAATCAGAAACAATCAATAGAGTTCGTACTGTATAATGCCATACTTAAACGATATTTATTGACTTTAACTGTAAGTGATGCTAGCATTCTGTTGCAATAGCTACATTAATTGTTGCCTGTTAGTGATGGCAAATCTTCATGGTTTATGATGGATTATGGTATTATGGAGAAAAGCTCCATATTCCGGTTTAATTTAATATAATTTATATATAATTTGTTTAAATTAACCCTGTGTTTTTTTTTTTTTGATCCCATAAAATTTAACTGGGCCAACATGAGTGCTAATGCATGTTTTTTGAAGTACTGTATGTACAGGCATAAAATCACATATAGTTTTTTTCAATGCACAAATACCATCACTAATTTATTATACTTATCCTTAAAATATCAATTTCTTACTTAATGGCCTGTTTTTCAGCATATTACATTTGTCTGTTTACCATTTAATTTGTTTGCACTACATGTACTTGTTTGCACTATGTTTGTTCATTTGTGCTCTGCGTAATTCCTGCTGTACACACAAGAATTTCCCCCTGGGATCAATGAAGCTTATCTTAATTTTAATCTTAATCTGTATAACATGCCACATGGTACAGATGAGTATCGCTAAGCTTGCTTTTTTTGGCACCACCGCTCAGGAACATGGCACTGACCTCGTCCGACCCCGAGGCCGCGCCCTTCCACATGGAGGACGTCAAACCGCGCACGGCGCGCCGGAACCTCTTCGGCCCCGTGGACCACCAGCAGCTGCAGCAGGACTTCCAGCAGCTGCTGTGCATGAGCGTAGAGGAGGCCACACGTCGGTGGAACTTCGACTTCCAGCACGAGCGGCCCATGCAGGGCGCCACCCAGTGGGAGGAGCTACGCTGCTGGGACGTCCCCAAGTTTTACCGCAGCTGCGTGGTGAAGGGTGGCTGCGTGGGGTCCAGGCCGGAGCTCTTCGGGGAGGAGCGGGGTCCCGGTAGCCCAGCCGCGGGAGGATACCTGGAGATAAAGGCTAGGGAGACGTACCGGAGCCGCAAACCGGAGAAACGGTCGTCTGCCCCTGACGCGCTCAAACAGAAGCAGGCTGCCATTACAGGTGAGTGGGCTCCTCCAAGACACACTGGCTAGGAATACAGGGGCTCATGCTTTAAAATAATGTTCTCTGAAGTTATCTGATTGGTTGGACCTGCCTCCTCTGCAATCTGATTGGTTATCTCTGAAGATTATTTTTCATTATTTTCCATTATTTTTCATTCTGTGCTGAGAACAGTAAAATTCCCCATGCGCATCAAGTGTAGCAGTACCAAACCAATACTACCCCCTATCTGAGGGGTAACCTTTGGCACATAAAGGACAAGGCAGCTTTAAAGCACAAGCTTACCCAGGCTGATGCACAGGGGCGTCTAGTAAAGTGAGGCCTCAACTAACCCTTCAACAAAATTTTAAACCTGGAGTTGCCACCCTTCCCATATTGAAAAATAAAATGTGAAATGCCGATCCGCTGGGTTTCCCCAGTTGAAATTTCCCCCTTCTCATCATCAGCCACCCCGCCCACGGTCAAAAACGTTTTCCATTGTTGCCCCCCCCCCCTGGTCCGGCCATGCATAGAAACTAGGGGGTACGGGGCCGTCTGCCAACTCAAACACACCCTGACCATGTTGATGCGCCTCGGCATGTGGGCGTTACAGTCTGAGCGGCATAAATGGGAAATAGCATGATGGAGGAAAGTGAAACTGGAAGCGAATCATCAAGGAAAGTGAACCTATGTGGGTCCAAAGTGGTGGCACATAATTCGGCATCTATACTGGGGTTTATCTAACAAACCACGCTGTTTCTCACCTTACCAGACTTCTTCACTGTGAAGAAGAGGCGACTCCTCCACCCGAAAGCCTCCACCCACCAGTAGAGGGCACCTTGCTGAGACAGAGGGAATCATGGAGCCATGAACGCGGCGGTCTTTGTACATAGGCCTGTGTATATACTTCCTGTACATGTACCGAATCTAACTGACAGTGTGAGTCCATATACTGTAATATAGGCTTCAAAATGGCACAGAAACCCATTTTCAACAAAAAAAAAAACCTACATGGAACCTTTCAAGGGGTCTTTTCTGCACAGTGAGACCTCAGAATGTTTTATTTTTTTGCAATATTTCCCCCACATATACTGTGAAAAAAGCACCTTGATTTTTCAGAAAACAGTACAGTTTTAACGATTAAAGGACACATGTCCTTTTTGCATTCCAGAGTTATAAACCTGGACACAGCACCGAACTAAGAACCCAGGCTGCATCTGCGTCACCTCCTCATTCCGACAGGTGCCTAATATGTGGCATTGTCTGACATTTCACGCCGAGTTTATAACTCCTGCACACAATTACCAGTCGACTGCAAGGTCAGAATCTTTACCCGAGTCTGAGATTAGACAGCATGACTGCAAATTTACGGGGAATTCTGGCCGCGGTTCAGACAGTCCAAGCATCAGTGCCCTTGCAATGCGGCCTGGGAGATCCCACTCACGAAGTTGTATATATAGTGTATATAAGAGGTATTTTAGATATCCTCATTGATAGCTGAGCCATCCTCCTTGACACGTACTGAATATGTAGTGACTCCATAATTCCTGGTTTGCGCCAGGTACGCGTCAGTGTTTAATGTTGGGCCATGTAGCCACAGAGGCCACTCTAAACACTTTTCAGTCCCTCTAATACATAATACATGCATTACACAGGACAAAGTGGGGGGGGGGGGGGGCAGACACCAAGCTCCAAGCCCCCAGACTAGAAATGAAGTTTAAGATCACAAACTGTACAATTATTCCCCCCCCCCTTTTATAAAAGAAAAAAAAAATCCTTCCTGGTTCAGGTATCCAAATCCTGTCATTGTTTTTGTTTCAATACTGACCAAGGAGTATAAAGTGTTTTGTAGGTATCGTACAACAGAAACTGGTATGTAGCATGTGGCATGTCGCTTGTACGCAGCTTTCATAGTAAGATAATTTGTAGCTTTAAAGTATTCATTTAATGTAGCAGCATCATATTGTAGGTTTTGAACGTTACAACAGGTGAATGTAGTATGGGTATTGTCAGAAATCGTTACTTTGTTTCCGTTCAGAAAGGTATGAAATATGAACATAACTAACAGGTTTTTTACTGGCAAATACTGGGGAGTCTCATAAAGTCACATCAGATACAGCTGTACACAAATTTGATGACATTTTGGGTGCAAGATTTTTTTTATCGATAGTTATGTAAAACAGGTGACCAAACAAGCTTTGGCCTTGTAGACTGACCTAACCAGAATCACTTGAACATAGTCTCTGATCTCAGATTGTTGGCTAGACACTAGAGCTCGGACAGCGAAAGCTTTCGGAGAAGTTAGTCAATTTCAAAATGTGATTTTACGAAAGCCTTAAAATGTCCAGTGCGATACCATTGTGAGTGCCGGTGTCCTTTTGTACGAGAAGTTTTAACGTTAGAAAAGTGAAGACCAGAGCAAGAATGTCTAATCGCAGCCATAATCTGGACGGCCTACCTCACCTCACTAGGGTAATCATGCTTTGACCTCCGTTGCGCCTCTGCTGGACGGCGTCCAGAGGGACAGGGCTGCGCACCTTGGCGCCGTTTCTATGTGCTGTTCCGGCAATCCAGCCACTAAGGAGTCCAGCGGTGTCAGAGCCGGAGTCTGACACACCGGAGACAGACTGAGGAGAACTTGGAGAAATATTTCTCTTTTTTCCCTTGACATGTGGCATTCAGAAAATCCTCAGTTCAGCAACAGCTTCCAAATTATTTTATATAAAAAAGTCAGTTCCAAAATGCAGTACTTCACTGCAAGTTTACATATTTCACCTCAAAGTAAAAAAAAAAAAAAAAAAAAAATATGTGCTGAAGTTGCTTTTCAGTTCATTTTTTTTTCTAATGTGTATTTGTATTTTGAGCCTGTATCTCTGTGTTTAAATCAGCTATATTTTAACTTATTTGGATTTTGTGTACTCCCATGTGTAGGGGAGTATTTGTAAACGATTTTGGAAGTTACTGAATGATGTATTACTGTACCATCTTTGCACTACTTGTTTGCGATGATAACGAGTTCCTGCCTTGTGGTTCTGAGAGTTTCTGATGGTTGAAATTTGGGTCTTGGTCCGTCCAAATTAGTAAGCAGAGACATTACAGGGGCAAGAGTAGGAAGACTTGCTCGTACCACTACCTTTGTGGGGGGATGGTTGGGTAAAGCTGGGGGGGGGGGCGGGGGGGGCTACTGTTCAAACAAAAACAAATTTGTTGTGCATGTTCTTTCCTTCCAGAAAATTCCTGGTGGTAGCAGCAATTCTACTAGCTCTCTTTATTTTGTACTTATTTCCATTTTATAAAAGCCTGTATTATAGACCTCTACAATATATTTTCTGCTAACAAAATAAATGAATAACACTTCCATGATTGTCTGTTCGTCATTATCTTGTTAGTACACCTCAAACAACCTTTGTTTCTTTACCCAATAAATTAAAGGAACTAAGTGTGACATATAAAAAATCTGTGGAAGATGGGAATGTGCTGTAGCATTTATCCCCACTGGCTGAGCCCACCACCTCCTTGGTTTCTATCGGGTTAAAACTGGCACTGCCTGACAGCGTGGAATAATCCTACCCACTCTGCATTTTATGGTCCATATTAAAGGATTTTATATGTAAAGGGCAGGTTTGTGTGGCAGGCAGAGAATCAAAACGGACTCACAATTATATTATATTCCTTAAGCTTTGCACGGAAGTATCTATGATTTTACAACAGATCTTCTGAGCCAATGTCGCCGCCTGCAAGCACTGACCATTCCAGCAGGTTCTGCATCAAGACCTGGTCGAAGCGCTTTCAGATTAGAATACCTAAACTCCAACATGAATAAACCAACACATATTTTAGCACTTTTTTGATTGGCTCAGATTAAATTACTTGACATCAATTTGCCCAAGAAATGGTCTGCGGAAGAGGCAGCCAGGCTGGGGTGTCTGAAGGCAGCTAACACAACCCTCAGCCAAAGCAAACCCGACTTAACTGATCGAGCTCTTGGTCGTTTGCTTAAAATATCTTTGATACTCTCCCCCTCCACCATATAACTCACTCTCAGCTGGACAGAGAACACAGCAAAGAAAACAGCCAATCCAAAACGGTGAAGTCAACTACATTTATTCGGATGGGGAGACATTTTTCTGTTAAAGTGCATATGTGAAAAGCGATGGTCTCCGTCCAGAGTGAAATCAGAGCACGGAAACATGAGGTAAATTATAGCCGTCATGCGCAACTGGTTTGGCAACCAGTTGACCACCTATTTAACAAGCAAAAACTGAAATCTCAGACACCCGGCAAAATGGTTTCCTAACGCAGACCAGTAGGTGACAGTCATAAAACAATGTTTGAGTGCAGTGACATAAAGCTGAGCTTTGGCTGCAAATTACCGCTAGACATTTAAAGGGTAACTGTAATTGTTGACAATCTGTAAATTCAATGTCAGGCTCAGATGGTGATTCATGGAGCATCGTTTGCATGTCACCTGTACTGTGGTAAAAAAAGTCACCCAGAAACAGATGGACTGGAATGATAGCAAGGTGGCCAATCGCGACACGAGGGGGGAGGAACCTGGTGAGAGGGTCCCGCCCCCAAACATTTATCCATTAAAAACCAAACAAAAAAAATACATACCAGCATAAAACAAGATCCCCCGACAGTCCAGGAGGAGGCCACTGTGGCGAACCTCTGTCTGAACATACCTCAGTCCGTTTGGCCTTTGCGGTTCTGATCTCAGGACAAACAGCGCCTCCCTTAGGCCAGCTGACACCCCAACACAATCATTCCACACCCCACGACCGCGGCCTTTTTGAGGATGAGTTCCGACCATTACAGGGTGGAGCGAAGAGACGCCCCGTAGCCGTGGCAGGGGTTCAGACGGTAGGAGGCCAGATGTCACGGCTGGTATGTTCGAGCCCGTCTGTCCTGCCACATGGCGCACACCTCCGTCATGATCAGTGGAAAGATAAATATCAGGCTGCCTCCGGTCTGTGTAGACATGGACACAAAACGGTTAACCTAGGCGGGGGGAGGGGGCACAAGCAGAGGGGCGCAGGCAGACAGAGGGGCGCAGACACTTACCATCACTATGAAGAAGTAAAAAACGTACATCCAGTCCAGCTTGCTCTTGATCAGAGACACCAGGTACTGTAAATAACCAATTATTCTTCTTAAAAAAAAAAAAAAGAAAGAATATCCACAATCCACAGATCACCTGCTGATACGCTGAAAAGCCACAGAAACTGCAATACACTGAGACTGTAGCTACTCACACAAACATACCCACGATGCATTGCGGCCGAGACGTGGCCCCTCCCCCTCCCCCCCCAGTACCTGTCCTCCCGCAGCTCCAATGCTGCCAGTTCCGTCCACAATGCCCGTGACGGTGGCCAGAGCCTCCTGACTTCCCCGCAGCGCCTCCTGCCTCCCCAGATCAGCGGAGATAGCCGAGCTGATCATGTTGGACGGGCCACCGATGAAAAATCCTGGGGGGGGGGGGGGGGTTCAGGATGAGCATGGAAACCAGCCACACATCGTTTAGAGATGATTAACTCACCTGTCACAGCCAGCAGCACGCCGTTGATCACCTGATCGTCCGGGGAATCTAAACGGGAAGAGGGACAGGTCCTGTTAGGTCCCAGAGCGATTTCCCCACCGAGTTGGGTTAGGAGCTGAACAGAGCGAACAGAGCGGACGAGGTGCAAGAATCACTCACGGCTATATCCCACCAGGGAGCCCATGGCCAGCAGGAGGCTGACGGCCAGCACTGGGGCCCGTTTGCCCAGGATGTCGGAGACCAGCCCCTGGACGGTCCCGCCTGCAGGTGGCGGACACACAGCATGACACATACCGAAAGATTCCACCCAATGCTGAACATCACTGATTGGCTGAACATCTCCATCACTCACCCACAATCCCACCCACGTCGTACCACACGGACAGGCGGTCCGCCTGTTCCTCCTTCCAGCCGAAGTTGTTGCTGAGGTAAAAAGGCAGCCAGAAGAAGAAGGAATAGTTGACCAGTTTCAGACAGGCGTAGGCCAGGGAGTACTGCAAGGAGGTCCAACAGGCAGATGTTAGACTCTGTCTGCAAACCTTTAAAGACTAATAATGTTTAAAGACCAACATTGTTATATTGCATCTTATATTATACCAGTCAGCTTCATTCCCCAGCCTGACAAGCACCAAGGACATCTTCTCTTACTGCAGCAGAACGACCATTTGTGTCCTGCGCATCAGCTAATCAGCCACAAACGGGACACCTCTGTCACGACCGTCTCATGTCCTCGACCTAACGTGGTCCCGTGTGTGGCTTCCACTCACCGGCAGGACACCAGGAAGGCAGAAGGCCTTTAAGAATCCGATGGCAGCTGGTGGCTCTTCAGACCCCAGATCCTGGTCCGGCTGCTGAATAGAGTAGCTGGTGTCCCGCAGCATCCCTTCCTGCTCGTCCTTGTCGTCACTGATGAGCGGCTGGTGGCTGTCCGAGTCCCTCTCCAGGGGAGACTCCAAAGATATGCTGAGCCCTGGGGGGACACATGAGATGAATAAACAGGAAACGCACCCCTGGACAGGACGCCGGCAGGAAAAGCAAGCTGTAACCCCCCCCCACCACCACCACCACCACCACCGCCGCCCCCAGTAAAAGCAAGACTCACCCACTTCCTTGGGAGCTGTGAGCAGACCGAAGAAGACGATCACCCCCCCAGCGAACTGTACAGCTGAGGTCACCAGGAAGGCATACTGCGGAATGGCGGCGAGACGCACCATGAGATCGATGACACCGACCTCCCTATCCCAGCATCTCCCCTCCCTCCCCGATGACATCACTCCACCTGCGGCGTGACGACTCCTCGGGGACTTTAGCCCAACGAGAATAAGCAGACTCACCTCATAGCCGTACTTCAGCACGCTGGATGCCAGGAAGGCGCCCAAGATGTTGCCCACGGAGGCGCACGCACTCCACAGGCCGAACACGAAGCCTCGCCTGCGGGGGGAGGGGGGAGGGGCACTCAGTGTTTATCCACCCAAGAGCAAAGCAAGCCAGGAACGCGACATCCCCTAAACAGTGAAACTGCCAAAATACAGATTTTCAGCCCCAAACGTCGACAGAGTGAAATCATTGGAAAATGTAGCATGTGCGTGACACAGTGCGGGTATATAAGAGAGGTCATGGCTGGGAATTCTCAGCTATTTGACAAAACGTCACCTTGGATCAGGGCCGTAGCCAAAAAAATAAATAAATAAATTCTGCAGGGTGTGTAGCAACCCAACCAAATCCACCGCCCCCCCCCCCATTAGGTGAAGAAAATTTTTCATGGGGGCGGGGCTGTCAATCCTGTTATTTTATTACATGGCTACATGTCTGTAGAATGTTGGGTTCTCTGAATTTGCCAGGGTATCCATGCCCCCCCACCCTCAACGCCCTTGTACACGGGTGCGTTTCTGAGCATGTGTGGATGTGGAGTCAGGATGCTTAAGCAAAGGCCAGATTACCCTGACTTGCCGAACCAGTTGCCCATGACGGCCACCACACAGGGCCAGACACTGGACTGCAGCAGCCCATTCAGCACCCACAGGAAGCAGTAGAAAGGCACATTGTAGAAATGAATCCATTCTGTCAGCGTACCAAACAAAAACTCCTGCAAAGGGGCAGGACAGCGGGGAGGGGGGGCACACCAGCAAAGAGAACATCAGAAGCTTCTCACACACCACTCCAGTCCTTTACAAAACAGAGAAGACAGGGCAGACTGCAGTGCTGCTTCTTACCACCAGGGCGGAGCCGCAGAGCCCAAAGGACAGTACATAACGAAGGTTAAAACGATCGCCGATCACCCCGCTCACGTAGAGGCCCTGTGGGATTCAGAGAGAAGGTCTTCTCACTCACTTGTTTAAGAAACCGCTCTCCTAATCTGAGACTACCACTTGTACCTCAAATCGCAGTTTGAGTCATAAAGAACATTTGATCGGATATTGACTAGTCATGAAAGCATTTGACCAATAACAGCGGGAGAGTTTGACCAAGGACAGCGAGACAAGAAGTCTGAGGCGTACAAACACAGTGCCCATACCCAATACTTACAACAGCGTAAGAAAACAGGAAGATGGTATCCAGTACACCTAGAAAAAGAGTAGCCCCCTCTGCGTTTTCAAAGAGCTTATTTCCTTCCCAGGTCTAAAGATGAAGAAGAATAAAAAAAAGAAAAACAATTCAGGAACCTATGCAGGCAGCTGGGCAATAGACTTCACACAGACAGACACAGGTATATGACATCAGAACATTACACAGCATACAGCCACATGGCCAAGTTCACCAAGACTAAGGAAAAGGCATTTAGGATGGTAAGACCTGCTTAGGGGAGAAGGCAGGCGAGCCATTGAGAGGCAGCGGCGTCCACTGCGCAGAGATGCTGACTTTCACGTTGCTGAAGGTCTTCCTGGAGGCGTGCAGGAGGACGTAGCTGGAGGGGTATGGGAAGACCAACAACCTCATTGAACAGCGCCCTCTGCTGCACTCAATCCAACAGTACAGCAAAAATGTTTTGAGGATTGAAAGACAACAACAGGAGATGGACATCATAAGAGCAGCCACAAAGTTCTGCCATAATACCGTTCGGGTTTTGGCTGGAGGTCGCCAAAGGTTGCTTTGAACTCAAAGGGACCAGTGGCATCCTATGGTGCAATACGATCACTCACAACGTCCCCACATTCCAAAATAATCCCCCCCCATACAAAACGCTAAACAAATTCAAGGGTGGTTTCATGCACCCTTGCATCAAGTCAAACCTTCTATAGCCTCTTGAGTTTAGATACAAGATATAAATATCATGAAGACCATTAAATCTTGATGAGAAGTACTGGAGCATAAAGGGCAGAGTAGTTTCAACCTTCTCTTCTCAAAAACCTGGAGGCGTTTCTTCTAGTAAAAGGATCTGAAATGCCATTACACACAGACTTCTATGACAGGATTTCAAAAGGGTCTGATGTTGTTCAGAAAGCAAGGGGTGACCCCACTACATGAGGTCCTCAATATTAATATACTGTCATGTAATCCACCTCCAGTTTAAGTGCAGGATAAACGGCTTTGGTTTTGACTGGTGGACGGTCAGAACAGCTTGTAAAGTTTCAGGAAGTGGGCAGCATTACAGATCAAAAAGTCCAACAGTGCAGCTCTATGTGGAAGATTAGAGAATGAAGACATTCCCTCCAGAGCTCTTTATTTTTAGTGAGAAGGTAGTAATGGAAGTACTTTCTCCAAGAGTTCCAAGGTGTCTCCCAAGTTACTTATTAACAGTGGCTATAAAGCATGAAAATTCAGTGTTTGTGGGTCGCTTCACATGAAACAGTTTAAGCAACTAAGATCCTGTTTACGCTTCATTCTGAAATGCATCTTGGACGATTGGATCATAAGCAGACAGCCAAGATGCATCACCGTTTACACCCATGTCTGTCAGGCATCTCCAAGGTGTCCGGTTTTATTCTTGTGACATTCATGTCGGGGACGTATCCAGGATGCATTAGCGTCTACACTGCAAAAGATACGTGGTCAAATGCATCCCAGACCAACTCTGCAAGTGGTTTGAGTGATTGGATCACGGTGCATCTTGGTGGCCGTTTACACTTGTATTGAATGAGTAACAGGGATAAACGGGCTTTCTTGGCTACAGCTAAAGATTGATTAGCAAACTGCTGGAGTGGTTCACTGGTCTGACTGTTTTTGCTCCAGTGAGCACAGGGTGCCAACAGCCCGTAAAGAAATCTGGTGGGGGAGGGGCTGCGTTTACCTGAAGAAGGTGAGGAGGAAGGCAATCAGGTGGTGGTGGGTGTACTGTGACAGGAAGCCACAGCAAGGGGGCGACATCACAGGGGTCTCAGGGTGAAGGCGCAGGCCCCAATCCTGAGAGCTGGCTGGAATAGGAAAGAGGGCAGGGGTAGGAGCATGATGTTCATCGACAGCAGCAACAGCGTGCACGACCTGGCATGCAATGCCATCCTACCTCTGCCTAGGACAGTATGCTCGGCAGAGAGAGTCAAAGGGTCAAAGGTCACACCAAAGCCAAGCAGGCACAGAGCATGCTTCGAGGTTTATAATTAACACACCACACGACTTCACTAAACAGTTAAAAGTGCAGTATTCACAAGAAAGCCAGGTCCACTTTCGATTTTGCGCCCTCCTCAGCAAATAACTCCTGAGGTAACTTTTTGCTGGTCACACATATGCAGTACATATATACACGTATAAACCTGCAAAATAAACAAAGACGACAAATGACCCAGTTCTGCAATAGAACTAATTCAGAGAAGAAATTGCTCGGTGCTCAATGCTCAGTCCCAGCCTGCAACATTTCCTTTAGTGGTTATTTTATGCTTAAAGGTGGGATCAGATTTAAAGCTATTCTTTCAGGATCTGACCTAATTTCGCAAGAGAACTAACAGCGCCTTAAGACAAACTACCAAGAAATGTTTATTTATAGAGTTTGTTAAATGTCTTTAATTAGCCGTGGTCGAAGAGCTGAAAAGAGATCGGATTATGGTTAGAAAGCCTAAACTGATTATTTATATATTAGAAATACATTGTTGCAACACTAGCATTCGGGTGAAAAGGCAATAAAATCACATTCTGACACAGCGGGTTAAGCTTGTTTCGTACCATGTTATTGTGGTTATATTTTGCGTCTCAGAAGCCACAATGGCTTTGCAGCCGAGCATAAACACTAACGATACGCTCTCATTTGGGGGCGATCTCGAAAGGAATAGGTGTTAAAATGATGAAGAAACAAAGGCAGGGCTGACATGATGCCATGCACTAACTGGAGCCGCCTCCACTTCCTCTCCAACTACTACCGCAATGTGTCCGAATGACTATGGCGGATTCAGCCCCGAATGGCACGGATGGGTAGCGAACGAGGTCCCGGTACCGACCATCCGACACTTACCCCAGATTTCCGAACGACGGCGTGTCACCCAGGGCCAGTAAATGCGCACTTTGCCAGGCGGTCTGCTTATGCTTCCTGTTAATGTCCCCGATGCACGGCGGGAGGTGTGGTTTTCGAGGCGAAATGCGGGGACCTTGAAGCTGTAGCAGAAGAGAAATAAAAGGCTTTAAAAAGATGAATAAATAAAAGGTTCTGACTGTGAGAAGAAACCGTATGGATCGAAACAAGGAGTCATTTTACGGGCTACATTACTGGCTGATTTTATGGAAGGGAGCAAACACGACCATTTTTTTCCCAGATAATAAATAAAACGATAAATATAAGATGACGTCTTAAAATGACCATGTCAGATCACTTGTGACACGTATTTAACGAACGTACGCGGTTATAAGCATAAGCCCAGCAAGACGATCCTAGCTCCTGTGGTGGAACAGCGAGGTTTAAGAAAAAGCACTGGAATATTTTACACATATCATGTGTTTTTATGACACCAATACCCTCCTTCTGCCTTAACACAATACATATGACTGTCACGTCGTGTTTCTGCCTTTTATCATGTTTAAAGAAAAACCAGTTTTTACGGCATGCCTAATTATAAGATTGCCCACAGAGAAATGCATTCTCTAAACGGCATCTGTAAAACGTCCACAGCAATTCAATAGAATTCGGCTTCTTTAATAGCCACAGGAATCTACACACACGAAGATGTGTATCCTGCGCTGCGTGGGTATGAAAATCTTTTATGATTCTGCTGGGTAGGGAGATACACAAGTTATGTCACTATGCTGAAATATGTGCCCCATAAATAAATCATTCTCTCCATCTGTGCTAGTATGAAACAGAGCCAGCACTGTTTGGTGAAAGCTGCCCCAGCCTGCCCTCTACCCCCGTAATTCCCCCCCCCCCCCAGCCTAGGCCATTCTGTATAATCACTTACATTGTCTGTGGTCCCCAGCTGTGTATGGCTGTCTCCGGACTGGGATGTGTAGAGATGTGCTTGTGTGCTCAGGGCAGTACGGCACAGTGTCTGCTTCGAAGGGGATGTGCTTCTCGTCCTCACTCTGCCATTCTGCTGAAGTCTCCATCACAGGCCTCTCAGGTATGACAAGGACACCTGTAAGGGTGCCCGATTGTCATGTGACTCTCCCCCAAGGTCACCTGTTCTGCCCAGGTCTGAGATTGCGTTGCTGGTGCGTGTCGCTATGCTGATACGGGGATGACCGCTAGCGAAGGAAGGTTCTGTATGTTTACTGTTGTCTGTAGTCCAAAAGGTCACCCTTTAGAAGCTTGTGTGTACTTTAGCCTGGACAAGCTGATTTGTTCAAGGAGTGGTGATATTTCAATGATGGATATTTAATAAAGAGCATGTTGGCAGCCAACTTTTGATAAGTGTTACTGTTGGGGGGGGGGGGGGGGGGAAACT
>JAODKE010000068.1:23868029-23878975 GCA_026779605.1 Mormyrus hasselquistii
AGGGGAGGGGGGGATGGCGCGCGAGGGGGGGGGGGGGCGGGGGGGGGGGGGGGGGGGGGGGCGGGGCGACAACAAAATATACTATGAATGAGAATTACTGTGTTATTTAATTTACCATATGGTCAAATCGTCTTCTTTGAACCAGTTGCCAGGATCACTGATGAATGAATGTGAAAGAGAGAGAGATGCCAAACTCTAAAGTCATTCTTAAGAAGCCAGACGCCTTTAAGTAGCTGGTGCATGAGGATCAGAATCCTGCTGGTTTTTGACTAGTGTTTTATACAAAGAATATACCAAGTAAAGTCATTCTCAGCACAGTTAACAGGCAGGAGGAGGCTTAGGCCACCTATGCTCTACTGTGCTCGTTCCGTTCAAACACTTTATTCTTTTGTTCTAAGCCTCAAGTGCTGCAATGCAGGGAAAAGGGTTCCAAATGAGGAGCGCAGCACCTGTTCAGGATATTTTACGGGTCACTTCAAAGTTTCACTTCAATAAAAAAAACACACACACGCGCTGCAATTCACAGTTCCCGTCTGTCTGGACCAGCATCATGGAACCTGTTACATTTAGCATGGGAATTTTGGTTTCTTTTTTGTACTTCCTGTACTTTTCATTTAAGTAATGAAATATTGCCCGTGTAATATACACCAGTATAATGTAAAACCATCCCCAATATATTAAAGCATGAATGTAGGAAGAGCTGATACTCACTGTGAAAGATTTAGCAGGCTTACGTGTTACTCAGACGCCCCGTAGTGAAACCTTTAAAATGATTGTAGCTCAGTGAGGTAATCTGTGAAGCATTTTCACCTTGGAAGGAGGATGAAGACAATTCTGTGCATTTCACCCCCTTGGATGTAGTCAGTAATATGGAGGGCAGTAAGGGGCAGTAGGGTTAAGGTGACCCGCAAAGTAATAAATCCTAAACGGACGCCGAACAAACATTGGTTCTATTGTGTGCATGTTTCTGTTTGCCGTCTGTTCTGCTGAATCACTTCCAAACCTGGTCAATAAGCCCAGGCTGATTTTGCACCATCTGCCTGCAGGGTGTTGACAGGATTAGGAAAACTCACCTTTTAAGCTGAAAGCACGAAAGGTAAAGAACAAATAGTACACGACATTTTTCAAACAGGTTCTTTTTTTATAAATCCGTATGGTGGTGTAAGATCCGACCATAAACATTAAGTCAGTGAAACTACGAAAACGGCTTTGTAAAAAGTACACCAGGCACACAAAACAGTTGGTAGTTTTATGGTATGCTAACAGTCATAAAAGCTCTAGTAATAAAACTAGATGTAGTAACATGTTAATTAAAACATAAATTATCTTGATGTAGAACGCAAATGGACTTCTTTTACACTGAAAACATGGTGATGTGTGTGTATACCCTGTATCTAAATGGTTCCACATCTACGGTCCCTGGTCTTTATTTTATACACACGCTTGGCTGAGGTGACAATTAAGATGCTTCAGATTAAAGCTTCCATCCAATGACGGAATGTTAATGCGGAGGGAAGGCTTCCCTGGAGGCATCAGGTCACCACTAGGGGTCGCCAGAGCGGAGGCCCTATTCTAGTTGACAGCCTTCCTGATTGAAGACGAGCTCGACGGCTTCCAGGACGTCCTGAACCACAAAGGAAGGATCTGCCAGGCTGGGATCGAAGCGGAAGTCACGGTGTCCATGGAAGACGCGCTCCGTGACAGCCTGCAGCGGGTCGGGCGGGAGATCCTGCTGCTCACGGCTGTAGACGCCGGTGCACACTAAGATGGAGCGGCAGCTTTCTGGCAGGTGCCCCCCTCCTCGCGAGCCCCCTAGCTTGGCTCCGCCCACCACGCCTCCCGTAACTTTAGCCTTTGTTTGGGCCTCGCGCGACTCCTGCAGGTAGCGGTTATACAGGTTAGCTCCGTAGATGTCTGCCATTGGATTGTCACTGGAAGAAGGAAACGAAAGCACATCTGTTCACAATCACAATCAGGCATGCTGGGGGGGGGGGGGGGCTGAACACCTGCCCGTTTTGCCCAAACTATTTAATATGAACTTTAAAAGGTGTATGAGCTTTAAAAGGTACTATGTGCCAGATGTGATGTGGACAGAGTTTCTGAGACTGCAGGGGGCCCAAGCCCCTCCCATTTCTACAGAATATACCAAGGGACCCTAAGGTGACATTTTTCCAGGGAGCCCAGAATTTCTTGCTACAACCCTGTCTATACCAGCATGTCTATACCTCAGTGCTGTTAACCACTATGCTATTGGTGACCATCATACTTTAAATATGACGCATGTCTTTTTTCAAGAATGTTCGGAAGAGGGATGTCCTGCCAGTGGCTTACCCTATAGCATAGAGCCTCTCCACGGGTTCTGTCCAGCCCAGCTTCTCAGCCTCCTGGCGAATCAGTAGCTCCGCATAGTTGTATGTGACCAGACTAGGTTTGCCGATAAGGGCCTCGTACTTCAGCTCACACCCTGTGATCTTCTTGTAGATGTTTTCCAGGCACACCAAGAACATGCCGTGACCAAACCTGAGAAAAGAAGGGGAGAGAGGGGAGGAGAAAATCAAGGGGATGATGCTGGATGCTGTCAGCACATCGGTGTGCACAGGGGATCGCAGAAACGCTAAGGGCATCACGCTGACCTGGGGTTCCTGGCTTCGGCCATCCACAGGAGGTCCATGTTGCAGGCCAGTACAGGGATGTGAGGGTACTGCAGTGAGCCCACAGCGTTCCCCGGCTTCCCGTGGGTCAGGAGAACATCCACAATCAGCTGCAGGTTGGTCTCCCATCGGATTGGCTCCCCAAAAAGGATCACAGCTAGCAAGGCCCAATCAAATGAGCAGGAGAAGTAATTAGCAAGCAAAACTTCAAAGATATATCTTTTAATACAAAGATATCTCTTTTAAATAATAACAATTATGCAAATGAAAAATGCTTATGATTGACAGGAGAAGTGTCACCTTCAATGGGAGGTAGGTCTTTAGATGGGGGTATCTGTAAGACATGACAAAATTTACTCTGTAGTTCAAGGGATTCAATTCAATTTATTTTTATATAACGCCTTTCACAACAGAATCGCCCAAGGCATTTTACATGGGTGTGTTATTTCAACATCATTAGGGATCACCAGTACAATGGCTAACATAAATAAATCCAACAAGGGAATACATGAAATTTGAGAGCTTAAACTGTGCCTGTGTAAGTAAGAATTCCTTAGCAACACCAGGTATCTTGATAATTTTCTAGAACTGGACTTACTGTGCCCTTCGGTCTGCGATTGTGGTCAACCATATCCAGGAGAGGGTAGGCTTCCCTCAACATATCCACAGTCACCACGTTTTGGAAGCCCATACTGTGAGGTTCCAGGGGTTAAGGGCAAACTGGGCACACACCGCATCCACAACGTACACAAACAAACAGACCCTAAGAAACATTTGGATGAATATAAATGACCCTGAACACTACATGGTCCTGAGCACAAGTGCTCAGCTGAGACTGGAAACAATGCATGAAGGGATACTTTCGGGCCACTTCCACGATTGGCCCCTGTCCCGATACCAGCACATGCTTGCTGTGGAACTTAGTGAAGATCCGTAAGGGACTGTGAGACAGTATGACTTGGTCCGGAGACACCTGTGTGGGAGGGGATTATGAATGACAGGTCAAAGGGGCTCCATCCTGTGTACTGAGGCCATTAGGCACTTTCACACCGAAGTTCTGGAACCTGGTTTCTGTTCAAGTCCCTGGGCGAACCTGGAATTTCTGTATCTCCTGACCACTTTTGTATGGCGCTTTCCCACCACACAAGAGGAACTGGGACCTTTATGTTAAATAAGCATGAGAGACACAAAAAGCTCGTAGGTTAAACTTCACGTATAATTTCATAAGAAACTGCACACCGACACCAAAACAAGGGAGGATAAATAAGCCATTTTGTTAGTTATTGGGGGGATGGATCGTGATCAAAATAGGACACTGCCTTTTATTTATACGACCTGTGACATGTTTATAATTCGTATCAAATCTGGCCAGCAGATCGATCTTTCATTTTCTACAGAATAAAAACGATGTAACGATATCCTGCTAAGAAACGCCGGCAAGCTTCACCACCGCCATTGGCCATAGTAGACAAAATCCTATCGGTTATCAATTAAAGTTTCTGATACAGAAATATAGAAGATGCAAGCTAAAAATGTATTGATGCATAAAATGTAACTTGGGTAAAAAGTAACTGTATCCGCTCAATTTTTATTCGCTGCTGCTTCTCTTTTCCCTATTGCATAACTTCCAAGTTAGCGCCAGTGCTTGTCGTTAATAAGTCAGCAAGTTCAACGCGGTAAGAGCCTCCCCAGTAGTTCCAGTTTGAAGGAAAAGTACCTTGTTTGTAATAAGGACTAAAAAATTGTTCCAGAACTGCCTCAAAGGAACTACAATCGGAACAAATTCTCAGAGAAGGGTCTGGCTGCAGAACATTGAGCGACCTCCATCAGGAGGACCTTCATGACCACCACACTGGGCCGGATAGGACTCTACCAAAGAGAACTCAGAAAGCTGAACTCACGGGTAAATAGCACCTTAGCCAAGTCCGAATTCAGGGGCTGCATCCTTCTAAGGCTCCGTTCAAAGACTGATCGTGTCACAGTAACATGACAATGCTGTCTCATTCTGAAGACTGCTTCAAAAGCGGTCTTTTTTTGTTGGTTGCGAAGGATCTACCTATATGGATCCTTTGTAGTCCAACATATCCCAAGATTCATTGCATAAACCTTTGAAGGATGAAGCTTAGAAAGGCTACATAGACCGTCGCCTTCGAAAGATGCAGTCCCTTAATTCAGATACAGCCTGTGTTTCCATTAAAATTATGAAGTCGGATATGTCTCATAACATCTTAAGCTACATAAAGGTCAGGATCTCACACTGAAATAGCTCATTTAAAATAGACTATTAAGCTACATTCCTGTAGATTTAATGAAATTATTAACAACGGTTCCCAATGTTGCACTAATATTGCACTAATATCGAAATGGCATATATATATATTTTAAAAAAGATGATTAAAGTCTATTCCCTATGTTGCACTAACATCATATCTAGCGCTATTGTGGAGATTAGACCTCCATTCTTGCAGTTTGTATGATGTCATGTCCTGACCAGCCCCACAGTGGAGATCCGCCTAGTAGAGGTCGCCCAGTATTCTGCATCAGGTTTTGGAAATAGGTTCTGGTTCCCGGAAAAAAGTTCCTATGATATGAAAGCGCCTATTATGACACACAGACATTCTCCTCTAATGTCCGAAGAACACAAACATATTCCTCAGTGTAAATCATGACATTTAAATCCAGTCCCAACCGGTCATCCCATTTCACTGCCCCTCACTCCTCACCTCAACTTCCAGCATGTGGGACAGCTGTTCAGCCTTGGCCTGCCGCATGCAGTTCCCAGCATTAGTCACAAAGACCACCGGGACCCGGTACTTCCCATTCCTGTCCACCAGGTTCCTGAAACACTGCTTGGCGGCAGGAATCGGTGTCCGTCCACGGGCTAGAACCCCATCGATGTCAAACAACAACCCAAACGAGGTTTGGTTCTGTTAAGGCATGAAAAGTAACCTCTGTGAAACTGGATCACAAGGATTCCCCATATGGCAGATGGTCACCAATAGTAAAGAGTTATAGACATGGATCTGTGTTCAAAGTCTTTTCCAGATAAATCGTCCATGGAGTAAAGAGTCCACATTCTACCCAAGGGACACTAAACCACATTATGCAACTAAAAAGCTCTTCAGGTAAAAATTTATTATCTGTTAAAGTCGACTTCAGGACTAAAGTTCAAATGTCTTATGCTTGCGGAATGACACAAAACGTATAAAACATCCGCTAATAAATTAAGTGTCATTTTATCTTAAGAAAGGGGCAGGATCGGGGAAAACAGAAACTTAATTTCAATCGAACCAATTCAGTCTTCTCTAAATAGTTAAATCAGAGGGAAGTCACGGAAGTAAGCAGCAAAAACTAGTCGCACCAGTCTGACTTGTTTGACATGGTGACATTTAAGGCTCAGGGCATGCCGACATAAATGCTGTTAACGGACACTAGGCATAAGTGCAGAACTTATTCCATAAATGACACTACTTCTCACAGTCTTGTGATGGCGTAAGGGCATCAAAAAATGCCTCCATAGACACACATCTAACTGGACAATAAAACTGTCATGCAAAAAACAAATTGCTTTGTGATGCAGTGACAACTAATCATATCATTGTTTCAAAGACTTGCATAACTTACGCAGTGCTGGACAATTTATCTGAGCAGGAAAAGTTTTGATGTTAATCATTTAACACCAATACTCTCGAATAGTGCCGAATGTTTAAAATGAAAGACGGAATGACTTACGTTGATATAGCGGCGATGAGTTCCCAAAGGCTTACATCTTCGAGGAAACAAGAATTCGACGGATTTCACAGCCTGAAAACCTAACTTCAAAGAATTTAACTTACAAAACAATTCAGCCATTTCCCCCAGCGACAAACGAAGACAACTGTTACCTTGCAGAAATATACAATTGCGTGACGCTACTACTTAACAAGCTTAATAAACACCTTAACTTCAGCGAGATTACAAAGGAAAGACGGGTCTTCTTGAGCTCCTGTAATGACTCAATGACAATCGTACAATCAGTATTATTTTTTTGCAACCCAGACCGTATCAGATTGTCAATAAGGTAACTTCAACTGTACCATTTTTGCGCCTGCGTGTGTCATGCTAGATCGATTCTGATCCCGGATCTGTATAACTACGATGAGAAATCTACCACCGGTACACAATCTGACTCCAGATCAGTACATCAGCGTTTTCTACCCTAACGACAAATTAATCATTCTGATGTCGCGCGGCCGTAATTGACCAATGAGAGCACCAGCATGCACAAAACTACAACCCCCAGCATGCTCGGTGCACGCCACAAAACACACAATGGTCTACTGTTTCGTTTCTCTGACATCCATTAAGGACTTCATTTTCACTTTCTTCTCCCGCAAAGAATACAATGCAAATTAATTAGTCAGATAAATTAAATATGTTTAGATTATTCGTATACATTTTTCCAAATCTAACCAGCACAGGGTAGTTGTACATTTTAAAAAGTAAGTTTACTGAACTTGCCCCACTTAAAGGTAGTGTTCAGAATCTGCTTTAACTGTCCTTCTGAAACACATGGCTACCTATTACCGTATATATCTGTTGAAAAGTATACTTGAACTGATGCAGAAAAAAAATTCATGGATTGATGTTAAAATGTTTTTTTTTCTATCTCTCTCTGCAATATAGAAATTATGCAACAATAAAATATAGCAGATGGTTTTGTCTGAAGTGATTTATATGTGAAGCAAATGGCACATTACAGACATACATGCTGTCAAAAAGTCAACAAGGCATCACTACAGCAATTTATAGCTTTAATATAAAAACAAAGTTGAAAAATTCTATTGAAATTCAAGTTATTAAAAATCTTACAGAATAAGAATTCACAGCAGTTTCCAAAATATCATAATACAAAGATTCAGAAAGGCATAAAATTGTACCTGTATCTTTTCAAACGTAATGCATTAATCCAAAGTGACAAACTGTGCTTTATAACATACAGCAGGCGTGTGGTGTGTGGGCCAATCGTGGTGGTATATCTCAGCAGTATCTCAGCTCGTTCTCCAAGCCGTAGATCTTGGCTTTGAGGGTCCTTAGCTCTCCCTGGACCTTCTTGGTGCGCTCATTGGTCTGTCGCACCTCATGTAGGATGGCCAAGTCCTGGTTTGGGCCCACATTCAACGTCACCTGAAGAGATGCACACTGCCTGACTGTGTGAAGCTACAGCAAGTCTCCAGGTCATAAGACAGATGCACGCAGACTTACATACAGCTAGTTGATAGCAACTTACCAGCTCAGCTTTTTAAAATTTAATTTATCTATGTTTTACCAGCAGGTTTATTTCTTTAATGCAATGACGATTAAAGCTGACTGCATTAAAAAGCAGGTTTTTATGGATAAGCAGAGAATATAATCTAGACCGTGTTAAATTAAACTGTACTGCAAATGGCCACTGAACTTGAAAATAGGTAAATGTATAAAAACAATGCATCTCAATGCTTAATGGTGCTGGGGAAAAAAAATACAAACTAGTTTGGCACTGTTTTGTATATTTAGGTAATGAATTTTTAAATTCCCACTTAACCACTGAACAATTAGTTAGCAATATTGATTACTAAATCAATCAATGAAAGGGAAGAGGAACACCAGCCAAAACGCTCTGGACTCACCCTGAAGAGCTGCTTCTCCACATCCTTCAGCTTCTGCCGCAGCTGCTTGATGTCCGTCCTGAAGCCTTCTACCTCCATGGCCCTCCGCTTCTCCAGAGCCTCGTAACGCCGCGTCATCATCTGGAGCCGCTTGGCCATCTTGTCGGAGCGTTCCTGGAGAAGCGACATCGTCACAACGGCCAGGGGATAGTGACGGACAAAATGACGCACTGTGAACCACTAGATGGCGCTCTTGGATTGCTTTGGGGCCTAATTTGAGCGTTTGTTTTGAACAGAAAGTATCATCTATTGAGGTTAAAAACACAGCAGATGGTTCATGAAACGTCATTTTGTTCCTCAATCCCAGGGGAGGTAGGGAGGTGAGACCAGGCAACAGGAATCTGTGCAGACTTCCACAGTCCCCCTCTGTTCCTGACCTCTCACCTTAAAGATTTCCCTGCCAACGTCGCCCTCCTCCCGAATCTGTGCCAGCTCCGTCTCCAGGCCCACGCACTGCTCCCTGTACATGGTAGCCAACCGATGTGTCTGCTTCAGTTCCTCCCGCAGTGCCTGGGGACATACGTTCAGCTGAGCCTTCGCTTTATTTTCTTCCAGGGGGATTTCTTGTAAGATACACCCTTATCCGGATAACTGAATCGCTTGGTCTTGAACCAGGCAGCCTACCCTAATTTCCTCCTTCTGTGTCTGGTGTGACTGCAGTTCCGGGGTGGGTGTGGAGAGGACGGGGGCGCTGTAGCCCAGGGTCTGGCTGCCGCGGTGCTCACGCAGCTTCTCCTGGCAGGAGTCTAGCTGCCGCAGAAGCCGGTCCTTCTCCATCATCCAGCCCTTCTCACGAGAACGGGTCTCAAACTTGAGCTGCAGGAAGTCCCGCGTGTTCTCATACAGAAAGCTCTGGGTGCGCTGCAGCCTGAGAATAACGGCAAGCAGAAAGTGGACATATTTCTACTGTTTACTAACATCAGGAAGGCAAGTAAGAGGATGAAGAGTATGACCACACTTTTCAGTGAGCGCTGCGATTCGGTCTTGATCCCTCTGTTGCTGCACTTGGGACTCCTCTGTGTGGATCCGTCGGTCCTCCTGCAATGTTTCCACCTGTTCCTTGGCAAGGCGTGTCTGCTCCTCCATCTGGGCCTGCAATGCCTCCACCTGGACATGTTGTGCATTACACTGAATGCAATGCACCAGTATAAGGAGCCACCCTAAATGAAATAGACGCGGTTTCCGTATTTATGTACCTGCAGCCGCAAAGTCTGGTTGTCCATCTTGTATTGCTCACAGCTAACCCCGGTATCAGTGCCCGTCGCGCATCTGGGCACCTTCCGCCGAGATTCTGCCGAGGAGAAAAATAACGGTTTTAGCGAACCGTTCCACACTGCTTGAAAGGTGCTACGTACGAAGGCCTTTATTCCAGTTGAACCGCTTAAGTCAACTTATGACCTTGGTGCACAACTTCACATCAGCAAGCAGATGTCCTTACAGTAACAGCAGCAGTCTGTACAAATCAGACCTGTTTTTTCTGGCCTCCGCCGATCTGGAATCCTGGGCTGAATATTCTTTTGGGGGATGATAACCTGATGAAGCCAGAATGACAGACTGCTGAAAATAACTATAGATACAAGCTAAAAGTAAACAAAAAAAGCCTTACGATATAGCAAACAAACAGATCTCATTTAAGCTAATTGCCTCCAAGCCACAAATTCAATGTCAGAATAACTATACCTTAAAACTGCCATTTAGAAGTGGGAACTTAGATGATTTCTTACCTTGTGTGGTGGCTCCTGGTGAAAATATGTGATCTCTCCTACATCTGGACCCACCAGCGCCAGAAGGTGCTGGATCTTCTTCCGGTCCTCCAGCTCCCTATATCCAGAACAGGGGAAACCCGTCAGCACATACGCCCGCCGTTTAAACCGCGGCTCTCGGGAAAGAGGCGGCCCACCTGATCTTCAGCCGGTCGTTCTCAGAGTGGAGCCTGAGTGCCTGCTCCCTCTCCTGTAACAGGCAGAGCTGCATATCGCTCAGGGCCTTCTGCAGCTCAGCAGTCTCGCTCTCCCGCTGCCTCACCTCCCACTCCAGCTTGTGCTGCGCGGAACCCAGAACCCACACTGAGAAACTGCATTTTTCCACGGAGCCAGAGCATGTTCAAGTCCCACGCGTGACATTTCTGTGTCGCCCCTGAGCGAGGTGTTTGACACAAACTGCTTCAGTCACCAAACCTCATTAAGCGATAAAATGCAATCAGTAATTAATTATACACATGGATGGAAGGATATGGGCAGATTAGATCAACATTTCCCAACCCGTTCTTTGGGGAACCCCAGACAGTCAGTGTTTTTGCTTTGCCTTTGCTTTTATATAATTGCTTCTTCAGACTAATTTAGTATAATATGAAAGACATCCTGAGTAAACAATACTCGGTTTTCATATGATTATGTTTTATTGAAGGGAAAAAGTTCTAATTTTTCATGGCACGAAAGATAGACAGAAGGATGTAGGCATCAGGGACAATGGGGAGGTACTTCGGAGGTACCCCTCCAATATTTCATTTGGCTTAATTCGTCCCTCCAACAAAATAGAACTTTACATTTAACTTATTAAGTTGTTCCAAAACCACCCCAACACCCCATCCCGAACGTTCACCCCACCG
>JAODKE010000068.1:23879075-23901638 GCA_026779605.1 Mormyrus hasselquistii
GTACTTGGGAGGCACCCCCCACATATTTTATTTGGCTTTATTCCTCCCCCACAAAAAAAAAAACTTTACATTTAAATTATTAAGTTGGGCCCCCCCCCCCCCCCCAAATGTTGAACTCTCTCCTAGTCGTGGGATAGACAGGATGGATGGATACTTTATTAATCAAATTCGTAAAAAATAATGGCATCCAAGTATAGTATAGACATGTGGACTGCTTATCTTGGGGATGCATGGAAGTCTGGCCCAGTACCTGGTCCTCCGTTGTGGACCTGTGCTTCTCCAGCATCTGCAGCAGGTCCTCATGCTCGCTATCGAACTGTGCCACCTTCTGCCGGTAGAACTCTAGCAGCTCCCGTGAGGGGCGGAGGTGAGCCAGCCGCTCGGAAACTGGGGGCAGCGGGGAGTCGGCGTCCCGGCTGAAGCTGCCATTACTGCTAGTGGGAAGGAGGGGCTCTGAGTGAAGCTTGTACCCCTTAGCTAAGTCGCACCAAAGCAACACACACAAGATGTTATACAGACACTAAAGATATTTTTCAACACGCGTACTTGACCGTACTTGTTTTGTGTCATCTTCCATTGCCGAACACCAGTTCCAATATTAAGAACAGAAGTACAAATGACAGCAAAAATCCCTAGATGGCATTCTTGCCCCACCACAAAAATCAAGGATATTTCGGGCGCATCCTTGCTAAACGGGACCAATCCCATGATTCATTGTGCCCCAAGTTTGTTCTTGCAAAGCAAGTTAGCAAGACCACTCTTGCCAAAACCACAAGTACGATCATTCTTGCTAGTGAAAAATACCCTTAGACAAGTAGCAGCATATATTAAATATTCACCTGTTCCTATAAGTACCTGTCCATTGCAGGGTTGCAGTAAGATTGGAACTTATCCCGCAAAACAGCATAAAACATGGTGCGCAACTACCAGGCAATCACAGGAGACACAAAAATGCACACACACACTATACAACTGCTCATTTATGTGGGAAGCATTTTGGACCAGGCAACCCACAACCTTGATGGTTTCAGGTTAGTGTTACACACTGAGCCACTGTGAAAGTCTGTTCTGGAATTTCTTAAGTATTAGGTCATACAAACAAAATGAATAATAATAATAAAAAATAAAAATAATAACAGCAAAGCATACCACTGAAAATCTTGATCTCTGGTTGGTGGAGACTCCATTGCCTTGAATACCAAACCTGTAGGATAATCTGTAGGAGATGACACATTAACACACACTGAGAATAATTCAAAAGTGCAGCACATTCTAATAATAATCTGATATGCAATGCTATGATATGTTACTGGAGCGATTATATTTTAAATATTTAAAAAAACGTCGCTATTTTCCATTACCATCAAAACTCCAATACAGTAACAGGTGTCTACGAGACAATTTCAAAACAGATTCAATAAAGTGAAGTACAGACGTCTACACATAGAGTTTAGAAGCAACCGACAAAACCGGCGAAGAGCCGCCGCGAAATCAGCAGCCGAGGTTTCGGCGTTTGATTGCTTTTGTCTACAACGCCCCCATGCGTCTCGTTGCCATATCTACACCAGCTGGCATTTTAAACTAACCGAAAAATTCGCACGCAAAACACACACCGTTATTTATTTATTTAACAGTGGTGATCACTTCATTTCCAAGTCCACCAGTTTTGTATTATGACCGAAGCTTAATTACCTTGCAATTCATCAAAAGAAACAGTCCATCTAAGATATGTAGAAGTGACCGTTACTAGGAAGCCACCTACGTTACAGATATCTTGGGAATTGTATTAATGATTATCAAATTATTAAACTAATGCTGTTCGATGAAACTCTTTGAAAATCTTCATCTTAGCGCTTTCTTAATTAAAGTTATAACTCTATGGCTTTCCTACCTAGTTTAAACTTGTCTTGTGAAAACGTACCTTTCCCCGGAAATCTCCACACGTAGCAACGCCCCTCGTGCAGGAACCACTATGGTGTATGGGTAATGTATTTTTAATGCTAATTTGTAGTAGTACCCACCTTCGCGAATCCTTCCACGTTATTTCTGTGAGTGGGTGTGCGCGCGCGCGCGTGTGTGTTTATCAATCCGCAGAAAATCAAACAACACGGAACATTAGGAAATTCATTTTATTTTCAATTTTAATAACATCATTCCTTAGATAAAAATGCAATGTTACAGGAATATACATCAGAGATTAATTTAAAACTTGCTTCCAAGGACCATACAGTCTAAATATATTTTCCCTTTTTTATTTACTGGTAGCGTGCGTTATAAGCAAGACAGACTCTGTCACCAAAGACAGACTGACAGTTACAGATACAAACTGTACATCACCTATTTACAAATAAACTTTTTGATAAATTTTTATAATTTTTTTTTGAAAATAAGAGTAGAAAAGTGATTGGATTTTCTGATTTTTCTTTTTTCTTTCCCTTTATATTTAAAAGAAAGAATTAAAAATAAAAAGAGAAAAATGGACAGTGGCAATGCAAAGATACCCAAGGGGGATCAGGCAGCACAGAAGCTGCTCTGCAGGAGAAGGAGCTGGACTGAGGGAAACTTGTGTTTTTATATATAAATAAAACACTCTAAATGATTCCCCATCCAGAAAAGCTGTGTCATTAAAGTTGGATCCTAAACTGCCAAGATTACTATGCTTACAACAGCTTTTAATCAGGACATCTGCCTTTGGCTCTCCTCTTTATAGCCACTAACCACTAACAGTAATAAAAGTACAGTGAACAAAACATGGCGTCTTTAGGCAGTTTCCCAAACGGCCTCTGGCAAATGAGAAGCTGGGACATAGAGGTTCTTTTACCATTTTTCCTTTTTTTTTTTTTTTTTTGGGTTTTTCTTTTTTTTTTTTTTTTTTTAAATGACAATCTGGGTCTGAGCTGAAAAGGCCAAGAACCCGGACCTGGAGTTATGGAAACAACATACTTATTTTTTTGCCAGAAACTGAAAAACAATTTGTGAGACAAATTCAGATAGAAGTTTTCCCAAATATAACATTAAACTCAACATTCACATTTTCAGAAAAGCCTGCTGCACATCCTTAACATGGAACATCGCTTAAAGACCCCGTTGACCACGATTTGACACCAAAACATTCAGATGGCTGTTTATTAACGTTAACAATCTGTTTCATGGAACCTGCCAGAAGAGGACTGTGCTGCCTCCAACTACCTGCTTTTCATGATGACAAAAGGAGCCGGCGACTGATAACCAACATGCAAATAATTCAAATATCTGCAAATATTGATTATTGCATTACTAGAGGTGCAATTATCCTACTTCTGCAGATGACAATTATGATGTTAGGTTTAACAGTCATTTTGAAAGAGGATGCACAGAAATGTAATGCAGTATTATGTTAATGGACCGAGTGCAACGCGGCCTTTTATAAGTGTAGTTCTTTGAAATAGGAGACCTTTATTAGGTAATTACCCATAGAACATAAGCAGGGTTTTATTCAAAGGGGATAGTAACTTATAAAGTGACTGATGACATGCTTTCATATAATAAATGCATGCAAACATTCTGACATTCCTTTCTTGACCGATCACACACAATCTTGAGAAATACCAACCACAGGCTGCTGTACAGCACCGTACACTAGTTATTGTAAACCTAACCGAGGTCAGACACACACAAAGATATGGTTTAAAATATGTATGTTTGTGGGAAACATTCACGTTCTATTTAAATACATGAAGAAGCATTGTTTCAAATAATGCCCTCGAAATATGGAATGCCCATATTATTCTTCATGTTTGGACGTACCTCTTTGTAGGAAAAAAGTTTAAGCAACAATGAATTTTTAAAAAGTTGAATGGTGCCCTGAATTAAAATGAACTTTCTCACAAACTCTCCAGGGTTACACTTCCATGCAAGTATGGGATCCAGTTGCCCGGTAACTTCTTATTATGATTTTAATGTGTAGCAGTTCATATTTCACACTTTCCCCCCTAATATGATACACTAGTGTGCAAATACAAATAATGTCTGTACAATAATAATGAGGATATAGAAAATGACTGAAATGAATTTTTGCTCATTTTTTCAAAAAGGAAAATTTGGGCCATTAATATAAGTGTTGTCACTTTTTGGTTCTGTTACAAAAAGAAAATAATATATTTTCAAAATATTTCTGTAAAATATTTTACTGTAGACCAAAATAATCAGTAATCCATGTACAAGAAAAATTAGTGTGTTTTCCTCTATGCCAATGGGGCATCAATATTACATCACAACTTTTTCAAAACTATTCAGGCACCCCAGTAAAAGGACAGAAGATAAAAGACAACAACCTCTTTGAAATTAATATTATACAGCACACACCATCTAACTAGATTCCTCCCCGCCCATATTAAGTCACACTAATTAGGTCACAATGTTTGTCATCAAACCTTAGCGACTGTGGACCCACATTCTCATACGCCTGAATCTATGGTAACTCAAGCCATCTCTAACCTACTATTAAAGAAATATAATATGGTATGTCTCATAATCTTACAGTTTTGGTACTATATTAATTAAAAATGTCTAAGAGCAGGTAAATGGCGCATTTTCTCACCACGTTCTATGATTTAAGACCGGGAAAGAGAGCTCCCAGTGCAGCTAAATCACAGCAACCCGCATCGTAAGGTCTTTGTCAAACACCCTGTCCTTTCAAGTGGACAGGAAAAGAATGGAAATGGCTTTTACTCTTACGAAAAAATAAATTTTTGCATTTTTTGGTCTATTCTTTGCAGCCACCCAGACCTTCCCTCGGTGCTATTTGATGACTGCCTGCGATATGAATTCAATATCTCAAACAAGTCAGATTAGAAGAAGCCCAGCAGTACATTGCCTTGCCAAAACACACACCGCAACAAGCTCAGACTGTGCTTCTGAGGAAAGTGTGCAAGGATTTTGGATACAAAAAAAAATTCCAGAGGTTTGATTTTCCCCATCTGGTGCTCCCCGTGGACTGTACCATGGCAAAGAAGCTGGGTGGGCAATGGAGCTGCAAAATGTGCAATAAACAACGGTTTAGCCGGATACACTCCTCACATGTCACTTCTCCAATAAAACTAGCCAAGTCTCTATGCAAAACCTTGAAAATGTTGATTATCTTCGTAACAATTTACAGATCCTCTCTGGTGATTTTCACACTCCCCTGAGGAATTTAACACAACCTGAAGAGTCTAAAAAGTCAGAAGAGAGGGCTATGAAATAGCTTATGATGTGTCAAGGAATAATTCTATAATATATTCAGTATCCACTCCCGGATCATCTTAGCCACTTCCTTAATAAGTACATTCTCAAAATAATAAACGACAAACCTCTAATCCCAATGTTCCAAGCAACTATACACAGCATTGAGACGTGACACTTTATATATTCTGTAAAAAACATACAATCATTCGCTATTGAAATGAGGCGGCAAAGTTCCAAAGTGACAAATGCAATCATTTCAACAGGACCCGTACACCTACTAAATATGCCAGCCAACGATTCTGGACAAAGGGCATCCTAAAATGGAGACTCTACTTAAATTATATATGTATCCATCATTTAAAATTATAGCGATGTGTTTTTTCTTCGATTTTTATACAATATATATTCCTTTCACAATCTGAGTGGATTGTCGTCTTCATAAAAGTTCATAAAGAAAAAGAATAAAGTCTATAAAGTGGGTATTAGATCATAACATCATAGTGTCTTTTTAACTTGTACCAACATAGTGAATTAACCCACAACGTTCAAGTCCTTTCAAACAGAACTGCCGCTCGGTTAACATGTCGAGAGCAGCGCAAAGACGAGTAAATGACTGTTACTGAGTACAGAACACCGAGCAGACAAAGACCCCAAAATATTGCGATAAAGAACAGAACAGGACAGACATTGTTCGACTCTGTGCCTTCTTTTACACATGCTTTTGCACTAAGGTTAAAGAAAACTCAACAGACAATACCTTTTCTTTGCCAAAATGTTTTTTGTTTGTTTTCCTGAAAATGGGAGAGTTGGATAAATTTGCAGATTTTGTTTTACATTCTACAGAGCCTGAAAAACAGCTTGAAACTGTCCTTTGAACAACATTTATATTATCTACCGTTTTAGAAACACCTTAGTCGTAGTACAGCATTTACATCAGTCATATAACACACATTTTCATATCATTGCGCTCCTCGAACCTTTCTGCGAACCACTAGTTATCCCTGAATGAAACGACTTCATATAAAAACCTTGAGACAATTACACCATTACCGAACAACTCAGTCGTCTCAAACCATAGCTGGGGAGTAAAGGTGGGGTAACTGAGGGTGGGGCACATGGAAAGTAATGTATATGTGCGTGTTTTCGTCAGTGTCTGTGCGTGAATCTGTGTCTGCATCTTAGAGGAAGAAGCCTTTCACAATGCCATTAATTGAAAGAAACAAATAACAGTCCTTGATGAAATCCCGCTCCGCTCCACCAGCAAAAGGAAGAAGTTATGAAGGAAGGTTAAGGAGAAAGAAATCACGCCGCTGAATAAAAGAAATTTACCGCCGCCTTAAAACTGTATGAACACAAGATATGCAAAATCAGATTACGTTAAACATCCTTGTAGTGCTTACTAACTGAGCTAGAGTATTTACATATCTGTACGTGTCTCTATTTTACAGAACAGCATGAAGAAAAATAAAACAATTAATTCTCTTTAATTGTATTTGTGTTCCTTCCCCAGTTTTTTTTTTTAAAAAAGCAGTATTATTTCAAAATTTAACTTGGCACACTAAAATACTAAAATGAATCCCATGCAATTAATATACAACTAGTGAATTTAATTAACATAAGTAAAATATTATAAGTTACAGAAGGAAAAACAGAAGTAAATTAAAACGCCTGACAAGATATTTTAAATACTGAAATGCACCTGATTTCAAGTATAACAGGTTTCTTCAATTTAAAGATCTGCAACTTAATAAAGTCTGAATATATTATCTATGTCACTTTTCTATATTCATTTTCATACAGCTAGTTTTTGAGACTCGTTTACAGTCATATATATGTTATTGCATTGTTTTTGCATATCTTGTGGAATGCGCTTGCGCACCCACGTGCTTCCTCCTTGAACCCTGTGCGTAAGCGAGCGTGACACGGCACGCGCCCACATCGCACCGCGCTACCATCATCTTTTAACACACAAAGCCACAAAACGGTTCAGCCACTCGGTCATGGATGCCACTTATCCATAAATTATGGCACAACCTGCTTTGGAGTAAAAAAAAAAACATAATCAAAGAAACAGGATGGAGTGGTAGAGGATAATCCACCTGCATGGCACAAGGCAATATACTTTGCATTTCTTTGTTTTGGGTGTGTGGGTTTCATTTTAATGTAAACATCTATCATTTACAACTCACTGAAATCATTGTGAAACAGTTGAAAAGCTGAGACACCATAGCCCCATCAAACACATGGTGGTTGAAAAGAACCTAAAGAGAGACGTGTCATAAGGGAATTCTCTTACAGATTCAGAAGCCCATTGTGATAACATGCCCAGAGAAGAGATCCAGACAGCATTGCAACAAGAACATTACCTTGACGGTCTTGTTGCTGATAAGGAACGAATATAGAGTAAAAGACCCTGGACAAAAACCCCAAAGATGGATCAAGCAATAATGCAAACAATTCAGTAGATGACCCTGACGTGACTGAAAACCGAACAATGTACTACAGCATACACCATACCGCAACAATTAGTGAAATGCCGACTACCTCAACCTTGCTGGAGAATTCCTTAAAAAAACACAACAGTTGCAGGTAAATTGGCACAGCAAAGAATACTTGTACAAATGAAAGTTTCACTCCTCTTTTACAAGCTGTACATAAATAGCAAAAAATAAACCCAAACATAATCATAACAGCAAAGTAATTTTGTTTGTAATGTGACACTCGAGTATCCTACTTGCATAATTGATCTATACGTATGACTCATGAAATCTCTCTGGCACTATTTCATTGTTTTTGTGAACTTATACTGGTATACATACGTATACATACAGTGCTGGACAAAGGTAAGAGAACACCCAACAGAAAAGTATAATAATAATAATAATAATAATAATATAGCCCTGTAAAACCATAACAGTTCTATTAAAATAATGCAAATTGGGCGACTCTGCTAGTTCTAATGTGACTGCAAACTCCAGTCCGAAGTCAGTTCAATGACAGGAAACAACATGAGTCAGTCAGGGTCACAAGTCGCTCTCACATCACGCTCAGCTCAGCACTTCCTGCGTGGCACATCTGACCGACCTCAGTAGTTCACATTTCTTTTTTTCTTTTTTTTTTTTTTGAGAGGAACAATTAGGACGTTAAAGCAGCATCGTAGCAATGGAAGCATGTTGGTCTGTTTTCCTGGTGTGTAAGTGGGTCATATCAAAATTACATCAGACTTTGGCTAACCTTACTTAACCTTTAGGCATATGTTTAACAGCAAGAAATATTCACCCACTCCAAATACAATTTGTTGCAGGGAAAAATAATAATAATAAATAAATAAATAAATAACCATATGAAAGGTGCATACAGATAGAACGTTTCCCACTTAAATACAACACTAAATCCTGCGGCCACAGGTTGGTTACCTAACTTCTTAAATCTCCTAAATAAATCAAGCAAGAACTGATTAAGGTCAACAACCAAATTTGTGGAACGTAAAGTTAAACAAAACCATGAGAAATATAGGCTGGTCTCTAAATTTTGCACAACACTGCACTGTATAAATATACAACCTATGGTTTTGATTTTGATGCAAATGCGATTGGCTGCTCCGATTGGCTGCTCCGATTGGCTGCTCGAAGCCACGCACTTTCACTCAGGCAGTGAGGAGCGCAGAAGTGTTGGTCTCCAACCTAGGTACTGAACATCCTCCCCTCTTCCCCCGGAACTAGACGCGGGTCAAGCCCAGGAGGAGCATAGAGCTACAGCTAAATCCACAAAACCAAGATGTCAACGGAAATGAAGATGGAATGAAAAGTCGAGGTACGTGGCAGCAGGTGGCGCTGTCCCTTAGGTCCAGACTTAGTTCTGTCCCCCTCCAAATCTTCCTGTGACAGACAGGAAGTGGCATGGGGCAACAGATGGCAACAGCGAAAAGAGAACGGAGACCAGGGTGAACACCGTGTCCTGCATGCCAACTGTCTCTCCGTTGAAGTATCTCTTCATCTCCAACTTTTCTGTCTCCTCTGCCCAGCGTCAGTTTTACTATCATTTTTCAAAAATGAATTGGTGCCCAAGGGTTGGAGAGGGAGGGGCAAATGACCATACCCTCTCCATGATCCCACCCTTCTACCTGGCCTCTGGATTCTCCTCCCTGTCTTGTCTCCTGTGTTGGTTACCAGCTCCAGCAGCTGGTTGGCCTGCAGTTTTGAGCACAAGACTGTATAGGTTGGGAAGAAAATGGACTCGCCTTCCTCCGTCCCCAGTAGCACATATGTAAGACCAGCGTTGATGCCTTAACAGCCTGTAGAAACTGACCAGCACAAACTGTCTCCCAGGTGGGCTTGCTGTCCAAGACGCTTCTGCCTGGTGGCCAGAACAACAAGACCAAACGAAACAAGACAAAGCAAAGAAACAAAATGAAATTATTTATCCCACCCCCCACCCTCTATTTATCAAGAGCAGAAAAACTGTGAGGCACTTTTGAAACACACCTGGAAACACACTCACACAAAAACCAGGAATCAAATCCCAAATCATAATAAAGAAATAATGGAGCCCATCGAGCTGTTGGCCACCGCGATGCAGTCACGTCCAGCAGAAAGAGAGAGAGAGAAAGAGAGAGAGACCTCTGCATGGTTAATCCTACAAACTGGTGACGCAGTCCATGTCCTCGTCGTCCAAGAACCCAAAATCCCGCGACCGGGAGTCAGCCGCCATTGGACTCTCCTCTTCCTGCTCTTCCATCTCCGCCTCCCCCATAAGATGGGCCCTAGGCTCCTCCCCCTTTTGCCCACTCATTGCCCCTGGGGGCCCCTCGGTCTGGACGGGCTGTTCTGTGCTGTGGTCCCTGCAGTGCATGAAGGGTAGGAGGCTCCCGTTGGAGCTGGGCTGGCTGTTGCCGTTGAGGATGCTGTCTGCAGCACTCTCCATCTCCTCGATGGTCATGTCGCAGGCGTCGGCCAGCTCTTGCTTGGTCACCTCGATGAAGGAGGGGTCCTGTGCGTAGTGGCCAAGGCCCTCTGATATCAGCACCTGTTTGGGGGGGGAGCATGGTAAACGCCAGGTCAGTGTCTACATAGACTTAAGCACAAGCTTTGCAAATCCTAGTGCAACACTTAATAAAATCTTTATCCATCACAGACTAATAAATCAATTAAAGGCATAAAAACAGAAATGTAAACATGCACATTTAAATTTTAGGCTTTCCTCGGTGTTGCACTGCAATTCCCTTTCTGTTTCTTATTGGATGCATTTTGTACTGTTGATCCCGGTACGAATGTCGCCACCCTGTGGTCCACTAATGTAAATACACTAATTCTTATGTCAGTTTTAATTTATTGTGCTGCTCTGTACCAGGATGCTAGGGGAACTGTATTCATATTTAAGAATGCCCAATTGGTGCTGTAATTTATTTACAAATTCCATAAATACATATTTATATTTATCTGCCTTTAGATGTGAATTTAAACTTGAAATGACAGTAGTTTAATCTACTCCACTTTACAGAAAGTTTTTAGATTGGTTTTAACAAGACCCACATGTGGGGGCAGCCCTGGTGAGATGCAGCACCCCGGTGTGTTCGCAGGCTAAATGGTGCGTCCCGTCATGCCCACTGTGAATTTAATGTGCCACAGGCAACCTGCACATAGTGATTTATTCATAGTGATCATGCTTTGGCTCCTTTCTCAGGCAGCTTTATTATAATTACTTATGTATTATTTTTCAGTCTGGTTCTATTATTTTTTGTTTATAATAATATTAATTATTATTATTGTTGTTATTGTTGTTGATATTATTATGATTATTATTATGGGGGCAGTATGCGGCTCAGCTGTTTAAGTTGCTGTGTCTGTGATCGGAAGGTTGTTTGTTCAAATCCCAGAGTTAGCAGAGTGACATCACTATGAGAAAGGCCCTTAACCACCCAACTGCTTCAGGGACTGTTTGATCCTGCATTCAATTATGCATCGCAATGGGTATAAGCATCTGCTAAATAAATACATTTTGGTTGTGATTTTGGTCAGCCATTTCAGATGTTTGCTTATTCCTTGGCTGCTGAGTAGTCACTGACAACGTCCACTTAGGGCGTGTTTACTAAACAGAGTAAGCGAGCGCTTCAAGCAAGCAGCTAAGGAAGGAACGAGGGAACGAGGCAGAGTAGCTGAGCAAGCGGCGCCCTCACCGCCTCCACCAGGCTGCCAGCGCTGCCACGACACAGCGACGTGGAGTCCCTGCCCGTAGTGGGGGGCACAGTCAGGGAGGCGGGCCGCAGCGAGCGCCGGCCGGGCTGCACACCGTCGCCGTCGCTGTACCATGGGCCGCAGTTCACCGAGGGCAAGCTGCTGTTGAGCTTCTCGTAGGAGCCGTCGGCCTCAAGGCGCAGGGTGGGCACGCGCTGGTACGCACCCCCCTGGCCGGCCCGCAGGCTGGGGCTGTCGGGGGGCGTGGAGCACAACCGGCTGAAGAGCGTCGGGGAGTGGCTCCGTCGGAGGAGAGGGCTCAGGCCAGCCACAGCCAGGGCCTTTGAGTGTGTGGCGGGGGCGGGGTCAGAAATGGGGCGGGTCCAAGATGTTCGAGGGCCATACAAAAGGAGAGTAGTTACACAGAAGCGAGGAAAATTGTGTGTAAATGCTGAATAACTAAAAACATTTTTAAAAAAGAGTAAACAACCCTCAAAATTGCAAGTCGAAACAGTTCCTGGCTCATTTTGCTTTTCTAAAAACATTTGCCTGTATTTGCTGCAGGTTACTAGTGGGTGGAGTGTGTGTTCCATACTATTTATTTAATGCAGTCCAGACACAAATAAAGATTGAAAAATCAGCACCAGTTCCACCAAATTTTTCAGTCAGGCAGCCCAGCACTAACTGTGTTTGCATTCATGACGGAGCTGTATCGCAGCAGTAGCTTACAGCGCTGGCCGGCCCACAGACGAGCCAGACAGCAGGGAGAGCAGATTTAACCAAGATAAAAAATACTTAAGAATTTCGGGGGGCTGTAAATCCAGAGGACACCAAACCCTAACAGTCAATTAATCTGGCCTGCTGGGCTTCATCATTCAAACATCTCGCAGACACTAGATCAGTTTTGAGTGATCTTGTGTTTGCACGGCAACTGAATGAAAACCAGCTGGCTGTGCTGTACTGCAGGTAGACCTCCCTCGGACTGACAGACAGACCGCAGCTGAGTCTGGATCCTGTGCTATCACGCTGACCGTAACTTTCCTTTGGAAAATGCCATATCATCTGGGTCCTGATTCGCTATCTCTCACACAGCCGTTAAAGCACAGCAAAAAGTGAGGAAGAAAATAAAACACCCAAATTCTGTAACATTATATTAATTCTGAGTTATAATTAAGTAAAGCTACACAAGCTTGTACTCAACAGAGGTGTAAAGTTCAGGTTCAGAAAGTACAAATCCAGAACGTGATTTTGCTTCAGCCAACCAGTTGAGTACTCTGTGAATGTGACTATAATCGACTGGTTGGTTGAAACAAGATCTTGGTTTGGATTTGTACTCCCTGAACCTGAACGTTCTCCACCTTTGGTACTCAATGCATTTTAACCGGGCTGAGCCCCAGAATAAAGCTGGGGCAATAGCAGGCTTCCCATTCTATAATATATACAAATGAATCTCTCTTGTAGTGTTACTCCAGTATATAAGGAATTATTTTTCTTAGATGCAGATATTTCCAAAACTTTCAAAAATATATATATACATACAAATGAAGCATGGTTTTACTTTGGATTAAGGGGGATGTGGGGACAGAGGGTGAGAATGTACAGTAGTTTACCTTCCCTACCCATGTGTCAGCTGCCATGTGATACAAAGACAGCCTGCCTGCCTTTCAGAGCGTGATTAAGCTTTAGAAACATGGGGTTCGTGTGTGAGGATGCACCCACCTGATGGTGAACGAGGTGCAGGGGCAGTGCGGTCTTCTGGGAAACGTCCGCTCTTGCCTGCCGTTTAAGACACTCCAGGTGGAAGGAAGACCGTCGGGCTGTGGGGAAGGGGTGGGGGGGGGGGCACACAGGTCATTAGCTTAGCCGCTGCTCACATCGAGAAAATGCAACGGGACAGGAGACAGGCAGCATTACTGGGAATGCTGGGAATGTGTTGGCCAAAGTTCAGATGACATTTCTGCCCCATTATACTAATATTGGAACCCTTCCGGAATTTTGAAGGTCCGAGGTCCATGCCCTTTCTCACAGAGGCACCCGCGGGCCGGCGTAGGGGTAACCTAGCGGAAGTGATGTCAGCGCCAGGCCTCACCTAATGCAGTGGGACACAGGAAAGCCCTTCTGGGGGACGGCCAGGCGCGCCGGTCGCTGGCATCCTCGCCTTCTTCCATTGGAGCCAGCTGCTTGCTCTCCTCATCCTGATATGCCAGCCTGCCACGGAGACGCACGCTCTTTATACGAGGAGGACGTAGCTAACCGACACCATAAGGAGCCAGACAATTGTGGGTGGCAAAGGGCATTGGCAGCATTGCCTGGCGCCTCTTGGGGATTAAGGTCCTGCCCTTTGTGTGTGTGGAATCAATATAGAACCCCCCCCTCCTCCCGCTGTCCATGCAGTTAGGTGAACCCCTTGTTGTTCTCTTTCAGGCTGGACAATGGGTAGATATGCAGTCTTTTTGCGAGATGCTAGCATCCTTTATAATACTCTTATGATGCTTTTCCAATGAAGAGCTGAGCCAATACCCGAGCTGCACTGCAAAGTGTTTTTCCACTATAAATGAAGCAAGCTGTACCCACCGAAGGAAAGACAGCATATCTAACATATTACTCATCACGATGGGTTGATGTATTCTCGATAACTCTGAACCTGAACACTTCCAACACGCCACTTAAAAAAAAGTAGTGGAGGACAGCTGAACGGAATGGATTCGTAATGTGAATTTATGCTGGCTAATGCTAATTCTGCTAGCATTTGATGCTAACATAACATGGCGATTCTCACGGACGTGCCGGCAGAATCGGCGCATATTAAATGAAGATGAACATGAACAGTGCACCCAGCAACGCCTTTACCGAGCTGATCTTTCTACAGTGGAAAATCAGAATGAGCTGAAACCGAGCTTCAACTATTGCTTCATCATGGTACAGGTCGGATTCGGCCTGGTTCCTGTATGCCAGTGGAAAAGCGGCATTGATTTCAGGACACAGGCTCTGAATTATGATATAAGTAGTTTTAGTACTCAGTCAGCCACATGAAACTGACACAGATCATTGAGTCTTATATATCAAGATTTCATTGTTATTTATGTTTTTTTTTTCATGATCAGGAATGAGCGTATCATGCCATCCAGGGTGTCCCTGGAAAAATGCTTATAGATGGATGGCTGGCATGTAGTGTACATGTATATGCTAGATGTAGCAGGTGTGTTTTGAAATGTGACAGGTACATTTCAGCAGAGAGCATGCGCCGGTCGCTGCCGTACTCCCTCTCGTCCACGAAGCTCTCGTCGTACGTTTCATCGACGGACGCGTCCTCCCTGCGGATGATGGGCAAGCGGCTGTCGCTGGAGTCCGAGCTGGGAGAGAGAGGAGGGGGTGTATTACGTGATTAGGCATGTGGGTGGAGAATGAAGAGCAACGATTCTAAGCTACATCTACATCTACAGGCTGTGAAGAAACCCGGGGAGCAGGGCCACCAAAGCCAGCCAAAGCACTGGGGATTTTACACAGGAATGTCAATATACACCAGAATGAGCCCGCTTTCCCAGAGTCCTTTGCTCTGAAACAATGGCCCCTCTGAGAATAAGTCGCTAACACTGCCTATAAGCATGTATGGGTTGATGTACCAGCTACCTCTACCCAGGGGTGCCCAGTCTCAGTTATGGACAGCCTCGCAAGTACGTGTTCCCCGAAATCTCTTCACGATGGAACATCCAGGCACCGGTCTCCTGTAGCTCAGACGACGGGCTGTCATAACTTGCCAGTTATGTTTGCTTGTCTGTACTTGCCAGGTGGCCCAGGCAGTGACGTGTAACGCCGGGACACCCCTGCACAGGACTGATGGGATCTTAAGTGGGACTATACAGGGCACGCATGCAGCGAGGGTATGCACACGCGCGGATAAGCGCAAACAGCACGGACGCCCCCCACCCCCTCACCGTACCGCAAGAGGAACACATACCGCAACAGGGTCTCATAGTAACGCATCCTGGTCATAGGGGGGTGGGGGGAGGGGTGGGAGACAAAGGAGAGGCTGTTACTATCCCTGGAGCACCAGCCTGAAGAAGCAGGTAGGATGAGGAGGGAGATGGTACCCGATGTTGCCGGGCTTTCCGCCCTAGCCTGACAACGGCAGATGGATCTAAACATGACACGCCAGATGGATTTAAAGTGATCTATCCAATCAGATGCAACGCATGGACTGAACCTCAGAGGAAATTCTACACTGGGCAACAGACACATTTCAAGAACCGAAGCAGCTGGACACTGCTGAATCTTTGAGATTGACCTGATTTATAATGTTCCTGATTTAGAAAATCATTACATCCCAGCACCTTAACTTGACCAATTCCAAAGCTGACTGCCGGTCTCCCCCCAGCACACTAACTAAGTCGCTTCGTGACTGACTGCAGTCTTCCCATTGCCTCTTAGTTAGTCCATTCTGGGGCCGGCAGCTTCTTCAGCAAAAGATGAACAGCACCACCAAAGTTCCGGCTCTCTCACAGCCGGTTTATCCTCTTTTCAATGCAAATGGCTATGATGCGGATTAATGAGCCAAATCTCACGTCAAAACAAGAGAGAGACAAGATAAAGACCAACACTCCCTGTGCCATTTGTCGTCCCATGAGGTCCTACAGAAAAGCAGGTTCTTTTTAAGACAGGATCTAATGGAATATGCATAAAAGACAGGAGATTATAGTGCTAAAAATCAGGATGTGAGGGAGATGAGTAGGAGACAGTCGGAGTCCATCTGGGGTTTTATTCACTTGGGAAGAGACCGGGAGCATGGTGACAGTGTGAGAATGAGGAAGAGACGCTCACAGCAGGAGATGGGCTACCTCTTCGAAGGGAAGTGCCAGGAAGGCCGGGGTAGCAGCGTGGGCGTCACGGACTGCCCACGGTGCCCGTCCACAGTACTGATGGACGAGCCGGGGAAGCGACCGATGTTGGTGTTGTTTGCGTTATTGACGTTGGCGTTGGAGCCAGATGAGGAGTAGCTGCTGGGCGTGAAGGTAGAGTCCACTAGCTTCTCGTGGGACGGCGACTCGCCATCTCCGGGACTGCCCGACTTGCTGAGGTGAAGGGGCCGCTGCGTGGTGAACGACTGTGGGAAGGTGTTGCGCCCGTCGCTCTGGTGGTAGTAGTTGACGTGGTTGCCGAAGAGGCCGCCCGCCCGCTAGACGGAGAGAGAGAAATGGCAAAGAAAGCATTGTTTGGTTATTCTGATCTCATGGTCTAGGTCTGGGCACAGTTAAGCATGTAGTGGAGCAGGACATTACCCTGAAGATGTCATCCTCCGAGGCAGCACACACTGTCTCCTTCATGGCCTTCTCCAGCTCCTCCTCCACCGTCAGGTCCCCTGAGATAGCCCTGCGAATCTCCGGCCCCATGTCGTGCAGTGTCCGCAGCCCTGCCTGCAGGAATGGACACGGGCACAAAGATTTAGGCACACGTGCAGGAACGCACACCAAACCGACAGACCATACTCAGTGACTGTGGGCTAAATGTATCAAAAAGTGCTTAAAAGATAAGTGTTACTTTAACAGCGCTGGTGCTAGGATGAAGGTTGTCAGTAGTAGGATCTGGTGTGGGACTGTCAGTCCAAACCTGAAGGGAGAGGGCGGTCTTTGGTGGCAGTTTTGCCACCAGACCCTGCTCTTTGCGCTTCTTGAACTTTCTGAAATACTCCTGGATCAAGAAGGTGGCATAGAATTTCCCCACGGTGACCTCGTCATCTGTGGGGTTAAAAGCAAACAGGACCCTGAGAATTTCAAAGCCTAAACTCACTGGACGTCACAGATCTGATCTCCTCTGTTTAGGATTCTGTAGCTTCCTTGAGCTTATCTGTCAGTGATTCCTGAGATCTGAACCTCGACTTTTTTGTGCACTGACCTCCTGCAGGCGGAACCACCTGGTCCAGTAGCTTCATGCTGGTTCTTTTCCATATCTTCTTAACAATTGCCCGTAGCTCCTCATTTGCCTGCTCCAGATTACCTCGAAATATACAAGATCATAAGTACAGTATCCTGCTACGCTAACAGGAGTAGCAGTAATTTACAGAAGTACCAGCACTGGAAAATAGTAATCTGTGGAATCAGGTTCTGTTTGATCAGTAAATTCTCCATTCATATGTCATCGACTTTTAAATCTTCCATGACTTAGCCAGCAGCTGAAAGTCCAGGTGCTGAAAGTCGGAATGACCAATACGCATTACTGAAGTTCTTCTGTATCATTCATGGCTATCAGCAGCTAACGGTGGCTGTCTTTTTGGAGAATTAATTGTAGAATTGCCTCTGAACCACCGCGACAAATGTTTTCATGTGTAGACAGGGGCGGATTATTGAACAGTCTTACCTAAGCTGCAGCTCATGGGCCCAGAATGATCAGGGGACTCCTAGTGGCCACCTAATTTATTTATTTATTTTTAACTATCCTTTATTAGTCATTTGGTCAATAGCCTTTGGCCATTTATTACAGCCTTCACGGTAAGGAGGCATCTGAAAATCAGTTTCCAGTACCTTCTGTCTTGATGCGCAGTGCCGTCCTGACAAGGGCGAACAGGGTGGCGTTGAACATAACCGTCCCGTCGCTGTTCAGTGGCATGTTCATGGACACCAGCCGCTGCCGGGGGGGGGAGGGTGTCAGTAAGCCCCATTCCCGTCGTTTCCGGGCCACGTAATTCACCCACCACAAGACTATTGCAGAATGTCCTTCCCTCCCTGCTCACCTTCTTGTCCCCTTTCTCTTAAATACACTGCACATGTTTTTAAAGATTTTTTTCTCTTTTAGGGTGCGTCGTGCCTGTTTTTGGTAAGTCACACACAGTTTTTTACCATTAGCTATCATACCAGTCAAGAGTTTCGACACGCCAGGCTGCCTACAAAGGAGAGTGATAGTGTGACATCACATGACTTGGCCACCTGACCCAATCGCAATAGAGATGGTTCTGGAGGAGCTGGACCAGAGCGAAGGAAAAGCAGTCAGTACTCAGCATCCGGAAAAGCATCTCAGGAGGCTACCTCACAAAACTGGCATAGAGGAGACAATAGAGTCAGCCAATCTCTGGAGCAACTGGGGTTAAGCACCCAATGGTTGCATCACTCTGGGACTTGAACCGGCAACCTTCTGAGTGACAACCCACAGAGCTGTCCAAAGTAAAAAAATATTTTTTTTTGCTTAATACTTGCTCGGTGCATAATTACATATATGTTATTTTATAGTTTTGATGTCTTTATTCTAAAACGTACAAGTACAAATACTTTCCGATGAGTAGGCGTGTCCAAACTTTTGACTGGTACCGTATCTATAACGGTCCCAAAAGAATGTACCTCAGGATCTCAGGCCCCCCCTCTTCCCCCTGCTGTATCCCCCCAAACAACCCCCTACCCCAGGTCCTCGCCCCCCTCCCTGTCACCTTGCAGGCCACGCGGTGAGGGCAAAGCTTGCCAAAGCCCAGAGGAGGCTGAATACGCCGCAGCAGCGTCACCACATCCAGGTGTTTGATCCTCCCCCTGCAGGCGGGCGACACGTTAGCAGGAGGTTAGCGGGAGGCAAACGCCCGGCTGACGTTGATGACATCATCGTCCGTTAACAGGCACCGCCGGTGAGAAAGGAGCCACACAGGGGACATGGGGCCACCCCTCCGATCGCCACGCCGATCACGGCTTTAACTATATGGGCATCGATGGTCTGTGCCAGCAGAGGGAAGGGGGTGGATATGAAGGGACTGGGGGGTAAAGGGTTCACTGACTTGGCCTCAGGGTCGTACTCGGCCCAGATCCTCTTGAACTCGTCGAGGTGGTGCGGACCCAGAATGGACCAGTCTCGGGTCAGGTAGTCGAAGTTATCCATGATGACAGCCACAAACAGATTAATGATCTGCAGAAGGAAACGCAGAGTCAGCAGGGGTCCAGAGGAGCTGCTCACATTTTACTTTCGTTTATTTTACTTTTAGCTTTGTGGCAAAAAAAAAAAATGTCGTGAAGCCTAAAACAAGCCGATTAAACTGAATGAACTGGGGCAGGTAAAGGAAGACGAGGTCGTTTGGAGAATCAGGCTGGCGGGCCGTTGGACAGGGTCTCACCAGGAAGGCACACAGCATGTAGAAGGTGACAAAGTAGATGATGGCGAAATAGCTGCCACAGTCATCATTGGGCGTCCCAGCCTCTGATCCATTCTCACAAGGCTTATTGGGTCTGCATGCAAGCATGATATCCTGCCAGGCCTCCCCTGTTGCACACCTGGGGGGGGGGGGCGAGGGGGGGTACAGTTCACATGACCAGAGGCTCACATCAGCCACACACATTTTGTTTCCTTTCCATTGTAACTATCTGCCTTGTTCTACATGCACATATATAAAGAAATTATTTTGTGGCTTACCTCTAATTCTGCTCACAACGTTTTAATTAAACCTACACCACATATTAATGGCTCAATCCATGCTGGGAAGGATGCCACGAAACAGAGCTGAATAAGCTGAATCTTGATATAGTGTTATTGGCAGTCCATTGCACAGAGAGAGCGCGGCGCCCTTAGCGGTAAGCACCTGCGTGCAGCAGCTCCGCTAAGGCGTACGCGCCATGCTCACCTGAAAAGCAGCAGGACGGCCTGAGGGAACGTCTGGAAGTTGTTGTTGCGGTTGATTGGGCTGGCGTCCCGCAGGGCGATCTTACCAAACATCTGCAGCAGGTGTGTGGCGTGAGAGAGAGAGAGAGAGAGAGAGAGAGGTGAGACTGGGCTGAGAACATAGGAGATGCTCCCTTTTCTCAACATACCATCTGATGGCTGAACATGTTAACAAAACCACTGTAAAATATCAAGTATATGGGTATATTGAACGGCTGCTGCAAATACTGGAGTCATTTTAGGACCATAGTTTTATACAAACATGAATATAATTCAAACATTATTTCCTTTGCCTGCCTAAGACTTTTGCAGGGTATTGAAAGCATGTCAGGGACTGATCTATGTTGAGCATGAACTCTCACCTGCATTCCAATTACAGCATAGATAAAGAACAGCATCACGATTAACAGGGCTACATAAGGCAGGGCCTGCAGCGGGAGAAAGACAAACATGTGGACGTGAATCACATTTCATATGTGTTATACAGCAAGTCTCTGTTTCACCTTCTGTCCTTTCATCGGCATCCTGGCAGCACAGCAACTCTTTTCACACTCAATATTTTAGCTCATTTCAACCGATCAGTTCAAGAACAAACATATCACAATTAGGCAGCTATCAAGTATATTTAGTAAGAAAGATGTTTCTAGGGAAATATCTCACTGTACTTCATGAGATAAAAGTTTTGCCTTCCAAACATACAGGTAATTTCCTGGAAGAGACAGATTTAATTACTTCTTTGTTCCTTTTAGCGTGTATTGGAACCTGAGAGAGTGATGTTGCACCGCTACCACTTTAACGGCTTGTGACTATCTGAGATGGTTTGGGCTGACGGGCTTGTCTAGACACTTGTCACTGAGGAAATGTGCCGAGCTGCCCTGTTGCATGCTGGGTACAGGGCGCAGCCTCACTTGAAAGGACTTGATGAAGGTCCAGAGCAGGGTCCGGATACCTTCACCCCGAGACAGCAGCTTCACCAGCCTCATGACACGGAAGAGCCGGAAAAAAGTGATGGAGATCCTGGCATTGTCTTCTCCGTTCTGTGATACCTTTTATTAGGGACACATGCGCGCGCGCACACACACACACACACACACACACACACACACACACGCAAGCACGTGCTGAGTTAGTAGATAATTATAAGAGAGGAATCATATAAAATTTCCCTAAACAAAATACTACTTTAAACTCAGGAGAGAACCAGGCAAACGTAATGTCTCTGGTGGCTGTAAAAAATGAAAAAAAAAAGAATGAAAGCAATACTAGTTGTTGCAATGCATTATTTTTTCCCCACATAAAACACTGGTAGACATCAGAATGCATTCGAGGCAACTCAGCTATGTACACAGCACGACAGCGCAAAGACCACACCACACATATGTCAGCACGGGGGTGGGAGAGGGGGGAGTCTTGCGATTAGCAGCTAACGGGATTGGCTGTTAGACACTGCTATCTACTCAACTGCATTCAGACCCTGTGTGAATGGAAAGCCTCTATAGGTTAAATATAATTCAAAATTGATTCCCAAATGTGCCCAAGTCCGTCCCATTTAAACAGCTTTATTTCAGCTTGTTTAATAACAATGAAAGTTGGAATCTTATCTCCTTAATTTCTCAAACAGTTGTACAGATACCAGAATACCAGGACAGAAACACACAGAGAATCTGGATACACGACGCTTATAGCCAGGAGTACACAGATCATTCAATAAAAACAATGCATTGAACAATTTTTTTCTTCTTTTTTTTTTTTTAAGTATAGCCACCAGATTTGTTTAAAATGGAGGTGCCCGCTTCTCTGATAAAAAAAAAAAACCAGCAGAGGACAGTAGGGGGAGCCACTGAGCTACAGAGACGGGGAAACCATGGCAAAAACGACAGGACACCAGAGGAAAGGCGACACTGAATGGGACGGGGTGCCGGGGGGCAGCGGTGACAGGGACACAACAGCAACCAGAGAGCACAGGAAGTAGCCTACAGGACACCACGACTAATGGGCCCCACAGGGGCGGCATGCAGGACGTCTGACTGGGTACTGTTGGTGATGGGGACAGTGCTACAGGTCGAGGTTCCAGGGGAGGGGTGCGGGGGATGGGGGAGGGTTAAATGAAGGTTACCGTCAGTCCGTACCATTGGTCTTACCATGGGGGATTGGGAAGACGAGGTGGAGTCAGCTGGCTTTAAAGAAAGGCAGACAGATCAAAGCTATAGTAGTGCAGACCTCCCAGAGAGAATGATGCTAGGCATGGCATTGGCCGGGCGGCCCTCGTCGGGCACCGGCATTGGTGGGTGGGATGGAGGTGGGAGATGGTTCAGAGTAGCTGGCTCATGATTGGTCGGGCAGGTCTGAGTGGGAGACGAACGAAACCACTGCATTTCCTGTCTGTCGGGGCAATGGCTTCACGGTCAGGAACAAGGTGTTTGAAGAATGCGAGGGGAGGGTTATTTTTTTACTTAATGATGTCAAGATCAAGTATGGGGGGGGTGCTTCTAATGTATGTCTCTTGGATACTTGCTTGGGAGGGTGGAAATGTTCATATTTAATTCTAATGCAGGAACTCGTG
>JAODKE010000068.1:23901738-23922825 GCA_026779605.1 Mormyrus hasselquistii
GGGGTCTGGGGGGTGGCGGGGGGGGGGTCGGGCCGTGCAGGGGGGGGGGGGGGGGGGGGGGGGGGAGGGGGGGGTGGGGGGGGGGGGGGGGGGGACGTCAACTTGAGAGACCTCGAGGAAGTTGAGCTGGAAGATGGGAAGGTGGGTTTGAGAGGCAGGATACACAGAGAAAGAGGCTCCGCTATAGCGATCTCTGTCTTTCTGCCAGGGCTGCCACAGTTAACTTGTATGGGCGGGGTGGGGTGGGGGGGCTGTTGGTTAGAGGTGCATGGTCTCTGGAAAGGGAGCCATCCACGTTTCTTCCCCTCGACCCCAAATACATACTGGAGTGTACCGGAGTGGAGATCGACGTTGCTGTGTGGGATCGCGAAACTTTGGGACTGCTGCAGTATGCTCTTTCTTATAGGGCTTTGAGAACCTATTAGCAATCATCTCCTCTCCTAAAGCTCTAGTCTCTTAAGAGAGGCTCAGTGGTTCCTCTAAGGCAGTGTTTCTCAACCCGGTCCCTGGGGACCAACAGTCAGTCCACATTTTTGCTCCCTCCCAGCTCCCAAAACACCTGTTCCAGGTATTTGGTGTTTTTGATTGGCTGGGAAGGGGGAGGGAGCAGGAACCGATAAGGGCAGAGTTGAGAAACACAGTGTGAGGGACAGAAGTGATGGCAATGTGGAGTTTAGAGTTTGGAGCACAATATCACTGCCAAACTGTAGTCTTGAAGGACTGATACAATCTGACATGTAGACATGTCATGGAAAATAACTGTATATATATGTGTGTGTGTGTGTATCAGGTTTATATTACATTGTGGGGACCAAATGTTCAGGTCCCCACAAAGATCTGTGAATGCAATAAAAAACTACTTATGGTTAAGGTTAGGGCTGGGTAGGGGGTAAGGTTGTCATTGTTGGGATTAGAGTTTTCCCCATAGAAATGAATGGAGAGTCCCCACAAAGACATGTGCGTGTGTGTGTGTGTGTGTGTGTGTGTGGCTTTAAGCCTGGGTGAGTTGGGGGTTTAGCAGTTACGTGGGAAATATCACCTTTCCACTGGTATTTGCACACAAACCCACTGCAGCATAGTGGCAGCAAAGAGCAGCCATGACACCCACCAACCTCCCAAAGCCCAGCTGCAGTGGTTTTGTTGCCCTAATTGAACATTATGGTGCAGGGCTCAGATTACATTACTGCTTTAAATGAATCATACGAGAGAAATTCAGATATTATAAGGGTGCAACTACTAGTTTCTTCACAGATATGGAAAATATAACTAGAATACATTATGCTCCATAATATCCATCAATATTGCTATGGATTTTATCCCAGTCTATAAATTCCAGTTACCTTGGTAACCCAGGAGTCGCTATTGTAGGCCTGGTGTCCAGTGTTTGTTGCCACAGCCGCTGCTGCCATGGAAACATCTTGCCATTTGACAGCAAGGACAACTTCCTTAAACCGACTCAGAGTTTTATGAATTATATGATCAAGTTATCCAACCCAGACTAAAATAAAGCTAATACTAATTAGCCAGTATTCTATGTATACAAATGGTGACACGTTGCAACACCTTCCCCCAACCCAGGGACAATGTGGACTTACCTCCGGGACATCTAATAGATGGACATGAATTATCAGGCTGCATGACATCAGAGGCCAATCAAGTAACGAGAACCACAGCGCATGTTTACTCAGGTCTGTGGTATCTGCCGTTAATGTTCATTAACTGCTGCACTGTATATCGACAATTAACCTGGGTTACCAGTTTGTATCTGGGCAGACAGGTATCACATCCAAAGAGATGACAGAGAGAGAGGAACATCCATAAAAAATAGCAGTGCACTGGTTTCAGATCAGACAGAAATGGTTCGGCATTCAGGGAAAATGCAGAATGGAATTATCAGCAAGACACTAGAACTGGCATACGCTTCGTTTTACCTTCTAGCTTCATAATAACAAACAAACAAACAAACAAACAAAAAAAAACATATTTTAAGAAGCATCTGCTGGTCAAAATAGTAGGCCAGATTTAGGAACTAGAATGCTGGCAGAAATATAGGACCAAAACTCTGGGAATTTAAATCTGGGAGAGCAAGTATGAAGGTCCGATATATGTCTGTTTTCGGTAAAAGCAGGGCAATCGTGTCTATGACTATTAATTGGCTTTACTGTTATTGGAGTTAATCTGGTTACCGCAGGCCGAAGTGCAGAGGGTTTCTTAAAAGCTCAACTCAAACGACTAAAGGTCGATAGAATAAGAGAAGGAAATCAAGGTCATGCCTAGATTGAAACGTAAACCAAACCAAACCCAAAATAATAAACCATCATAAAGGAGAACAAACTCAGGCTCAAACCAATGTTAGTGCAGAGTCAGACAACTGTATAGCAGAGGAAGGTATATATTTCTGGCCTGTGCACGTACTAAACATGGAGGTGGTCGCTCATAAAGGCCTTGGTGAATGTCCCTTCATCAAATATAGCGTCACTTTCAAAGAAGGAAAATCAGTCTGTGCTGCCACTGTGGAGCTGCCACTAGCTTATGTGAAACAGCGGCAAGAGCAATGCTGTCGGGTGGCTCTTCTCAGCAGATACGGTCACAGAGAAGCAAGGAAGGAAGGCAAAGGAACAGAAACGGAAGCTACATTTCAGGCGAATCTATAAATAAATCTATAAATTTAGTTTTTTTTTCCAGAAATCTGTACAATTGTCTTCTACATTGGAGAACTGAACATAAATAAACATTCTTATGCAACTAGTACCAGACAGACATAATTAGTACTGCATTTCAGCCAATGGTGGATATATGATAATAATATGTGAATATAATATATGTTAAATACACGTTTGTCCACTTGGTCATTGCAGTGCTGTCTGTGAATCACTGCACACTGCGCATGAACTTTTATTAACCTAAAACTGATATTTCTAAGTGCATCTACCTAACATGGGCAATTACCTACCAATAGAGCCTTTAAAAATCTGATTTTTTAATATTCTAATGAGCATTAAATATAATTTTTTAAATCACAGCAGCCAATATTGGCTAAATAATTCAACTGAACTCAAAACTAGCATTCAGGGACATTAAAAACTATAAAATATATATATTATGAATAGACTGTCTAATTGGTAACATTCACAAATAAATCAAAGCTGAGCTGTAAAAAAATTTAAATTGAACTGTAAAAAAGCAAAATGAGTTGCAAAAAATCTTTAGTTCTTAATATTAATTCATTAAAAATGTGTTTGTAAACACTTGTACATTATGTAAGTTGAAAGCAACCTCAGTATGCCTGAATATATCACCCTCATTTTCTTACTATACAGTGTCGTTCATGCCATAGGGAAGAGTGTATCCCTTCTTAAATAATACGTATGTAAGGAAAATTAAATTGGAAAAGAAAGAAATTAAGGGTTAAGATAATGCAACCGTTGAGATCCTACGGATGCTCAGACAGACATAGTGAGAAGCAGGCAGGATTCACAAAAAGGTGAGCTACTTACGTTAACCTCAGTGATAGCTATATCGACAATGCTACCCACAACTATTAAGGCGTCAAATGTGTTCCATGCATCAACAAAATAATGCTGCAAAGGGTGAAAGAACAAACGAAACAACAAAAACGAAAGTCAAACAAAACAAAAGGAGAGAAGAGAAAAATAAGAAAGAAAAGTGTTATACACAAACTTTTTTTGTAACAATAAAAAAAAAAGGGACGGAAAATTAAAATTAAACAGTGACTGTGAAAATAAACGGAAAGCAAAAACATAATACGAAAATAGACCGGGAGAACGGTGATCAGTCATGCGCGTCGACGGCGAGGACAACACCACCAACGAAAATATCGAGAAAGTAACAGTTTGAGCAATGTCCCGGTAGCTGGGATCCGTCGGTTAGTGATAGCATGTTAGTCACGTCGAAACCTCCACACACGACACAGCCTGTCACGTAAACAGTTTTGCTCTCTCTCTCTCTCTCTCTCTCTCTCTCTCTCTTTCTCCCACTGGCCCAAGGTCCCTGTAGGTTCTACCTTTGAAAAACCCCCCCTACCCAATACTCAAAGTCTCCACCAGAGCAGAGGGACACAGCAGAAGCACCCTGTCCGCTGTGTGTGAACCTGAAGGGGATAATGGCCCTTTTGGATGGGAGGCTGGAGGAGGCTGAGGGACATGGGAAACCGGAAGAGGAGGAACAGGTTACAGATGAAAAGAGGACAGCATAAGGTACAGGACAGCATGGCAGAGAAGGAGCAAGGAGACAAGAGGCTGCGATGGAGAGAGAGAGGACAGAGTGACTGCTGGGAGCAGTGACGGTATACTCACATTGATCTCACTCAGAATGACGTCTATTATGCTGCCAATTACGATGAGGAAGTCAAAAACATTCCAAGGATCACTAAAGTAACCCTATACAGGATGGAGGGGGTAGGTGAGGGGGGGGTAGAAAGGCAAGTTAGACAGGCGTCATTAAATGCGAAAGCGCTTTTAACCGTTAACTTGTTTCTCACAAAAGGGCTGGGGCAATTTCTCTAAAAAGAGTCTGTCTCTTTGTGACAATGGAGGAGTTTTGCTGGGTAATTTTACTCCTGAAAGGGAAGAGAATAGCAGTTAATGGAGTCTAAACATGTCAGCCCCAAGGACTGCTTACTGTAATCCAGTGGAAGTAAAAAAGAAGAGAGGAAAAGGGCAACGTATTTAGTCTTCTTTGGCCACTTACAGATGTTACTGTTACTGGTGGGAGTTTTAAAGTAAAGTCCGGACTTCACCGAAGGCTTAAGCACCATACTGTGAATCGTGAATCACAAGTGGGACAGGTACTTATATATTTGGGGGAAGAGGTGGGAGCTGGTTTTAAAGAGACAGCATTCTTTGATCGGCCTCGATTAATGGTTTTATCCACATACTGTGTTATTTTGTCTTAAGGTTTTATTTTGGTTTAATGGATTTGAAACACTGCTTGATGCATATGCAGACATGATAAATGTACTTAATGCCCAGCATGGGTTGCCGTCTCTGACAAACCCATGGATCACAGCACCAAAGCCTGGGCATGGAATGTTTAGGGAGACCCCTGGCTTTTGACATCGCTGCTTTGCCGGAGAGGATTCTGGGTGTTCCGTACTTCCTGTTTAAAGGCCAATGAGCAGCTAAGCAGAGTACAACAGTGCACAAGAGACTTTGCTCCAAAGGACAGCAGTGTGCTAGCGGCTGGGAGGGGGATGTTACAGTACGTGTTAAGTTGGGATGTATCGATGAATTAATACTTGAGTACATAAATGCAAACTTAAGGTTTCAACTGTATGGACACAAAGGCCATGTACCAATGTGTATTATCACATGGTTCCTTATCTACACGGTAAACATTATCACATATCTATACCATCTATATCATATACCATAAGTATACAATTTCATCAGATTTTAATAAAAATAATCCCCTCCTGTTGCTTTTGAACTGGATCATAATGTATCATAATGTTATGGATCATGTCAAATTTCTGGAAAAACCTATTGCATCGTGTCCCCCCGCCCTCACTACAATCATTTATAGCCCTGGATCTGCTCCCCTAGGCAGCACTGAGATCCAACATAGAGGCATGAGGGGAAGGTGGGGATGGAACCAGTGGAAGTGGGTGAGGGAACTCCACTGAGGCAGGCCACTGCTTTCCAGTGGTTGGTAATGATCTTTCAGGGCGATGAAAGAGGTGAGTGAAGACCCTCCAGTGGTGGACGTGATGGTAAAATATTGAGGACTGGACAGTGTCCATTACTTAGACCCATGGACGACATTAACACTAACAACAAGCAAACCCTAACAAATACATAGATAAAAATGAGAGAGAAAGAGAGCATGAAGAAAATGATGTTTACTCAGACACTCGTCGAGAGCCACACCTGCTTATTAACCCTGATGGTCACTTGTGTCTCGAGTTTTACATTCTTATTTGCCATGGCATTTAATCGTTAACATTAACGTTAAGACAGACACTGTAGAGGAAAAAGAACGTTAAGGTGAGAGAGAAATACATTAAAAGGAAGAGGGTATCAGAGACGTCATGTTAATCCACAGACAGAAGGGAGGAGAAGAAAGCCAAAACAATATGACTATCACGCAGCGCCCCCTACATGCTGGGGGAATCTCTGCGTGAGTTTCTTTGCGGAGTCTGCAATCCAGAAGCGAACAAGGTCGTTACAGGCATACGGTTTCAGAGGGGAAAGGGGTGCAGGTGGAGAAATGCTACAAGAAAAGGAAAAAAAGATACAAAATGATATTAGGAAAGAAATTAAAGGGAAAAGGAAAAACAAAGCACTTTGGAAGAAAGATGAGACCATCTTTCAACTTTTTTTTTAATAACGTCGTAAAAGGAATCACAGACTGCCATGAATAAAAAGGTTAGTCACCCCAAAAGAGAAGACAAGAGTAGTAGTTTTAAAACACTCGTGAGAAAGTGCATGGTCCCAAATGCTCCTGGCTGATACACACAAATCTGCTGAGGCCCAGGGGACACGGAACCAACTGGGTTCTGTCCATGGGAGCCAGCACAGAAGCCCTGTGCCTGTGGGATGAAAACATGGTGTCACCTTAAAATCGCCCAAAGCCCCTGAGCTAGGGTCTGTTTGGAGGAGGTGGAAGAGGAAAAAGCCAGGGAAAGCTGGCCACCGGTCTCACTATACATTTCATTCAAATATTATTTCATTGCACTTTTCCCTAGAATGCAAGATCTAGCAAAGCATTAGGGATAAACTGGAATAATTTGAAATAAAAGCTGCCCATATCTTTTATATGAATGACCTTGTCTCTGTTGCTAGCCAAAGCGCCGTCGACCCGGAACATTCTGTAGCCATGGCTGTGGGATTAATGGCACTGGCCATGCAGAGGCTAAATTAGCACCGGGGATAAAATGTGCCTGTTAAACAATCGTCATGCCTGTTAGTCATAGCGGTTATTAGCAATTAGCTCATTAGCAGAAGATTACATTAAAATGAACTGTGCTTTTCCATTGCATGAGCACACTAATACAGATTATAATTCTATCAGTGTGTCTTTGATACAGTAGCTAATTCTACGGGCATGTGCTGGGACTGAGATATAACAGGATTGTTTTCCTAGCTGCTCATGAGAGCAACATGGCGGCGTTATTCTGTAGCAAAACCTTTGGTTTCTGTGGCAGCGGCTGCAGCAAACAAGGACTGCATGTTGTCATGTGGCGTAACTTGGATTTTTTACTGAAATTATACACATTGTAACAGCTGCGCTGTGGCAGGGACTAAATTGCCTGCAAGCTCCTCGTATGCGTTGAAGGGATAGTTTGAAGGTTAGGGGACGGTCCCATGACTGGGACCCACCAAACACCACTGGCTACAGAGCAGTCATCCCCAAAAGCCAAGAGTCACCAGCACATGTCAGTCCCGTAGGAGCCATCTTTGTGGTCTATTTGAGGAAGCCACTTATTACAAGCCATGCTGGTGCTTAAAAACAGACCGAATGACAACCTTCACAGACAGTGTCATAAACAGATGAAACTGTGCCGCAAAAAAAAAGAAGCGTAAACGGTGTCAGTAATACTTCTTCGGTTGGGAAGAGACACACACAGGGGACAAGGACTCATATAAAATCATAACAGAACCAACAAAATAATTAATTACTTTCACAATTAAAGAAAGGGTCAGACAAACTCTGATTGTCTGACAACCCCTGGACTAATCCTCTTTTCCTCCAGTTACGAAGTTTGCCATTATTCAGTTATAAAGGTTAAATTTACAAAGTCTAGTTTTAGCATTATTTCTGATTAACCAGACATTGTAACAAATTAATTTGTTACAATGCTTTTCAGGACCAACATCATAAACATTATCTTAAATACTTTCATTGATTAGAAACTCAAGGTGGCAAACTTCATGTAACCAAAAGAAAAAATATCAAGGATCACTGTCAATGGAAAAAGTGTTGCTGATCAAACAAACGTGTCCTTCCAAAAGGTAAAAAAGCAGTTTGGAAGTTAAAAAAAAAAACACCCAACTCAACATCCTTATGAGAGATCTGGGGGTCAGCATGTGGAGGTTCTACGTACCCGAGGCTTGAAGGCGATGAGCTTGAGAATCATCTCCACGGTGAACAGGCCAGTGAAAAGCATGTTCAGCACATTCATGGCCTTGTTGAAGGAGGGGGACTGGCCGTGGTGCTGGGGGCGAGCCAAGCACACAGACAGGAAGAGCATGCTTTAACCAGCACCAGCCATCTCGTACCCTCTCTGCATCGATTAGTGCAGCCATTCACTGTATTGCAGGTGCAGTTCTGGGGGTTCCCGTATACGTTTTTTAATTTTTGTGCAATCCTTCCCCACCAATTAGGTGGTTACCTATATTTCCTTGTCCTAAAATGTCATGTTTATATTTTGTCTATATGACTCAGAATTTATATTCTGCTTATTGCTTCTTATTTGCAGGACCAATGAGAAAGTGTAGAACTCATCATATATATGCTGCTGACAATAAAAGACACTTTGACATGCGAAAAAACCTTGAGAAATGGTGACATTAAGCTACACTTGCTCAATGCTGACAGAAGGTCAAAGAACATCCCATTTGCATTACTGTAATGGCTTATGGCCGCACACGAGCCAAATGAGGGAGCATGGGGCTGTCTGAGAGCGGAACTGCAGCTCGGTGTTCCTCAAACCAGTCCTCAGGGACATTCAAACATTCCACGTTGCCCCCAAGGGAGAAAAAATGCAGACTGTCCGGCAGGAAGCTGAGGTGGAGCAAAAACGTGGACCATCTGAAGGTCCCCAAGGCCCGGGCTGAGAAACACTGCTGCAGCTTACATTGCGAGTGACAGCTGAGCTGACTCACCTGCATGGCCAGGCAGATGGTGTTGAGCAGAATGAGGATGAACATCAGATACTCGAAGTAGGTGGAGTTCACCACGTACCACACCTTGTACTGATATGGGTTCTTCGGGATGTACCTCCGCAGTGGGCGGGCTTTGAGTGCATATTCCACACATTGGCGCTGGGTCCATGAGAGAGATGCGCATGCACACAGACACGCACCCGAGGGAATGCACGCACGCACACACGGAAGAACACGCATCAATGTGTGATGCACACAGGAGTTACCAAAAAAGCAAACAAGTCCTTCCAGTACCATTCTACCATCCCCCATACCCAAAAAATCTTATTATCTTTTACATCTTATGTATCATAAATGGAATCCTGTGATGATAATTGAAAAGCCACTATTAGCAGTGTTATTAAAGCAAACAAACTAAGCACTGGGATGCACCCTTTCCCATTAAGCCCCTCAATCCTGCTACCAGCATGACCCACTGGTGCCTAACCTGGTTCTTGTCCAGTTCACAGTTCTTGTATTCCTGCTCCCCTTGCTCCTGGAAGGTGACGATGACGAAACCGACGAAGATGTTCATCATGAAGAAGGCGATGATGATGATGTAGATGATGAAGAAGATGGAGATCACCACGCGGTAGTTGTAGATCGGCCCAATGTCCTCTGCATGGGAGTCTATGGCCCGGTACAGCAGCCTGTGGTGAAGCGAGGAGAGACGGCACAGTGAAGCAGGGCTTTACTGCATCTGCACAGGAGTCAGAAGGCGTACATGGCTGTGTGTCCTGTGCACTGCTTTTTGGAGGCACACATAACTTGAGGGCTTGTGGGCCACTTTGTGGTGTTCCTGGTGCAAAACAAGTCATTTTTAAAAGGTATTTCTAAAGGAGGAACAGAGCACCCCAATCTAATTGACCTGGACTTCTAATAAGATTCTGGAAGCTCCAGCAAGTTCCATTAGAGTTGCCCACTTGTAGCCCCTTGGTGACCATACTTTGGGCCAGGAAGGTAAATACGTTTTTCTTCATATGCCAGGCAGAGGCGAAATCATTATCTGTGAGTAGAGGCACAGATGACTTCATATACCCTGGCCAGCCCTCAAAAGTCGAGACCGCAAATAGCGCCATCATCCCCTGGAGCACGTTGTCGAAGTTGAACTCGCTGTTCTCCCAGATCCTCGTTGCCTTCTCCGGTTTGGCCACGTCCCCTTCCTTGTAGAGGATGTAGGTACCCCTGCGAGGAAGCGTATTTACGCATTAACCCGAGAAACCTGCTTAGTGTTCCATTGACTGTCACATGCTTTAATAACAGGCAAGTAAACACACATACAGAAGGATAGGTACAGAAGAACCAATATTCAAGCGAGCAGACAGGAGGCCTGCACAGGAAGCCGTACAGATAGGCAAATTAATATACGATAATACAAACATATAAATAATTAAAGAGAAATGCAGGCCGGCAGAAAGACTCACTTGCATTCCCCTTCTGTTTGTTTGGAATTGTCGGTGCAGCTGTAGAACTTGCCCTGGTGATGGGATAGTGCATTTATCAGTCTCAGGAACATGCGACTGTATTTATCAATGCCAGAGATGTGATAGTATAGCAGACAGGGGGCGTCCGGGATGCGAACAGGGGCAAAGCCTCGGCCACCACCTTGAACAGCTGCACTCCAATGCAGGCAAACATGAACTGCAGGAGCGAGGTGACGATGACAATGTTCCCGATGGTGCGGATGGCCACGAAGACACACTGGACCACGTGCTGCAGAGATGGAGAAAGAGGACTGTCGGCGTGAAGGAGACACAGGTGAGGTTAACTTCTCTGGGCGGGGGGGGGGGGGTCGGGTGCCTGGGGATGGATCGGGGGAGAAGCTGACCTTCAGACCCTTGGCTCGATTAATGGCCCTCAAAGGCCTCAGCACACGCAGCACCCTGAGGATCTTCACTACATTAATGGCACTTGACCTGAACATGGGGTGGAAATAAGTGGTTTGCAAAGGTTAGAAAAACATCTTTTATGAGACATAATTGGTAGATGATACATGAAAGTATACTTGCTTGATCGTATCTAGGAGTGAGTGAGAGAAATAAATATTACACAAACAATTCAATGATTAATAAACAAAGAAAACAAAGCTGCCATTAAAGAATGACCAGGTGTTGAGCCCTGGAGACTGAATCATTCTGGGAAATGAAGGAAGGTAGTACTTTAATGTTAGATCTACACAAGATCTACACTGGGTTCCATCAGGTATGAGCATATGGGGTCATCACAGCACTCAGATCATGGTGTGAATCTCAAGAAAAGCAATATCCTCACAGCTTATTACACTGTGAGCACAGCGCAGACACACTGCCAAGAAGCGGGCGAAAAGTTAAAGAAGGGCACTCACTGAATCCCAGAGGAGATGAGGGACACACTGACCACCACCAGGTCCAGGATGTTGAAGTAGTTGCGGCAGAAGGAGCCTTTGTGAAGGAAGGCCCCGTAGGCTGTCATCTACAAACACAAGAGGGAACCAGCAAGGTCTAACAAAACATCTCCAACCACGCCTGCAAGCCAGTGCCCGGCATTTGTAAGAGAGAGTACATATCTTTACCGTTCAAGGCAATGTAATTGGCTGACTAATGAGTCCTGGGGTTTCAGGTGTCATTCTGGCACACATTAAATTGCATCGGACGCTTTGCGGGACCCCAGTTAGACCCCAGTTGCTGTGGGATCGCACTTAAAAGAAGGATGTAGAGCAGAATATGCAAAGTCATATGGGGAATTGCATCGTACCTTCAGTATGATTTCGATGGTAAACAGTCCCGTGAAGACATAATCAGCATAGCCTAGTATCTGAGTGAGAGACACCGAGGTATCAGTGCAGAGTTCAAACAACGTTCTCTTGAAACTAAATTCGACAACCGAAGGAATTCCAAAAGTGAAGAAAAACCATAACCATTGTGATATGCCACTTTGTTCAATTACCACGGAAAATTGGTTTTTATAGTGCAGAAGTATTCTTACAGTCGACAGGTAATTATAAAAGCTAATGAACTAGACAAGGCAAGTTTTCAACAGCAAAAATGCTTAATTGCTTGAAATCTGTCTGTCACTGATTACAGACGTTATTTGCTTCATTAATTCCCTCTGCGCTGTCGTGTCACAGTGCTGTAACAACACGCATTTAAATGTGAACGGGAAATGTGAGTGGAATCTGAGCGTGAACCTGATTCCTAAAGGAGTCGTTCTTCACAGGGTCTTCTGCAGCCAGCGAAATGCTGCTCAGCAGAATGAAGAAGAGGATGAGGTTGGTGAAGATGTTGTGGTTGACAATCTTGTGGCACAGTATCCTGAACCTTAGGGAGAGACAGGGAAGACATTAGGAGAAAGTGAAACAGGATCACTTGGCACGTGCAAGTCAACGCCTGATTGAAGTCAGTAGTGGTAGTTATTACAGTACTGCAAACCCCGAAGCCTGAAGTCTTCTTGACAGCAGACCCCCGATTCCTCTGTCTATCTGTGTCTGGCATCTAACTTCGGCCAATCTCTTAAATGATCCACATTATACATTGTCTATGACCAAGCCTCTTAGTCAAGCCGACTTCAGTACAGCCTACTTGTTGGTGTGGCCAAAGATGAAGAAGGCTCGAGCCTCAGGCATAGGGATTGCCTTCTCCTTCAGCTGGATGTCTGACAGAGGCCGGGGTCGGGGTCCAACCGGCATCTCTGGCTCCTCATCATCTTCATCACCTAAAATGACAGGCAGATATCCATATGATAGACAGGGAACTGAAAATATGCAAATATAAATGATTGGCATTATGAAACAGGACCAAATGCAAACAGAATTTATGCAAAAACATCTATACATAAATTATGTCACAATGATTTCCTATTGAAATGACTGGAATAAAACTTCCGTTGGTTTACCTGGAAAATCGTTAGCGGGATAGGGGTTCTTCTCTTCATTCTCATCACCTTGGTATTCATCTATGTTGATCTGAAAATCCAAGCACATGCCAATACGGCAACGTCAAAGCCGTCATTGCTATCTGCATCAAAATTTTCATAATACTTGTATCAGAACAGCAGCCGGAAAAAAGAGAAAAGTCAACTGTTTTGTCAAACGCGTGTGGGCTGCAAGAAAAAACAGATTCATGAGAAAAATGTCAACGAGAAAATCCTTTTATCAAAATATTAAACGAATCTTTCTTGAGCTGATTATTTGTTATGATTGTTATTACTTCTTTGGATGACAAAAGAAATGTTATATAAATCCCACCCGTCGTCTGCCCACACTCACCTTTGTGGCAGTGGGTGTCTCTCCATCTGAAGTGATGGATTTCAGCTCAATCTTCTCCTCCTTATGCTCTTCCTCAATCGGTTGCTTTTCATTTTCTGGCCGCTTTTCTGGGCTGGCAGTTCTTCGTGTGACAAAAGGAGCAATGACAATAAAGGACGCTTTTGAATAAAGATATGGGTGCCATCCATTTGTTTATTACACAGGAATTTGCCTGCATGCCTATTACATACCATTTAATTGATTCAGTGACCACTTAACTAAATACACCTGGCTAGAACACACCTTTACCTCCAGAATCGCTTCTAGGGTGGTCATTCAGAGAAGCCCAAACTGCACACTCCTGTTGTACTGAGCTGTTTATGCACTTGTGGCTTTCCTGTTAGTTTTAACGAGTATGGATATTCTCCTGTGACCTCTCTCATTAACAAGGTGTTTTCGCCCACAGACTGGATGTTTTGTGTTTATCGCACCATCCTCTGTAAACTCTGCACGCTATAGTGTGTGAAAATCCCAGGAGGGAGGCTGTTTCTGAGATGCCGGAACCACCACGTCTGGCACCGACTATCACACCACGTTCAAGATCTCTTGGGTCATGTATCATAGTCAATCTAATGCTCTGCCAAACAGAAACTAAACCTCTTGACCCAGTATGCATTCAGCCACTTGATTCACTGTTTGGAGGAACAGGAACAGGAGCAGGAACAGGATCGATATCAGACTGCTTTTCTGGGTATGTGTGGTGGGCTACCTGGCGAGCTTTTTCCTTTCCTTCTCCTCCTCTTCCTCCTTCTGGGCTGACGTCAAGCTCTCAGCATCTGCAAGATTGTCCACAGCGATGGCCAAGAATACATTCAGCAGGATGTCTGTTTAGCACAACTGTCAAGGAAACACCGTGTAACCATCTGAATTCGGAAGTCAGGAGTTGTCAGACGTTTGGCTTACCTGTGTCTTGCCTCAAAAGACCTGAATTTATATTTTGTCCTCAAAAAGAAGTAGTGAACCTGGTGACCACAGCAACATAAGCTCAGAACTTCATGTACCAGCTTTTCAGAGAGAACTCTGAAATGGAACTGGAAGCTAATCCAAGGTAAGACCAGAGGATACAGTTTCCACAGATGAAGAGGATGATGAAGTAGATGCAGACCAGCATTCCCGGGAAAGATGGGCCCCCATATGCCATAATTCCATCATACATCACTGAGTTCCAATCCTCGCCTGTCAGGATCTGGGAGGAAAGAGTTCACCCACCGTTACAAATCGGCATGCTGAACCAGATCTTACAGGACAAAATGTTTAACACCGTTAGTTCTTTGGGCCCATGGCTCCCTCTAGTGTCAATGCTGGAAAGTGATACCTGAAACACAGTGAGCAGTGACTGGGGGAAGTTATCGAAGGTGCTGCGGCGGGTCTCGTCGAAGTTGAACTTCCCCCCGAACAGCTGCATGCCCAGCAGAGAGAAGATGATGATGAAGAGGAAGAGCAGAAGCAGGAGGGAGGCGATGGACCGCACTGAGTTGAGCAGCGAGGCTACCAGGTTGCTCAAGGAATTCCAGTACCTGCAGGGGTAGATGGACGAGCCAGATAGTAGAATCAGATTCGACTACATTACCCATGAGGCACAGCGACTACACTGGCACCCACCATATATTGAAAACGCCTTTCAAGCAGGGCATGGCCAAAGTCTCTTGTGTCTGTCACCACTCCATGAGGAGCACTGTCCTTTTTCTTTAATTTTTTGGTTTGATTACAACAGATTTGACCATGAATAATAGAGCTACTAAGCGCTTATCTGAAGAAATCTGGAAAACCTTCAAATGAAAAACATCCTTTTAATCATTCCTCAGTGATGAAAGAGCAAGCGACAAAGTAACAGACACAATTTGTGCCTTTTTTATTGGGATCTGCGTTTTCTTCAACTGTCAGTACAAGAGCTCTCAGCGGGTCACATGACAAACCGCTTAGCCTCCATAGACAATGGCCATGCCTTGCACATTCAGATGATGGGCGCCGGTGTCGGGATGCCGTATGCATGGCCGGTAGGGGACCTCCTCTGGCTTGCAGCAAGGGGTTTCTGCAGGGGGCAAAGTTCTGGCATTCGGGATAAGATCCATGCTGAGTAAAGGACAGGGGAAAACCGACTCACTCCAGCTGGTTACAAGGCATACAAGAGTTGACGAAGGAACAGGCACTCTGCTTTGGAAACTCACTGAAGAGGAGAAGACAAGACAACAGGTGTGAGAGAGGGGCGTTGAGCCAGCCTGTCCAACCCCTGTCTGACCACTCACCAGCAGAACAACAGACCTCAGAAGGACACAACATAGAAAATTCACAGAGAACATTGAGAAGGAGGAATGCTGTTACTATGGGTTACCAGTCACATGACACACATGTGGCAGCTGGAGAGGTGGGGTGGTGAAGATGACACTGATGACGACAATGACCTTGGTGATAAATCACATTGGTAACTGCTAATATGGGTGTAAACAGCATTCATAACAGGCAACATCAATTATATACCTTTATAAAGGTAATCACTAGTGCATGTACCGTTTTATGTCTTCAGCAGCATTTAAATATGAGGATAGTATGTTGACTCTCTTAAAACCACCTATCAACTGCTCCATAAAACTGCTCTCATTAAATGGAGATGTGGTGACTCGGTCAATAAAAAAGATCATTTACAAGGGGGAAAGTTTAACTCATGTGTTGTTGATGGCTAAAATGGACTCCTGGGTTCCTGGAATTTCAGAAGCCGTGGGTCTCCAGATGACTGGGATGAACTGATACTCAAATCAGTTGAAAATACGCACAGGTGCGAGATACCGGTTTTCATGCTTGGCACGTTGTCCTGAAGGCAGAAGTCCTGATGAATGTCCCAATAAAGGTTATAAGGAGCATTCTGTATATTCCAGAGATTAATGTGACAGTTTCAGCCCACTGGGGAAAAAATGTGGCTGTTGGCATTGAGTTAGCAGCAGTGTCATATCATAAAACCAATGTGATTATTTAACGTAGGAGAAAAGCCAAGGAGAACAGTGAATGGAGGGCAAGGCGCAACCAGTGAAGTGCAGAACAAAAAGAACTGAACCTTGAGCAGCATGGTCAATGTGAGTACAAATCACATATGACAATATCACAAATATCATGTGATAGGGGTATGGTCATGTGATAAAAGAATGGTCATGTGTAGGTCACATGACAGGAGTATGGTCATGTGGTAGGGCCATGACCTCTGGTTAATCTTTGCTCCAGAGTAACAAAATAATGAGTGGTGGTCAGCACAGACCAGAGTACCCAGAATACCATTACCGTGGCGTGAAGGCGATGATGCAGCCTGAACAGGATGACGATGTCTGCTCGTTGTGGTGAAGCACAGTATCAGTAACAGGGTGACAGGACAGCACAGCAGAGTGACAGAGACAGGTGGAGGCTTTTGCTTGGGTGGGTGAAGAGGGATGGTGCACCTGGTGATCTTGAAGATGCGCAGGAGGCGCACGCAGCGCAGGACTGAGATGCCCAGCGGGGACATGATCTTCGTCTCCACCAAGATGGTCTCCAGGATGCCGCCGCACACCACGAAGCTGTCGAAGCGGTTGAAGAGGGACACGAAGTAGGCCTGCAGGCCCAGGCTGTACATCTTCAGCAGCATCTCGCCCGTGAACAGAGCCAGCAGCACCTTGTTGGCGATGTCTGGGGGACATCCAGCACACAGTTACGGCACAACCTCAGAAACCGCAAATCACAGTTGCAGCCCCATGCGGGCACTCAAACACAAGACAGAAACAGACACTGATCGGTCAGAAACCCATAACCTATCAGAGATCATAGTTGCACTGTGCATTGACTGACAGATCCACACTACTCCATCAACAGTCACAGGATACCTCAGCGATTGCAAGAAAACAGGTGTGGATACAGAATATGCAAATACTTCATATTATTGAGAATCACATTATAATGTGACGTTAGCCAGCTGCATTAATGCAAAGGACAGGACATTTTTGGGATGAACTGGAACATAGAATTAGGGCAAGGTCAAGTTAGTTCTCTAAAGGAGGAGCGGAGCAAAATACCACCGGTACTGATACTATAATGCTGCCATGACTCACTGGGGCAGGGAATAAGGCCAAAGGCATGCTGACACTGTCTATTTCTGTCCACTTGAAGGATCTATACATCAAATTGATCCATCCTACTGACCCAGTCATCTGCATCAATCTGCTCTCTGTGCCCAGCTTCTGGCAGCAGCCGGGCAGGACTGCTAACCCCCAGTCAATAGCAACAAAACAGAAAATCCCATTGTATGTGTATGTGTGATCTGTGAGTCAGTCATATAAAGATAGTATTTACTGTGAGTATCACTCAATTACTGCTGGGGCAAAAGGAGCAAAGACAAAATGGGTCTTTGTGTTTTGTGAGATCTGATGCAGCACATTAAAAAAATACTCAGCAGATTGGCTGGCTCAACTCATAACCTTATTTCCCATTACTTTACTAATGGGTCACATATATACTGCGCATTACCCCCCCCCCCCCATGCCAGAGTGAAGGCCACGCCCAGTGCCCCTCCCCTTGGGCAGGGCTGCACCTTGCACATCTGTGAGCCACTGGGGCTGCTTGTGGTGCTCCGAGGCAATGGTCAGCGTGTTGAGGAAGACCAGAAAGATCACCAGCCAGTAGAAGACATTGGACTTCACTGCCGCTCGGCTCTTTCGCCGGCACAGGCGGTTCCAACGCCGCGAATACCGGCTGCAAGCAGAGAGGAAGAGTGCGAGAGGGACATGGGAAAAACAGCCTCTTACTGACACACTTAGAGGCATCTAAGGCTTCATTTACAAATAAGAAATCCCTTCAGGGAGAAAGAGTACATATTTAGCTTGAATTAATGCCTCTGCAGATTTAAAATGGACATAAATACAAATTTTATTTTTTTTTTCACAACTGGTAAATTTTCTTACGAAGTGGACTTATCTGTTGCAATTGTTACAAGATGAAAAAGTAGTATTTCAGTTCAACTAACGGAATCTCCTGTTGAAAGGAATCCCAGTTGAAATTGAAAAAAAAGGAGCATAAAATACCAAAGACACCAATTGCTCATATTTCCTTCTGGATTGGAGGAGGAAGCCACCGTATTGGTCAGGAGAGCGAAGGTCAAAGGACGTCTAGGAATCTACAGCTAAAGTAGTGCCACTGACAGTCCTGCCGGAGGCCTCGTGAAGCCTCATGTGAGGCCGTTTCTGATTAGTCTGCGTCACGGCAACGCTCAGCAATTCGGCACAGGCCACGCTGGGGGCTGCGCGCACACACGTGTACACGCGCGCACACACGACGGACAGCACAGCACGAGACTCACACAGCGAGCTCCAATCACAACAGGACAGCAGCGAGCACAGCAGCACAGCCCAGGGGTCACCTCTGACATGATGTACTAACCTGAACTTGGATTTGGAGATCCTATTTCTGGAACAAAAAACAGAATGGATTATACACATGAAACAGGACATGACATCATGGGAGACATCTTTTCAGAGAGAAGACAGTAAACAACATGTCAGTGGTGATGGGCAATGACAGACATAGCACAAGTGGGTATAACTGCTTCCACTTGGGGAAAACAAAAACACTGGAATACCTCTGGATCAGAATTAATTCATATCTATATTAATACCTTTCCTGAGATTTAAATTTTGTTTAAGTAGACCTCTGTGATGGCAGTAAGAACGATGTTCTTGTGTGCGGAACACTCTCCGCCCTAAGCTCAACAGTGAGACTTCGTCACACCGCAACCGGTCACATAACAGGGAGCCTGAGGTCACCCATAATACACATGCGACCCCTTTCAGTGGTGAATGGGAAATGCTGTGACTTCTGACCTCTTTCTGCACCAATAGAATGAGCTCTGGCTTGGTAACAGCCAATGACACGCAATCTACCTTCAGCACTGTCCATGCTGAGGTTCTGGGGACAACTTCAGGTGTGTGTGTGCATGAGAAAGAGTTCACGCAAAAATGTATACACAAACACACATACAGATACACACACATATTATGCTAATCCAGACTGTACATCTGAATTATAGCTGGGCCAGATTGTCAGGTGTATGTGCTTTGGGTCTGGTATACACTGCAGCTATGAAACACTTTTCAAACACAAGCAGATCTGTACAATAGCTGTTATTGTAATAATATTTGCAAAATCAAATACACAAATGCATGCATGCATAGAACATGCTTTTCATAAAACACATGCAATTAGGCTTCGCAAATGCAGAAGGTAAGGTCATTTCATGCGACACAATGTACAATAACATGCTCTATGGTCACATTCTTCTCCTGAAACAGCACGCAGGCTGCTGCGTGCGCCCGACCTCGCTGACAGTCGAACGCAGCCAGCTCACATTCGGGCTCCAAGCCGCAGCCCCATAATCAATCAAGACCTCATATATTTGAAGACACGTTGACCTGAGCTCCTAAGCCCCACCCCTTCTGCTCAGGAGACAAGTGATTGGTGTAAACTGGCTCCATCAAAGTGGCCATGTGAATGACAGGCTCCCCCTTTCCAATCAATGGCCTCCGCCAGTTTGCATTAATCACTGCATCGCAGCAGAAGCTGTGTCAACTCCATTGTTAATTACGTAAACCAAAAAAAGGCTTGTTATTTAACCAGACAAACTTTCAGAACAAACACCAGAATAGTAAGAGAGAGCTCAGACTGTATATGTGTGTGACTGTATGTGTGTATTAATCTCTCACCTACTTCCTCTTGCTTTTGGCAGGAGGGTGATACAGAAGGTCAGCCAAAAAGAACCATTAAACCAGGCTCCATTCCAAGTACATCAGCACTGCCTATGCTCTGTGTGTTAGCTTGAAACCACTTTTAGCATGATGCTACTGTTAGCATGCTACGGCTGTTAGCATGTTATTGCTGTTAGCATGCTACTGCTGTTAGCATGCTACCACCAGCCAGCCGCTAAGCCCAGAATGGGGCTCTCAACCATACAGTGTCACAGCATTTCCTCACGTTTACAGGTTATAGCTTCAGTTTCATAATAAAAGTTTATGGGCCGCTGCAAAGCATGCAAATATTTGCTATTTATGTTGTGAAGCACAACCACAAGAATTACACTGATGAAGAAGCTGGCCACCGTCTTCAAGTCCTCTATGCTCTACCGTGGTCTAAGGGCTACAGTTGGGTCGGGGTCATGGGTATGACAGGCTCACGGATGCACAGGGACTGTAAATGTACAGAGACCCACAGCGGGCCTGACACACAGCGACTCGGTGCCTACAGGCCGCACTGTGATTGCCGAGTCCAGGAGCGACCAAGCAACAGAAGCACAGAGGGGAGGACAGTGAATGTCACAGGTGTTGATGTGACACAGAGGACCCAGGATAGCATCCTGATACTTCATTCACAGCTCAGCCAGCAGGGGGCGCCCACTGCACCTCTGCCTAATGGTCAGTAGAGGGTCAAATTTCCCTAGCAGAGGGAGGGGGGTCTATTTTAAAAAAAGTGACTCCTGCACTCCGGCACGACGGGTTCAGGGGACTAGAAAGGGTGAAAAAGACTTAAACTGCTATTTCAAAATCAGTCCTCCATGTCCAGTTCCCCAAACAGCCAATAACGTCAGGGGAGTGAAACGCCATCGACCATAGTAAAGGGAGAGAAAGAATGGCAGAGGACAGCTGGAAGGGAAAGGAGGAACCAAGAGCGCGTGTGTAAAGAAAAGTGCTAAGAAATCATGCTGCATTTGGGTGGAACCGCAGACGGAATCGAGGGACAAGGGCAGCCGGTAGACCGGAAAGCCTGGAAGAGAAAGTACAGTAATAGAAGGATGACGTAGGAAAACCCAGGTTAGGGGGGAGGGGGGGGGGCAGGGGGGGGGGGGGGGGGGACTTGCGCCAGGCGGGGGCGGGAGGTCGCCCCTTCCATGTGCCCAGCGGGCGCGTTGGCAGTGGT